>CM060883.1:39072500-39672500 GCA_030762935.1 Hymenopus coronatus
GATTAGAACAACTTAATTTCTAACACTAAGGGAATGGGCATGGACCAAACATGGTAATGAACACAATCACACAAATTAGGATATTATTCATATAACAATGAACCTAAATATTTAATTTATAACTAGGAAGAAATGACCATTCATTTATTTTCGAATGTAACATATTTGCTAAAACTATATTGGTATATAACTTTTGAAGCTATAAACCAAAAGGAGGCCAAGTACAAAAACACCTTGGCCTTTTTTAAAGGTACAGAACCTCAACTATAGAATTAACTTGAGGGTAAAGCGGTATAATAAGATGAAGAGGCTTCAGTGCAGGTTTGGTGTAACACATTATTTGCTCCCTTGCACATCATCAAACAACCAACCAACCCACACACCTTTCAATCAACTGACTGACCATTCGCATAGACGCTATAGAAATTAACCTTAAACCATCTGCACCTAATAAAATTCTAATTAAGCTACGACTAATAATTAAAAAAAATATTAATAGAAATATTAAAAATAAAAAAAATAAATCGATTAAATGTTACATCTCTTATTATGTAATCCTCACTATATAAGATTACTGATGAAGAAATTAATATTACAAAACTTATGAAGTTTTCGAGAACGTTCTAGAATGTACGGGAGGTGGGGAGAAAGAAGCTTACAGATAAACCTCCTTATACTTAAAAGTACTTCCGGTGTTTACGTTGGATGAAAGCGACCTATCTCTTCAATACCAGGTCAGCCATAGAAGGCACCCTTCCATGCGATAGTGAGGCCCATAGCTGCGTCACAATATCATTCCTCGAACATCGCTTTTCATAAATAATCTTTTGTCACATTAAAACTCTTCCCGAAAAAATTACATAGCAAGTAACGCTTTTCATTTTCTAAAAATCAATCACACATTAAATTAACAAAATCCTACGCAAAATGAAATTTCATATCAAGTAAAATTTATCTAGGTATCATCAATCTTCAAAAATTATATTCTGAAAATTTGAAACTGGAGAATAATTACATCACAAGTACATTTTAAAATGGCAAAAAACTTGAGAAAGTAAGATCAACTTTTTAAATATCACGGACTATTACACACACCTACAGCATTTCAAAAATTCCTGCACATATTTAACGCCATTTTTTTTATTTGATATGGTCAAATTATTTAACGGGATCTACATTTTTTGAGGAGTAAGATTCCGTGCATTTCTTACGGGTTTCCAATAAGTTATAGATGAGTCATTCAGAATGAAGAGGACTTCCGACCATTCCCAGAAAATTCGAGATACATATATTTTATGTTGTGCAAAAATCTTAAATAATATGGTGTTTTAATCGAAATAGTTAATAGCTATTTTTCACAAAATGAGAAAAAAACAGGACTTAAATACTAAGTTTGATTATTTATTGAATATTTCATTTTAGAGTATGTTGTTTACATACATACATACATACATACATACATACATACATACATACATACATACATACATACATACGCACACAGATCTTTTTGCTTTTTTTTTTTTAATTCAGCGGACTTCAACACACATATTTCTCGGAAAATGTTTATATGAATTTTGGATGGAATGCAATACCTTGTCTACATTAGTTGTGTGGTGGTGGAAATAAAAATCATTTTATTAACATAAGTGCAACTTCTAAAACTTTCCAAGAAAGGCGAGTGCTCTGGTATGGTCAAATTAAACGCAGGGATGACAACTATGTAGGAAGAAGAGTGCTTGACCTGAAGGTGGAAGACAAGGAAGAGAAAAAAAACCTCAAGAAGACAGATGGACTGCTTGAGGAAAGATCAACTTAATGCGAGTTTACATTTGACAAATATATATATATATATATATATATATATATATATATATATATATAAAATTAAATAACATGCATTATAAATTTCCAAAAAGTGTAACTTTTTTCAGTTGGTATCTATATTTAAACTACCTTTTAACTATGGGCAGCCGCGTGCCTATTAATAGGCAAACCAAAATTTAAATCTGCTTTCTCGCAAATATTTACCCAGCAATTTCCGTATATACTCAAAATGCTCCACAACATGTTATTTTTTTCTAATTTGTTTCAAAATCCTTATACTACCTTTTAAAGTACGACATACTTTTTGAGAAGTTAATTAACTTTTGAAAAATTACGAGTTTAGGAGAGTAAAAATAAATAAATATTATGCAATACTAGGGGTCATGTAAAAATCTTATATATTTATTGGTAAATTCATTTATTGCAAAAGCTGAACTTTAAATTTGAAAATGTTTCAAAATGCATTTAATGAAGCATTATTACGAAACTAATGACACAAGACACTACTTTAATTTAAAATATTGTAAAGTTTATTTAATTGAGGAGATTAAAAGATAATTAAAACTCTTTTTAGAATTTAATTCGGGTTATTACACAAGAGCTACTGAATGAATGGTAATCAAATTTGGGTTGGTAACACTTGAATCACTTCTGCAAATAATCATTACAAAAGTAATATGTAGAGCTCGGTTTCGAGTTCCGAAGTGTGCAAAGTTACGAACACACAGAGCAGTCAGCGGTATAAACAGAGGGTAGTGGGGAGGGGTTTATAGCGCAAACATGCACACATTGAAGTATATAATCTGTTCCAAAAGTAGCTCATTATTTGTATTGACATTCTATGCATTGTTCTAATTAATAAAGAAACACAATAAAGCAATTGTTTCATAATATAAGTATATAAAACGCCGTGTACTTTTACAAATAAAATATATAGCTTTATACAAAAAATTGAGAATGATAAATTGCAGAGATTTGAAAATATAATAAATACATACATAATACAGGGTTACTAGAAAAGAAATAGACAACTTCAACTGCCTGTAAAACAAAAAAAAATTATTAGAGACAGCAACCTAATTATTTTGGAGGTATGTTGAGAAACTCTCAAAAGTTTCGTTTGTTACTATTGGTAACGCTGTAGTGTTTTGTTCGTTGTTGTTGCAGAAGCTGAAATGGCGGAAAATCCTGTGGAAAAGGCATATTGCGTGTTGGAATTTGCTAGAACGCAATCAGCAACTGTCGTCCAACGACATTTTAGAACACGTTACCACAAAAATGAAATGATGCGCTCACAAAAACCAGCATCGTCTTCATCATGTCGCAACAAGTCGATGCAAAAGTCACGCCGTATGACCTTATCTTCTTCACTCAGAAACTGCAACATCTGTAATCTGTAAGGCATCATGTGCAGTCCCTTCCGCAAGATTTTCCATACAGTTTGCTGTGGAATTTGTAATTGCATGCTTGCCCTGGATGTCGATTTCTGTGGGCTTCGTATGTAGGCAGAACGAACACGTTCAACGTTTTCTTCCGAAACTCTTGGTCTTCCCGAGCTCTTCCCTTTGCACAAACATCCCGTTGTCTCGAATTTTCTATACCAGTCGTAGATTGACTGTCTAATCGGTGGCGTTTTGTGGTAACGTGTTCTAAAATGTCGGACAATAGTTGCTGATTGCGTTCTAGCAAATTCCAACACGCAATATGCCTTTTCCAAAGGATTTTCCGCCATTTCAGCTTCTGCAACAACAAACAAAACACTACAGCATTACCAATAGTAACAAACGAAACTTTGAGAGTTTCTCAACATACCTCCAAAATAATTAGGTTGCTATCTCTAATAGTTTTTGTTTTACAGTCAGTTGAAGTTGTCTATTTCTTTTGTAGTAACCCTGTACATAAATCAACCAAAATCGCTCAGAATTTATTGCAGTGAATTACAAGATACGTCTTTACTGTCAAAAGAAAAGGCTCTCCTCTTTTACTCAAACTATGTTTGATCATCCACAAGTATGAAGTGTCGAACATCTACCCTTTCGTATTTTTACATTTTTATTTTCTTTAGCCCGCATATATCATGTACATAGTGGATAGAGAAAAATTCGCCACCCAAAAATTCGATGTCGAGATTTCATTGGCAATATATGTTTTGGGGTCCCCTGGGGTCCGAAAAAAAGCATTTTTAGAAAAAGGTCCGCGTGTATGTGTGTCTGTGTTGGTATTTAGATTTAGTATCTTTCAAGGATGCGACACGAAGGTTTTCAAGAAAATCTACTCAACACAAGCTACCCTTTTACACGGAAAACATTTCGAAAATTTTGATTTTATGAAAAATGGCTGTAACGATTTTGATTAAAATCCCATATATCAAAGCTATTTACATGCCAAATAAAATGTGTATCTCGAATTTTCTGAGAATAGCCTCTGAAGCCTCTTTATTCTGAATGAATTTTGCCGAATTTTGCTTTAATTGCTAAACCGTATGAGATAGACAAAACTTACTACACAAAAAATGTAGATCTCTACATTTTGTTTGTTTGTTTGTTTATTCCCCCTCCCCTTTTGTGGATATTCCTTGTTATTGGTTTCCTTGTGAAGTACCTACTTACACCTTTCTCAGACAGGAAGTGTACGTTTTTCTTTTATTCTACTCCAGGCCAAGCAAAGAAGCGATTTGTAATGACAGTCGCATAACGATAGCTTTTAAAACATTTGACTATCACTTTAGCCTAGTGCATTCCCTTAGTTCCCTTCTACTTATAAGGAACTAAATAATAAGAACATTCTGCTGATTTTTATCTCTATTAGCATTGTGTAGAAAGGAGAACAATCTTTTGAAAGACGTTTGTAGAGCAGCTAGAGAAAGTCATCTGAGTGTAAAACATCAGATTTTCAATCTGCGCTCTTTTTCAGTGTTCACTGGTTTATCTATCTGTCGGTCTCCATGGCCGCACTCGCTAAGTGTCTAGGTGTTTTGTGGCGCAGGGGGTCGTGGATTCGAGTCCTGCCTTGAACATGGGTGTTTGTAAATATGTATATGTCTGCGTTTCAGTAAGTTAAAAAAGAAACAAAAGGAAAACAACAGAAACATAAGGATAAATATAAAAAAGAAGGATAAAAGGTTAATAACATAAAAAAAAAAAAAAAACTAGCAGGAACTGAACGAGACCAGGCATAGAGCAACACATTTTGGAACGGGCTGTAGAGACCAAGCCTACTCCATCACCTCATAGCTTTAGGTAAATGAAACTTGAGTAGCCTTTGCCGCATGTGTAGCAATGTCACGCCCTGTATCAAGTAAATTTGTCTTCGACCTAGAGTCAAATCCTGTCTATTTAGTCTCCAGATAAATTTGCATCAAGGCACGAGGGAATGTTTTTATGGGACAAACAGAAAAAAAAACTCAATTAAGCTGTGAAAGTTGTTGTGGCAGTCATTTCTTCAGATGTGCTGGGTTGGCAGAACTGTCTCTGCGACAACACAATCAATCACTGCCTCCTCTACCACACCTTTCCACGTGATTTATGTGTTTATCTCAGGAGGCTTTGATAATTACTCAGCGTGCTGACGTCGCACGAAACTGAAGGTAAGTTTGTATTCAACGGGAGAAAAAAATTAATCTGCCTCAGAAATACCACACTACTGAAAGATTGAATACAGGCACGGGTCAATCTCACTATTACGTTCTCTAGCACTTATGTACATACAACGTAATTAGTAGCTAGAGAAGGTATTGTATTCCACCCAAAAATACGGTGTCGAGATTTCACAGGAAATATTGTTTTGAGGTCCCCCGACTCCAAAAAGCATTTTTAGATAAAGGCTTGTGTGTGTCTGTGGACAGCATAGCTCAGAACTAAAACAACGTTAAAATCCAAACTTGGTATTCATGTTTAGTATCTTCCAAGAATGCGACACGAACATTTTCAAACACTCTGCTTTTATAAACAATGGCTCTAACGATTATGATTAAATACTGTATATTAAAACTATTTACATCACAAATAAAATGTATATTTTGACTTTTCTGAGAATAGCCTTTGAAGACCTCTTTATTCTGGACGAGTTTTGCAGAATTTTGCTAACGGTTAAACCGTAAGAGATGGACAAAAAACTACACAAAAATGTAAATCTCGTTAAAACACATAATTTATGTCATATATGTTTTCAGTGTAGAATTGCCCGTGTTTAGATATTCCTCGTTATTGGTTTCAATTTTAAACTACCTAGCTTTTCTTAAATGGGACCATGCAAAGCGAACCGAACCTCAATTGTTTCACAAAATTGACTATCGCTTTAGCATAATGTATTCCATTATTTCCCTTCTACTTAAAATGAAGTAATAAGACACATTTCTGCTAATGTTTACTCGATTAGCATGATGTAGATAAAAGATTAATCTTTTGTATGAATAGTTTGTGTTTAGAAAAGCTGGAGAAAGGTACGTGAATGGAACACATCAGAATATTTATGTACACTACTAAGGTTACCAATCCCACACTTGAATGAAAAAAAAAATCGACTAAGCATTCTTCACGTTTGATTTTCGAGGAAAATTCTGGTATGATCCATTAACATGACTGTTTCTACTTATTCTACCTCAACATATTTTTATAAAAGCTTATCTTCTCTCTATTTCATGATAATCGAGATAAACATAAACAGTAATGGTCTTATTACTTAGTCTCTTGCAAGTAAAAGGGAAATAATGAAATACAATAGGCTAAAGTGACACTGAAATCTTTTACAAAGCTGGTCGTTATGAGATGGAATTTCAATTTCCTTCACTTTGAGAAACATTTAAATTTTATAACCATCAAGAAAAACTTCGAAAATGGTAAATCCACATACAAATTATATGATATAAATTGTGTGTTTTAACGAGAGCTACATTTTTGTGTCGTTAAGTTTTTATTTATCTCTTACGGTTACCAATCATGCAAAAGTCATCCCGAATGAAGAGGGCTTCAGAGTTTCTTCCCAAAAAATTCAAGAGGTATCGTACATTTCATTTGACATGTAAATATCTTAAAACATATGGTACTTTATCAAAATCTTTGGGTGAGGGGTTTTGTTAAAATTTTTCCGAAGAATTGCTGCAAGATGCTGAACTTAAATACCAAGTTTTTGCTATCGGGCATTTCATTTTTGAGTTACGTGGTTCTCAGACACGCACAGAAACCACACTTTTTTTTTTAAACTTGAATTACTTTTTGAATTCAGAGAGCCTCAAAACACAAATTCCCATTGATATCGAATTTTTGGGAGAAATGCAATAGGTACTACTTCTGTTTATATAGGTAAATAGTAGACAGTTGAATTACATTAGCACAAACGGTTTTACTAATTATTGCTTTGTTTTCTGATGGAGCTGTTCACAACAGGTAACTTCATTCATCTACAATAATCTCTCTATCTTTCTGTCATACAACTCACAATTTTCAACATTTCCTACTCAGGTTCTGATGGATATTTATATGTGTGTGTGGGGGGGGGGGGGGCGGCAGCATAACTCAAAAGAGAAAAGCCGGTTAAATACCAAACTTAGTATTTAAATTTAGTATCTTTCAAGGATGCGACACGAAGATTTTAATAAAAACTCCCACTTCCATCTGAACTATATTTTACATGGAACAGTTTTCGAAAATGCTCAAAGGATTTTGAATAAAATGCAGTATATTAAAGATGCTTACATGGCAAATGAAATATATATCCTAAATTCCTTGGAAATGTTTTCTCAAACAGAAAGTAGACATCCGTTTCTCTTTTGTTTTACTTCTGGCCATGTAAAGAGAATCAATTTCAATGACTGCTCCAGAATTTTTCGGTCAGGTCACACGTCCTAAGGGTTTCACCTAGTTTATTCCCTAATTTCCATTCCACTTATAAGGAACTAAGTAATGAGACCATTTCTGGTAATGTTTACCTTGCTTAGCATTGTGTAGATAAAAGAATAATCTTTTGCGAGAATTGTTTGCAGAACAGTTAGAGAAAGTCATTTGAATGGAACACATAAGATATTTTTGTATTGACAAGTCTTCAAAACATATTTTCGGTGAAATCTCGACATCGAATTTTTGGGGTTGCGCCGTGGCCGAATGGTTAGACCATTCGCTTCTCACCTAGACGACCTCGGTTTGATTCCAAGCCACCACATGAGATTTGTGGTGGACAAAGCGGTGCAATGGCGGGTTTTCTCCGGGTTCTCCCGCCATCGCCTTCCATCGGTGCTCCATGTTCATTCCATGTATCACCAATGTCGTCGCCTGCGTGTCAGGGTAGTAAAAGCGGGCGCTAAGCACTATAAAAATCGAATTTTTGGGTGGAATACATTATCTTCTCTATCTATTATGTAGCTACATAGTATGTGCTAGAGAGAGTAAAATAGGAAGGAGGTTTTGTGGGATATATGGTGGACGCTTTAGTTTGGAACTTCAAAGAGATGAAAGGAAGGAGGGAGAGAGACAACAGGGCAAAAATTCAGATAAGAGTGAGGTATGATTACGTCAATCAATAATGGACCATCAGCATTAGACTAAATATGTAGTTTCATTTCGCTATTGTGACGAGCATGACAGGGATATTATCGTATGTTTACCCATATCATACACCGTACAAACATTCAAACTATCGCATGCCCTTATAATTACAGTACGAGTAGGCAACTTTATGCCTGGTAAGTCGCACTCCGTGGTGTAATGGTTATCATGCTAACTTAATATACCCAAGGTCGCACGTAAAAGAACCTCAAGTCTGATAAAAGAGGCCTCTGAGCTAAATTAAGCGGTCTTTCACGCCCAGTATAGAATGCAACTTTGAGAACCACGGCAGTTAAAGAGCGTCCATAAATAAAA
The DNA here is from genome assembly GCA_030762935.1 of Hymenopus coronatus. Taxonomy (NCBI): domain Eukaryota; kingdom Metazoa; phylum Arthropoda; class Insecta; order Mantodea; family Hymenopodidae; genus Hymenopus; species Hymenopus coronatus. The sequence goes on from CM060883.1 coordinate 39,081,182, forward strand.
CTCCATTTCATTTATGCGTGATAACCGAATCGTTAAGTATGTGCCTCAGACTTAGAAAATGGTAAGCCTGGCTTCCAGTAATCCTTTGGGAACTTCTTTAAACACAATATAACACTGAATTTTTGTTCATGCCTTCATAATAAATTACAAGTACAATTTCACTATCAATATCACTCTACCAATTTCTTTTTATTATACTTTAGAGCTATATCCTATTGTATATTTTAAAAGCGAGTTTATATTTCGAGTAGAACCCGGCTCAAGAATTATGTCCATCTCTTTTTAACGTCACAATACAAAATCAGTTCTAAACTTAATTTGGTTCAGAATCTCCTAAATATAATTCCGCTGGTGTAATATTGCACAAATGTGACGTGCAAACAGATGATAATGAGGTAAACTCTACCGGTTCATTTTGGAAATTCCGTCGACGGTAACGCAATAACGCCGGGCAATCCGATTAGAAAGGGAAGTTAGTAAATACACTTTATGTTCGGCAGGAACCCAATTACCAGCAACCCTTTCTTTAGTGGGGAGGGAACACTTAAACTAATGGAGGTCCGCCAGCAGGGACGTTTCGGGGCGTTTGACAAACATGCGCTCGTGTCAACATGGAGAATCTCCTGTGGTAACCAAAATGTTTGTAATGGCATTTATAACAGGAACTCTGTTCGCTGCGGAGGGTAAGCGATAAATTCAGCACGACGATCGCTGTCGCTTCAAAAGTCCATCTGCTGCAATATATTATTTTTACATAAACTGAATGTCATAAGCTGGCCACTGCCGCACGTACCGAGTTGAATTTTATTAAGAGTTTGAAGAAATTTCATTGTCACTTGAAATTTGTTCTTTTATTCAAGTCTTGTGTAAGAAGTAAGTTGTAAAGTTGAATCAGAATAGAAAAATTTAATTCGCTAACCGACAAAACTATCAAATAGAAATTAACTCTAATAGCGGCTAGTTATCGAACCTGGAAATTTAAACGCACTTGTAACATTGTAAGGCTCCTGGAGGATTTTAACGGATACTTGAATCAGATGAGAGGGGTTTTGCCAACCAAGTATTTTTTCTCCAGAGGAAGGCTCTTAGAATATTAAAACATTGTGATTCTCAATGGATGTTTAGGTTTCCACAACCTGTGTCTTGATGTGTATTCTTAGCTTCCGGAGAAGGCCGCGTCATCTTGCGTAGGGTTGCCGACGCTTCACTCATCTTGCCTTGAGCTTCTTCTGGGCTCTTGTGTGATCCTTGCTTTTTTGCTCTTGCTTATATAATGGCGGACAATCTAGGTAAAAAAGACCTAAGGAAACAGAAAAACAAGAAAAAAGAAAGCATAAACGAACTCCAACACCACCAGAAAAGAGCAGCGTCCGCACCTACACCAATTACCGGTCAATTTAGCCAACCAGAAGCGACCACCGCACCGCCACTATATATGTTAGAGCAAAACAGCAGAGACACCTCCGTCTCGGCCAGGACTGGTGCAGGCAGTGACGGATGTCCGTTAACCCGGGAACAAGATATTCTGTTCTGTTTAATAGAAAACGTCCCGCCGCAGCCCAGCTACCAACTTCTCCTACCAGGGCCAGAAGATAGAGTGGGGAAATTCCATCAAATACCTAGGCGTCACTCTTGATAGGGGCCTAACTTATCGTGAACACGTGCGGGGAACGTCGGACAGAGCGAAGGGGACGGTGGCCGCCCGTTACCCTATTCTGGCCTCCCAAATGCCGGTCCACTTAAAGTTACGTCTTTTCAAGGCGTTCATAGTCCCTCAGATGCTCTACGCCTGCGCAGTATGGGGCATGGCAGCAGACTCCTGGCCTTTCTGGTTACAGCGGATAGAGAATAGAGAACTCCAGTCAATCTATTCTGTATGTCGGCGTTTTTCAGCGAGGCTACTACATGAAGCTTCGGCCCTCCCATACGTGGTAGATGTAATTAGGCGCCGGGCTCAGAAATTATACGCCAGATTGGGCGAGCATGAGAACGCACTTGCCAGATGGATGGGGGAGTACTTACCTACTGAACGCCGATACAGGCAGTAACAGGTTCCTTCCATGGCTTGCGGGCACCCCCGGTAACAACGGCTTCAAACCAGCCAACTTAGCTGAACTAAGTACTCCCCCCTTCCAACACTGGGAATGGACAATAAAAAAAAAAACAACAAAAAAAACAAGTTAATCAAACAAACACCAGCAGAGCAGAGGAAAAGGATGCTGCTCCTAAAAAAAATACAACCGTTTGAGGAGCCTGTCTAGCGCTACCTCCTTAACATCATCACCCGAAACCTCACAATATTAGCAAACCTAAACCATCCTCCTTCATCCTGTGGTTAAACCCTTACCAGTTTAGGTACACAGAAACTATACACAGAAACTATACTTACCACACGTCCACCAGATCTCGGACGGAAGGACCACCCACATGTCACCACTGAGCCCTAGGTCCTGGTCTGGGTTCGACGCCAAGTCCAAGTCCTAGCTCACCGACTGCCTGAGACACTCTCTTGTGTTAAGGACCTGTTTACGTAGTCACCCACAAATCTCAGGTTGCTACGGCGGTACTTGACTTTACCTGCTTCCTGATCATCCCCCTTAGGCAGTAGCTCTAGTGCATGGTAGGGGAGGCGATGTAGATCCCTTTCGGATGATCACCACTGGGGTTGGTAGAGGGGCCACCCCTATGCCGCCTTCGGAGGGGTAATTAAAAACGAAAAGAAAAAAAGGACCGCACAAGAGCCCAGAAGAAGCTCAAGGCAAGATGAGCGAAACGTCGGCAACCTCACGCAAGATGACGCGGCCTTCTTTGGAAGCTAAGAATACACATTGTGATTCTCGCCAACATTGTGGACCTATTTATAAAGAATTTGGAATCTTAACTGTTGCGTCTTTGAATATATTTGCATGCTTGTAGTTTAACAATCTCCAAAATACATGAGATACATTTTCTGACATACATGCTCATGATACAAATAACAAGGTAACACTTACTGTAATCTCTTGATTCTCAGCTGTATTTTGGAGTGAAATTATACAATAAATTACCTTTAAATATTAAACAAATTGTGATTATAACTCCTTTTAAAATTAGTGTTAAAATAGAATCAATCTACTTTATTTTTATACCAAACAAGAATACTTAAACATAGATGCCATTAATGACGAAACCTATTGTATCATATGTTACAATGGTGAAATAAATTATCATAATCATTAGCTACGGTAGTTGTGCGATAAGAGCATCGGTGTTCATTGCAGAAGATCCGTGGTTGTAATTACACTATGGTGATTTTTTTCCAGTCTGATTCAACTTTTCAATTGCTTTTAGTTTTGAAGTCGACACACAGAATTAAACTATATCCCATTCATCTTTTCCCGCTTTTCTCCATTATAAAATTGTTCCTCTTAAATTGCTGCGAGGAGTACACAATTATTATATGGAACTACACAATGTGGTCTAAATAATATAGTGTGAATGATTAAGGAACGAAATTTTAATCACTACTCTTTTATTAACAATGCGCATTCGTTGCAGTTCATAATAAAGATTGCTCTGCTTCTAGTCAGCATGTAATGGCGGATGCGTGAAATATAAGCAAGGAAACCCCTAAAAAGTGGCGAAACATAATTACTCTTCGGGTATATAATACGTTTAGTGAAAAGTATCCTACTATTTCATTAGACAATATTCTCTGGTTTCCATAAGCAGTATAAAGTGTGCAAAACGTTTAAATTAGCAAAGGTACGATTTCTTGTGGCAGCAGCTTTCAACAAGTGACAAGCAAAAAATGACTGAAGAGGCGGGAAGAGTAAAGTGGGCTTTGGAGAGAATGATGGACATTGTTAACCGGTTAAAATAGGTATCAGTTCTGGCAATGACTCGGACAGTTCGAGTGCAACTGGAACAAATGAGACTTCATGTCTCCCCGCTAGCCGGCACTGCTTTCCTTGACAGCCCGCAAGCGGCTGGCCAAGGTAAGCAGCATCGGGCCTGGTCCCTCTCTGGGTGGGTGGCCACTCAGATAGGTAAACCAGCCCGCGCCGGCTGCACAGAGGGAACACCCTGCCCAATTACTTTGACATTGACAAAAACGCTTGCATAAGACTACATCTACTATATCACACGGGTAAATCCGCAAGAAAAGCGGATAGGTACCGTGGTGATTTGCCCCCGCCCGAGTACACTCGGGCGACTAGTTCCTGCTCCTGGCTCCTGGCTCCTGGATTGGAACCACTTCCAACTTCAGGTTAGCTTTTCTGGACAAGTCTTGCAAGGTACATTCACGAAGTGTCTCACCGATATTGAAATAAAATTAAGATGGAAACGAGAGGTGTAATCAATACTTACTGCACCATTTTAGCTGCCCATAGCGGTAATTATACATGTTGGTGAGCCTTATAGATTGTAGTGTAATAACAAATAAGACAGGAAACACAGGTATAACAAAATGAGTATTCTATTCCATTTAGCTGTAAGTACACTCAAAGAAAACAAAAATACACCTCGCGCTGTGATTTTGCTGAAAATGTGAACGTTTGACAGGAACTGGGGTCTTACGACGACTTTCATTGGTGCAATTTGTGAGTAAGAAAAGCCAACCGATTGGGCAATCTACCTCTTTATCCCTCAATCACGCTCGACGCTCAAAACAGGTTGACTTGTAAAAGCAGTGTATTAATTTAGTCGAACATGTGCGCGAATTACCTTGGCATTAGAACTTCAGTATGTACCGCAGAAAAAAGAATAACCTAATTTTGTATCACCCGATGAGAGAGGTGGTCATTGTCCAATCAGAAAGTTTAGGGATCACCAGTTCGCAACTAAGAATCTCATTTGTCGCACACTTTCATACCCATTCCCTTTGGTAACTTGGCCAGTCCAACACGCTTTTAAGAGCTTAGCAAATAAGTGAAAGATATGGACAGAGTCAGCGAAAAGATCCCGTCCTACGATAAGTATTTCCAGGTGTATTTTTAATGTCTTTGAGTGTACCTATAATTAAGCATGTTTGTGAGTCTTGGTTACAAATCTGTTGAACACAATGTAAACGTCAATATGCGCATTGGATAGTTTAATGTAATTGCGCAGTTGGGGGCAATTTGGATCTTACGTATCCCAGATATCAAATAAGAAGGAAAAAAAAGGGGGGAGTGATGTACGTATGCAATACTTCAGCAAACTTCCAAAACAAATGGCAAATATATTATCGTGTATAACAACTGGTATAAATTTCAATACGATAACTTAGATGCGGTGGATTTTCTAAACTTCATAGATGCATCACTATAAGCTGGCTCACATAGTAATAATACCACGATTAAACGCTGATTTTTAGAATCCGCCACTACTTTCCAGTCCACCACTGATTCACTTTATGATGCTCGAAAGGATTCGTTTATTAGATTAAAGTTGAGCGCTGGGGAAAAGCATTTCTAAAACACTGGGTCAGGGAAATTGAATGTTTCATATTTCCCTATGAGAAAGACAAATTTCAAGTCTAGATTGACAAGGGACTGATGTTCAAAGCATGGCCTTTTGATTTAAATGTGCAACAACCTTACAAAAATGAGAAATACTAGAATACATTGCTAGCAACGTTCTAGGGAGATACAAGGAGAAATAGAAAATGCTGTTGTGTTTATTAAAATTGTAACGATATTTTGAAATTCATAAAATAGGTGCCGTGCTTATCTTAGTGTAACATTACAAATTGTGTTAATCTAATAGTTCATAGACCAAGTTCACAGTATTTACTCTCTGTACTATGTATAGTAATTAGAACAAGTTTTGTATCCTACCCAAAAATTCGCTGTCGAGATTTTCCGGAAATATTTAAGACCTAAAAGAAAGAAGAAACCCGCAGACAACATTTTTAGAAAAAGTCCGCGCACGCGATATAGAAAGAGATCAAGTTTGGTGTTTTTTTTTTATAAAATGGCCACGATTTTGATTAAAATACTACAGGTTTAAGATATTTTCATTTCATTTTCATGACAAAGTGTACTCTTGAATTTTCTGCCGTCCTATTCATTCCGAATGGCATTTGCAAAACTGTTAAATCGTAAGAGATAGACAAAATCTTTAAAAAATTATGATAATACCAACAATAATAGTAATAATAAATAACATTTAGATCTTGTTATAGTACACAATTTAAATCAAATATATTTGTTTTTCTTTCTTTGTGAAGTTAACAATTTCTGTTTTTGTGAAAACCCATTCAATTGTTCCAATATACGATATGTTTTCCAGCAAAAACGAATACCTTTTTGTATACCTTCATATAGCAGGATAAAAATAAGATTTTGTTTATTAATATGCTTAGTTGTGACTTTATTAATCCATAACCTTTAGGGTGTAAAATGTTATTAAATTATGTACATTCTAATTCCATTCTCTACTCACCTTTCTATAAACTATTCTTATAAAAGCTAATTCTTTTGGCTGCTTCGTGTTAATTCAGATAAACTTTAAACTCCCGTCTATACATTTCGTTGGGATACAGTAGGTAAAGTGGTATCAGATTTTTAAAAAGCATTTCGCTATGTGATGATTTGAAATTCCATTCTCTTTGAATTTCGAGAAAAAAAAAAAAACTTCCAATTTGAAAAAAAGTGTAAGTACGTGAAATTCATACCAACAACAAGGAATATTTCGTTTTCTGGTTATGTTGATCATTGAGATTCGTATGCGTGCGGACTTTTTGTCTCTCTAATCTTCGGGGGTTCAGAGACCCCAAAACATATATTTTCGGTGAAACCTCGATACAGAACTTTTAGAGGAATGCGAAACCTTCTCTCCCTACTAACTGCATGGTAGAGAAAATAAACATTTAAGTTTCATATTTAACATCGGTTTTATCCTAAGAACTAGTAAAACAATTGAAAACTTATCTATGAGTAGTCAGGAGTTTAATTGTAGATCATATGTGTTAAAATTAATTGTAGGGTTTGGAGCAACTTAGTGTGAATAAATAAATGTAAAGGTTATTCTCAGGAATTACTTTTAAAATATGTGCGATATTTGGTGCACATATACAAGAAACTAATTAATGTTTCTAAATTTCAAATGGATTGACCTGAAACTGTCAATTTTAAAATTTAAAAGACGGGTATCTTTAATTTGAGACAGTTCCTAGGAAAAAGTACATCATGAGTAACGAGGATAGAAGAATCACATTTTATATTACTATGATACCCATAGAAAAAATAAAGGTAACACGCTAAAGTCGCGGGTTCAAACCCCACGGAGGACGATGGAATTTTTCGGGCATAAACATCTTTAGCATAGCTTCCTTCGGAAGGGAAGTAAAGCTGGTAATCCGGTGTCGTAGATCTGTAAAAGTGTCTCAAACTTGATAAGAGGCCTCTGAACAAAATTAGGCGCTTTCACGTCCAATATGGAATGGGATGCTGAGAACCACAGCAGTTAAAGAACGTCCAGAAATAAATAACTCATTCCACTGTAGAGAAAGTCGCGTGAATGTATCTTAGTAGACCGATCTTCTTTTAAAGAGAGCAGCAACTTTTTGTGCTGTTTAATAAAAAGTATGATTCGAGGTCTTATATAAGATGACACCAACTCAATTCGATTTTGAATGCGCTTAACGAGTTTGGAATAGGCAACTTTGTGTATTTTCGATATGAGGTCTCAGTAATGTGAGCGTCAAGACTCCGAGGTTGGCAAGAGCTGCCCGCTTGCTTGCAGATTTGTTGAGGTGATACGGCTCAAGTGTTTTACATGAGTCAAGAGGTTTATCTCGGCCTCATCGTCACGCACCTTTATGCCCGATATAACCCTCCCCATGTCATACACAACACAGCATCCTGCTCGTCTTTAACACAATATGTCTATTTTATCTCATATTGTTACTAAGTTAACAAACCTGCACTAAATGGAACTTTACAAGACAGCTTTTACTTACTTCTAGTAGGGATGGGCAGAAAAATATCTGATGTGCTCCATTCACATGGTGTTTTCTACTTCTCTGTAACAAATTATTGTTAATAAGCTCATTCTTCTATCTACTTCATGTTAATCGAGATAAACGTTAGCAGAAACGATTTTATTATTTAGTTCCTTATAGGTAGAAAGGAAATAAGGGGATACATAGCTAAAACAACAGTCAAATGCTTTAAACTATGCTATGGTATAGAAATCCAATTTTTTGCCTGGCCAGGTGTTGACAAATTCCCGAATGAGAAAAGTATAACTATTTTAAAACTAAAACCAATAAAAAGAAATATTTTAAAATTGGTCATCTCCAGATAAAAAAAAAAAAAAATAAATAAATTGTGTGTTTTAACGAGCTCGACATTTTTTTTTGTGTAGTAAGTTTTTGTCTATCTCTTACGGTTTACCAGTTATGCAAAATTCATTCAGAATAAGGATGTCTTCAGAGGCTATTCCCAGAAAATTCAAGATATAAACTTTATTTGCCATGTAAATGTCTTTAGTATACGACATTTTAATCAAAATCGTTAGAAACATTTTTGAGAAAATAAACATTTTTGAAAATTTTTCCATGTAAAGGGTAGTTGGGTGTGGGGGAATTTTCTTGAAAATCTTCGTGTCGCATCCTTGGAAGATACTGCACTTAAATACCAAGTGTGGTATTTAACGGACTTTTTGTTTTTGATTGAGGAGGTCCCAAAACGCATTTGCTGTGAAATCTCGGTGTCGAACTTTTGGGTGCAATACAATACCTTCTCTATACACCATGTACATAGTACGTGTAGAAAAAGTATTAAATAATGTAACGTTACAGTAGTATATGCATATCAACAGACCCAGTTTGTCAAACTAATTAGTCACTCCGATTCTAGCTGCTTTGCTTTTTTAAATACGCTTTGAATGAAGTAATTAAAATACAGAGTGATTTATGTAGAACTGACACATTTCTTTAATTATTCCGTTGGAAATTCATTCAATGACCCAATTTTTGCACCAAAATAAGCAGAATGTTCTGGAGTTTCGATTCCTTGTCAATAGATGCGCAGATATTTATGTTTTATTCCTAATTGCATTGTTGGCAGCTGTTTCGACATTTTGGTCTTGTAGTCAACGTGAAAATGCAGTACGATGTAGAGCTGAGCCAAGGACATTTTCAGCAAGATGGCACTACATGACATACATAAAATGAATCCATAAACCTAATTGCAAGTTTCTTTTGACGACCGGATAATTTCCAGGAACCTGTGGCCACCGAGATCTCCGGATTTGACATCGCCGGACTTCTTTCTTTGGGGTTACTCAAAAGACAGGGTTTACGCCACACGTCCCCAGATATTGGTCAATCTGAAGCACAACATCACAAAGGAGATTCAAGCTATTGACAACAGAGTCCTTCAAGGAGTGCCAGTAACATGGAAAGACGTATTGAGTTGTTCCTTATGCAGGATGGAGGACATTTTCCACATTTGCTATAGAGGTAAATAATCTCCCAAAATTCCTCTGCAATTTAGGTAAAATAAGTTGTTGCTAGGATAACACGTTTTGAAACAATTAATGAAAGAAATGTATCAGCTCTTTATAAATCACCCTGTATTAAATGCGCACATAATATTTAATAGCTTCGAAAGATATTGTATTTCTGTAAATAGAAATCACACTCATTTGTGTACATACAGTTCAATGTTTACAAGCGCTTTCAACTTGTTATATTGTATAATAAAGACATTCTTTAATTAAGTTTCCCATGCTCAACGTTTGACCAGTCTGCAACAAACTATTCATACTTGATACCATAAAAACACCAGTCTGACCCAGCTTGCTGTTATGCAAATACATTTAGCCCTGAATGTGAAGCAGAACCTAACAATAATTTAAACTTATAGTGGCTATCTTGTGGAATATTTTGTGTTTAACGTATCGTTATATATCGATAGATGCTGAACTGGAGTGTCCGTACTTTTTACAGTGTGTTTGCTAAGTATAATTTTAGAAAGCCCAGTGCCCAAATATATTAATAAAAATAGATAAAAACAATGGCAAGCGACAAATTTCTAGAAGACAGAGACGATGGTGACAGAGAATTTGATTCCTGTGATGAAATCAATAATGAAATTATTGCTGCTCCCATGGAGTAAAAAGCTGTCTAAAGGTATGTTAAGAGTATTACTCGTTCATAACAAAATGTAGTTCTTATTTTCTTAGTATTTTCAGTATTGTCCCTTAATATGCTTCACATGAAGCTATACAGATAAGTTATCAATTACTTCACTAATAGCTGCTGCTTGCAATAATATAGCGTTTGAATTCATTCTCCTCACATGTTAATTGACTGCCAATAGAACTGCATAACAAATACAAAAAAAAAAAAAAAAAAAAAAATAGTAATAATAAATTAAAGTATTAAGTGTAATACTATTTTAACCTGCTAATTACACATTTATTTGAAAACTATAGAGAAAATTCATTGAATTCTGTAGTAGAATTTTTTGCATGCGCTACGAAGCTTGAAGCCATCCCTAAAAAGTACCCCCTCCAGGATAAGGAGTAAGCAATATCAGGTGCTAAGACGGACAAAGAATTCGGAGAAACGTCAATAGCAGCCTACGGCCATATTCACAACAAACACCCTAAGGAATGGTGACCTAGAAATACCTTTTAATTAAAAACTATTTGGTCATATCTGCGCAGTAAAACAAAAATCGAAAAATAGAACGGTCAGACCGTGATTTTTTATTGTTTCATGTTAGAGCCCCTTTAACTGTTATGGTCATATCTAGGGCTTTGGCTTTAGAAACAATTGATGGTGTTTCTAACTCCTTGGACTGTATGTAACCTTTAATGCTATTACTATCATACTCTGCGGAGGGGAAGGTTTAATATAATACATTCACACGATATGCTCTACTAATATCAAATTCGAGTGTACTCATGTATTATAGAATTCACACAAAAACTGATTCGCCTACCCTACATTAGTCGCCACATATGTTTACTAGGGAATTATTTCAAACTAAGCAAAAATATTTCAATATACGGAAAAAGCATTCAAATGTTTATTTATGGTAAAGAGCTCTTACAAAAGAAACAAAGAAATAAGATAAATTAACAAATCACGTGCCTTTCTCTATCCATCCTTCAACAAACTTTCTTAAAAAAAAAAAGTTCTATCTACATACTTTATGTTAATCAGGATAATCAATGTCATGCTTTTATAGCACATTTTCTTTTAAATATAAATGGGTAAGGAAATGATTAAGCTATACTCAAATATTTTAAGAGATGGCAGCACTGTGATGGAGCTGAAAAATTCCTTCTCTTTGCTTAACCCGAAGCAAGAAAAACGAATAAGAAAATCTCATTTGAGTAAAGTATAATGATTTTAAAATTGAAACCAATAACAAGGAACTAACTGGAAATGGTTAACTACCTCCCCCCTCAAAAAATGTACACGAGATCTATATTTATGTGCAGTGCGTTTATATCTATCTTCTAACGGTTAACCAAATTGCCCAGAATGAACAGACTTCATTTTTAAGAAAGCCAACATTTTAGAGAATGCTTCCATATAAAGGGTAGTTGGGGTTGGGAGAGTTACTTGTACATCTTCGTGTGTCATCCTTGGAAGATTGTTATTTAACCTACTTTTCGTTTTTCAATTATGCTATTCACAGCACGCGAACACACCCACAAGGAATACATTTTATTAGGGAGTCTCAAAACGCGTATTTCTGGTGAAATCTCGGTATCATATTTTAGGATGGAATATAATACTATCCTTACTTACTTTACGAAGTAGCAAAAGTCAATGTAGCAACTTCAAAAGGTGTTCATTAGATGACATAAAACAGCTAAGAGCACAAAATACTTCGATTAATAACTGTATTTTAACACACTTTTCATTTTTCTGTAGAGTTGCTGCCTATTATGGTTACGTAATATACACAATTCAACAACAACAACAACAATAATAATAATAATAATAATAATAATAAGGGGATATCACAAGCTATTTTCACGAAATTCAAGACAGATTTTGAAACTCAAGTATCTTAATTATAAGGTGTTTTGGTCAGAATGGTTACGTTAAGTTTGAGAAATAAAAAATAAAAATGTTGCCATGAAAAGGGAAATTTGGGATAAGAGCATTTTTTTTAAAAATGTCGTTTGGCAAGGAAGATGCTGAACTTACAATATCCACTTTATAAAGTGATCTTCTATTCACAAGAGTTATGTTCTACACAGGCAGAACGTGCGCGCGCACAGTGCAATAAAGAGAGAGAAGAATAACAGGCTGTGAAGTACCTTTGGGACATAACGCGCACACTTACGAAATAATATATACAAGCAGCATGGAATATTAAAAAAAAGTAACGCCACGAAGTAACACAACATGTACTTTAATCAACTATATTTTTGTCTAACGCTTCTGGTTTCCAACTATTGTGCAACATTCAATGAAATGAAACACTTTACATACCATTTATAGGAATTTCGTTTCATACATTTCGACATCTTACTCATATGGTATTTTAAGCATTCCCACTAGACTTCTTTTAGAAAATAAAAAATAAGTAACGCTATTTCATGTAATGGGTAGTTGGGCGAAGGGGAATCTTCTTGACAAATATTCGAGTCGAACCTTAACAGTTACTTAAATTACTACCAGGTTTGGTATTTATCCGACATTTCACTTTTGCATTACACTGTGTACCGACACGTAAACTTTTTATTTTCAATCAGGAGGACCCAGTATTCAGAAGCTCCTATGGATATTTGATTTATGAATTTAAAACTAGCCGGGCTTCATAGACAGACCCGCTTGATCGCTCAAGTAAGAGAAGTTGCAGTCATATCAGGGACTACTAATTTCCAGAGCCCCGCGATCTTTATGCAAGCCCGTGCTACAGCACTGTCGGAGAAGTTGCCGCACAAGGCAGGCATGTGCTGTTTTCCGCGCTTGAAATGCAGCGCTAAAGGAATGAGGTTTTCCAAGTTACCAAAAAAGGAAAAAAATCTGATGTGTTCCATTCACATAACTTTCTCTAATTGTTCCAAATAAAACTATTCTTACAATTTTTTTTATCTGCATCATGCTAATTGAGATAAACGTTAGCAGAATTAGTTTTATTACTTGCTTGATTGTAAGTAAAAGGGAAATAAGGGAATATTCTAGGTTAAAGCGATAAGCCTTTTAAAAGCTGGTCGCTATGTGAAACAATTGAGGTTCGGTTCGGTTTGCATGGTCCCGTTTGAGAACAGTTAGGTAATTTAAAACTGAACCCAATAACAAGTAATGTCTAAAAAAAAGAAAAAGAAAAAGAAAAAAAAAGTGGTCAACTCCAAAGAAAAAGATATATGATATCCCTCAATTGTGAGTTTTAACGATATCTAAATTTTTTGTGTATTAAGTTTTTATCTAACTCTTAACAGTTTAACCGTTATGCAAAATTCTGCAAAACTCATCGAGAATAAAGAGATCTTCAGAGGCTATTCCCACAAAATTCAAAACATACATGTTATTTGTGATGTAATTATCTTTAATATACGACATTTTAATCAAAATCGTTAGAGATTTTTTGAGAAAAAGCAACATTCTCAACAATTTTTCTTGTAAAGTAGCTTGTGATGGGCGGGGGGTAAAAGATCTTCCTGTCTCATCCTTGGAAGACCCTAAACATAAATACAAAGTTTGGTATTTAACGCTCTGTTCGTTTTTGAGCTATACTATCCAGACACACATACACGGACCTTTTTCTAACAATAGTTTTTCGGACTCACGAGCTGTCAAAATTTCGGTGAAATCTGTACATCGAATTTTTGGGTGGAATACAATTCTCTAGCTACTATGTACATTGTATGTACATGTGTTCTAGAGAAAGTAAAAATCAGATATTGCGGGAAAACATAAGTATGCTAACGAACATAATTATTAACCGATTTTTTTTAAACATACAAAATAACCATGCACTATAAGTGTACATTTAACACCGATTCAATCCGTTTTTGTGATTTATTGAGGTGTTTAATGCTGTTTCAACAGTTACATCGCTACAGGAAGGACCGTCGGATCATATATAAGTGATCACTTTTAACATTCTAGCAGCTAAATTAGAAAATTATTATTTTTTCATAAGCGTAAACAACTGAGGATGTTACAATTTGTGTTGTAGCGCCTCTCAAATTCTTTTATATTTATTAACTACATTTCAACTCTGTATGAGGCGTTTACAAAATTATGTTGGACACATTCTGCAGAGCAAATCTTTTGACAATATTTAAATTGTGACGAGATGAGTTTTAAACTGATAGCTGTAGGAGATATATGAAAGTCAGGAATGATCCACATTTTCACTCAACTACCGCACCGTCTGGGTTTTTACATCATCACTTTATTTCTCCGTAAGCCTCAATCAGGTATCGGTGACCATGTGAGGTACGTTTCATTTATAGTGGAGCCTTAGATCGTGTATAATGAATGGATACTTAAATTTCGCTTCGGTGACCTCGGTATTTTTCTGCAGTCCTTTAGCGGTGAATGAGCCATTCAACATTAAGTTAATCAGCTGTATTATACTACGCGAGTTATTGCCTTCTGTTTGAGCCGTAAAAACTACATTTTGTTCATTGTGTACTTCAAAAGTAAAAGGAAAACTCGCCTATTAAGAAAAACTGAATGGAAAATAATAAGTCTGGAGAACGCCCAGAGCACGAAAACTGTGGTGTTTATTATTATTATTATTATTATTATTATTATTATTATTATTATTATTATTATCATTAAACCGAACTATTATATTAGTAATGATTTCTTCTCGGGATGTCAGCCAAGTAAATGTTGGATTAATTTCCAAGCTTTCAACGACGTACTCTGTCGCCATCATCAGACAACTGGAGGCAAGTTGTTCTGGCGGTGGAATATATACCTGAAGGGGAAGGCTGAAGGACCACCTCGCGCGCTGTCATTGGTCGGTGCTAGCCAATGGGGCTGAGGAGGATGGGGCAAGTGGTTATGAATTATAGGTAGCCACTTTTTGCTTATTTGGAGACCTTCCTCTTTGTTAAAATTGTTTGTTTTTATGTATATTGCTTCGTATCAGTCTGTCATGATACGATAGATTTTTCTATTATTTAGGGGATGAAAAATTGATCTTATGGCTAGTATCGTAAGTATGTTGTGCCACCGCGGACTTTTCAACTTTGTGCAGCGTTGATTTCTTTGATGTCCTCTTCCACAGACCTCCCCATCTGGTCAATGTAATTTTTTTCAGATTCGCACAGGATTTTGTAAATACCGGCAGTGCAAAGGCCCAGGTTGCCTTTGGCCATCCCCAGACGTTGTTCGATTTTGTCAGAGGTTTTAAAAAACTGTTCTGATGCTGCGTTTAGACAGTATTCTTGCTATTTTGAGGGGGATTGCACCCACATACGGAATAATGGCTGAAACTAAGCTTCTTTTTTTTTAGTTTGGTTTCCGATGGAGTTGCCTGAAAGCTCTGTTGGTATCTTGGATGGTATATTGGTTACGATTAAAGACTTTACTTAGGTGCTGGATTTCTTCTGGAAAGTTATGTTTATCAGAGACATCGCTCGGTGTATAAAGTGTAGAAAGTACTCTGTGTTTCTGTGCGGGGTGGTCGCAGCTTGTATTGTTGAGGTAAAGGTCGGTGTGCGTGGGTTTTCTGTGCGCTGTGTGTCCTAGGTGGCCATTTTCCTTTTTGTAAATCCAGAAACGGTAAACAGTTGTTCTACTCAATCTCCATTGTGAACTTGAAGTTGGGATGGATACTGTTTAAGTAGCTCAGGAAGGCAGACAAAGTGTCCTTTCCATGTGGTCAAACTACAAATGTGTCATCCACATAGCGGAAGAGGTATGCAGGTATTTTTTAAGTGACAGAGATTCTAACTCTTGCATGGCCATGGCTGCCGACAGGGGAGATCTCATACTACCCAATCTATTTGTTTGTAGTAACGGTTATTGAAGAGAAAGCATGTTGAGGTTAGTGTGCGGACGATGTTCCGGTCAAAATGTGATCTTAGTGATACTAAGGTTTCCTTGAGGGGGTACTCTCGTGAAAGCGACTCCACGTCCACATATTAGTATTTATATTATAAACATAATGCTATAAAAAGTATAAATTAATAATACATAAACAGTATGTGTTATACACATGCCTCATACGCGGTGGCAGTATTGGCAATAAGTGAAACAAAAGCAATGTAATGATAGTAGATAGTTTACTCCCGGATGTCATTTGGAATTCCTTATTCGAAAAGAACTGTGATGCGCGAGCATTGTGTATGCATTTGTCCGACATAGTGACTTAAAAGCTATGTGTATAAAATCTTACACTTTGTTTCTTGTCAGAGAATTTAAGATATCTGTGTATGCCCCATGAACATCTTCGGTTTCAGAGGTATGGATCAGCTGGTGTTCCAAAGAGCCAGGATTACACACTTTGGATTCTCAAGTCATCTATACCTCTCGCAAGCTGTAATTATAACAATGGTTATGCTACGGAATTACCGCCCAGAACTCACCTTCTCGTCGAGCGCCTTGTGGTGTTCGAACAGACTTTTTAGCGCCTTGAGGACCTCCACTTCGCTGGAGACACCGGACTGGGCGGCTGCCTGTCGCTTTACCACCGTCATTCTTAGCGAGCGCTCGTGTCGCGAGACCAGGCACTCAAGGTGTTCTAACAGCAGCTGCAACAATAATACGTTATACATGTTTAAACTTTAACAGACATTATGTTAACAGAAAGCAAGACATTTTACTTATGTTGGCAGATTTAGCATACTGTATATATTAATTAAACACGTTTAGCAACAACACGATAAACCAACCCTTTCCCACCAAAAACTGACACAGAGTTGTCGATCAAAGGATGATAAATGCCTTAACACCATCACAGATATTTTATTGGTATACGATCATAAATTTCCTTGGTATAACAGTTCGAAGGTTCACAATGGAAGGATTAGAACATTTCTCAAAACACCCGGGATCATAGTCATGCATTGTAATAAAAGTCATGCTTTGTACACGATTTTCTGTTTACTAAAATTCTTTACCAAACTTACCCGAAACACAGGTGTTGCCTATTCATCTGGAATATTTCCTTAGCAACTTACCCGCGACACATAGGGTATAATAAAAACCGGATATTACACATAATATACCAGCGTGACACAAGTGTAACAAAACCGGATGTTCCCGACTAACATACCAGTGACACACATCAAACCGTGAGACATAGATGTTACAAAACTGGCCGTTTCCAGCTAACATACCAGTGACAAACAGTCAAACCGTGTGACATAGATGTAACAAAACCAGACGTTCCCAGCTAACATACCAGTGACACACAGCAAAGACCGGATGTTCCCAAGTAACATACCAGTGACACACAGCAAACCAGTGTGACACAGGTGTAACAAGACCGGATGTTCCCAAGTAACATACCAGTGACACACAGCAAACTAGCGTGCCACAGGTGTAACAAGACCGGATGTTCCCAACTAACATACCAGTGACACACAGCAAACCAGTGTGACACAGGTGTAACAAGACCGGATGTTCCCAAGTAACATACCAGTGACACACAGCAAACTAGCGTGACACAGGTGTAACAAGACCGGATGTTCCCAACTAACATACCAGTGACACACATCAAACCGTGTGACATAGATGTTACAAAACTGGACGTTTCCAGCTAACATACCAGTGACAAACAGTCAAACCGTGTGACATAGATGTAACAAAACCGGACGTTCCCAGCTAACATACCAGTGACACACAGCAAAGACCGGATGTTCCCAAGTAACATACCAGTGACACACAGCAAACCAGCGTGACACAAGTGTAACAAAACCGGATGTTCCCGACTAACATACCAGTGACACACATCAAACCGTGTGACATAGATGTTACAAAACTGGACGTTTCCAGCTAACATACCAGTGACAAACAGTCAAACCGTGTGACATAGATGTAACAAAACCGGACGTTCCCAGCTAACATACCAGTGACACACAGCAAAGACCGGATGTTCCCAAGTAACATACCAGTGACACACAGCAAACCAGTGTGACACAGGTGTAACAAGACCGGATGTTCCCAACTAACATACCAGTGACACACAGCAAACCAGTGTGACACAAGTGTAACAAGACCGGATGTTCCCAACTAACATACCAGTGACACACAGCAAACTAGCGTGACACAGGTGTAACAAGACCGGATGTTCCCAACTAACATACCAGTGACACACAGCAAACTAGCATGACACAGGTGTAACAAGACCGGATGTTCCCAACTAACATACCAGTGACACACAGCAAACTAGCGTGACACAGGTGTAACAAGACCGGTTGTTCCCAACTAACATACCAGTGACACACAGCCAAACTAGCGTGACATAGATGTTACAAAACTGGACGTTTCCAGCTAACATACCAGTGACAAACAGTCAAACCGTGTGACATAGATGCAACAAAACCGGACGTTCCCAGCTAACATACCAGTGACACACAGCAAACTAGCGTGACACAGGTGTAATAAGACCGGATGTTCCCAACTAACATACCAGTGACACACAGGCAAAGCAGCGTGATATAGTGCCAAAGAACAGGTATTTCCAACCACAACTTACTCGTGGCACACAGGCAAACCAACGTCACAAGAGAATCGGTATAACTAAAATACCCGTAATTGAAACATTGTGTTACGTGTGATTTGGTCGCCTTACTTGTTAGTGTTTAGATCTGATATAAGGCGCATAGGCATTTAACTGATACATCGAGGTTAAATTACTTCCCAGCAAATAAAAGTAGTAACCCATCACGTGCAATGCACATACAAGTAAAATTTCATTTAAAACATTGTTCAGCAAAATATGTGTAATATCATGTTTATGGAAATAACTGTTTACAGTACAGGCTTCTCTATACACTTCCTTGTAAGCAACAAAGAGATTTGGTGGCTGAAATGAAAGTAAAATCTTTTAAGTTGATGTATAATGCACTCACACAATTTAAAAATAAATAGTACCTGTGCCTTCGAAAAGCCATATATTAGGTTTTACACAGTTTAATATCTTTGGATTTTTTTTTTTTCTGTTTTAAAATTGTGGTTTTAAAATAAATCACAAATAATTGATCCGAGACTCCAAACTTAGTACATATAACACCGATTGTGGTAGGATGGAACTTAGTGCTTATTATTAATAAAATCACAGAAATACAGGGAACGAAAATAAGCATAATACGTAAATATATATAATGGCCAACTGCCCCGCATTTGACGTGTTCAGATACCCCATCGTACGTTAAAGGATTTGCAGAACTCAACGGGGTTATTTCAGGCTATAAGCGCCCAGTGGGGACCTGGCGAGGGCGATCATATTTTCATCCCGCTCACTGTCACCGCTGATAAGCAAGAGGAGTAAAACGAAGGTCGCTCAGCCAGTTCACCCTTACTAGTTTTAACTTGAAATAACCCTGATGAGTTCAACTATTTTAACGCACGAAGAAATATCTGCACACGTAAAATTCGGGCAGCTGGGTCACCTGGAATAAAAACAAGGGACCACAACATTATAATAGCTCTTACATGTCTAAAATAATTTCTCACCAAACAATGAGTCATACATCAAGTGTACTTGAGTTTGAAAAAAAAAAAAAACTGTTGTTTTAATTTTGGGGTTTTAAGCATATTGCAGTATTTTCTCTAGCTTATGCAAGCATATGTACAACTACCCTTAAAAACGGATTGCTATATGCTGGCTTTGAAATTCCATTATCGGTCTAATAATCGCGAAGAAAAAACTACTGAAATGTGCTCAGTTGAACATGACAAAATATTGAAAAATTCACGAGTAATTGTTTGTTACAGTTTCTGTATGGAGTTGTTTCTAACTACTTATTTACTGCTGCGGTAAAATATAGTTTTAATAAATAAATAAAAAAAAAAAGCGTGTCATTTTTAGTGATTAAAATTACTAAGCATTTTCCATGTAAACGACAGTTTGCAATAGGGGAATTTTCTTTTAAATCCTCGATCATATAATCGAAAGATGTTGAACTTAGATATTAAGTTTGGTATTTATCCGATATTTCGGTTTTGAATTATTTAGTTCATAGACAGAGGCAGGTATTCTCTCATATTCACACGTTGAATTAATGGTGAAATGCTTTATCTATTAGGCATTAGGCATTAATTATAACAAATGGACGAGCAGCCTGGTTGCTGTGAAATTTCTTCACCCAGATTCGAGCTCTGGAACCAAGATATTCTTAAATTTGCTTTGAAACTAACATGGCTTGCTTCTCAGCTGGACACTTCGTATACTAAAGGTCCACTTTAAATATCCCCCCCCTCTCGCTCTATCTCTCTCTCTCTCTCTCTCACCAAATGACTGGCATGTGTTGCAGAAGCAGTAAATTAGGCCAGGAGACTGCTTCTGTTTTCACAAACCCTTTATACGCCTCACTGCCCACACAAAAAGACGTCATTAGAGTCGACATTGAAAAGTGTGAGAGCTGCATTTTCGCCCTAATTGCTACCTCCCAGAAGGAAGTTAGTATTTCCAGCGGTATAACCTCGCTTTGCTAACCGAGGAAGAAACGTGACAATCTCAAACTGCAACAAAAGGAAACTTTCAGTCTTCCAAACAACTTAAGAGACCTACACGATGTAACAATGTAGATGCGCACATATTCCTCTCATGTAGAACTTCTACATGAACCAGAATTTAGAAACACTCTTTCCACCTCTTTGCAATTCATGTGCTATGCTTATTTTCTACACGCCATACTCTTCAAGTACAGAAATATACACAGAAAGGTGTTTCTATCATTCACGATACTTTTAAGATTCGATATCATTTCACTTATTTGGTTGCAAGTTGCTAAAAACCTCTGTCTATTTTCTTTTGCTAATGTGGAAGTTAAAAAAAAGGCGCAAATTAAATGCATATAAAGGAATAAAAACAAACATAATTGCCAATTACTGAAATTAAACCCTTTGAAACTTCCCTTCCTTCAGCGAAGCGTACTAATTTTGGAACTACATAACATTTAGAATGATACGAATATGTATAAAATAAAACGTAAAGTAAAAGGGGATTCAATTTTTATAAAAATCCCTGAAGAAATGGTAGTACTACTCCTATTACACATGCTGAAATTCTTCCTGTTACCACAATAAACAGTATTAAAGCAAAGAAGACTACTGCCTAGGTTATACACAAATTTCTAGCAAACAATTAAGAACAATGAATGAAAACAAGATAAAAAATCTGATGTGTTTCATTCACATGGCTTTCTCTAACTGTTCCACAAACAAACTCTCCTTACGAAAGATTTTTCTTCTATCTACTTCATGCTAATCCAGACAAACATTAGCAGAAATGTTCTATTACTTTCTTCGTTGTAAGTAGAAGGAAAATATGGGAATACACTTTGCTAAAGCGGTAGTCGAATCTTTTAAAGCTATCGCTATGTGAAGCAACTGAAATTCGGTTCTCTTTTGCATTATCGGGAGTAAAACAAGAGAGATGAAATTTGACTTTCCGACTGAGAAAAGTTTAACTAATTTAAAATTGAAACGAATGACAAGGAATATCTCGGAAATGGTTAACTACAAAAAATGTGTCTGACATAGATTATGTGTCTTAATGAGATCCACATTTTTTGTGTGGTAAGTTTTTGTTTGTCTCTTGCGGCTTACAAGTTATACAGAGGTCTTCAGAGGCAATTTCTAGAAAATTAATGATACACATTTCTTTTGTCACAAAAATGTGGCATTTTAATCAAAATCATTAGAACCAGTTTTGATAAAATCATAATTTTCGAAAAATCTTCCTTATAAAGGGTAGTTGAGTGTGGAAGATTTTCTCGGAAATCTTCGTGCGAAGCCTTGAATGATACTGAACTTAAATACCAAGTTTGGCATTTAACGGACTTTTAAATCCGCAAGCTATACATGTTATTGCAGCCTAGAGAAGGGGGATCATATCGTGATGAATGGTGCAAATGCAATAGTCTTGTTCTCAATGAAAACAAAACAATTGACCTCACTTTTAATATTAGTTGTCCTGCTTTTTTAACTGAAACTAGTACAAAATTTCTAGACATTCATTTCGAACCTGGTCTAGGTTGGCGTTCACATATTAACTATATCGCCAACAAAGTAAGCAGAGGTATATTTATGTTACGTGATTTAAAAATCATGTCTTTTCCAATGTTTTATTATCAGTTTATTATGGACAAATCCATAGCCATTTGAGTTATGGTATTTTATTTTGGGGGAACCATGCTTTAGCTAAAAATATATTTTTATTACAATAAAAGGCAATTCGAATTTTATGTGGTGTAGCCCGCAGAACTCATTGTAAACCTCTATTTGTTAAGTTGGGTGTTTTAACTTTGCCTTCATTGTTTGTGTTTCACTGCCTCTTATTTGCTAAGAAAAATAGTCATAAATACAATCTATGTTCCGAAGTCCATCTTCATCACACCAGAACCGCTTCCAATATTTACATAAATAGATGTAAATATACTAAGATACAAAATTCCTTTGAAATTATATCATTAAATCTATTTAACAAACTCAGTAACAGCACTAGAGCTCTCTCCATTGAATCTTTTAAGAGATCAGTGAAGCGAACTTTGATTTTAAATCTATTTTACATTTTGGATGAATTTTATAATACTGCTAATTGTTTTTTATCTTGCTTGTATTTGACGTTGCTACACAATGTACTCTGTTCTGGCAAATAAACTTTATCTATCTATTAAGGATACATGCATATAAGATCTAGTCTATCATAGCATGTAACCCAATTAATCAGTACACTCCGTCTGTAATATTAAGTTACAATATAATGCCCGGTGTAAAAATCTGTAACAAAGTCATCAAAACACATCCTTTACCTAAAATCGTAAAAAGGTCTCTGCTTCCGTATAACTTACGGACAAACCGTAAACGTTAGAAGTATGCATAATCAAGACGAAGGAAATACTGAAATGGTTAACATTTAATTAAAAATACACATATATACCACATCATTAATAATAAAAGCATAAAAACTTACATATGTCTGTGGTATAAAAAAAGCAAAACAGGTAGATGTGTTAGGTTGCTGCAAAGAATGTGGAAAAACTACTTCCCAGGAATGTCATTAAGGATGGGGAGTGGGTGTCATTTTTTTACTTCTATTCCTACCTATAGTAAATAAAAACAATATCACGATTCATTAAAAATTCAAAGTTGAAATTTCATCGGTGTGAGCGCGAGTTTTGTGAACAGCATAACTCAACAAAATGCCCAGAAAATACCAAACCTAGTGTATAATTCCATTATCCTAACGATGCGACACGAAGTTTTTTTTAAGAAAACCACCTCCGTGAAACTGCCCTTTACAGAGAAAAATTTTCAAAGTGGTTGATTTTTAAAAAATGACAGCACAAAATGCATTTTTAAATGAATATTGTCCTCCATTTATAAAATATAAAGGCTCTACAAATTTGTATTAAAATTCATTGCGTTTACATAATGAAACGACTGAATTTTTTAAAGCATAAACTGTGAAATTCTTTTCAATTGGAAGGAATTCTGTACACATTTTTACTTTCTCTGGCCCGCATGTACAATGTACATAGTGCTTAGAAAAAGTATTGTATTCCACCTAAACATTCCATGTTGAGATTTCACTGGACATATATGTTTTGAGGGTCACCTGAGTCCGAAAAACAAAAATATTAGAAAAAGGTGCATATGGACAGCATAGCTCCAAAACGATATGACTGTTAAATACTAAACTTGGAATTTAGGTTCAGTATCTTTCAAGGGTGCGAGACGAAGAAAATCCCCCCATCTCCAACTACATTTTACATGGAAAAACTTCCGAAAATTTTGATTTTCTCAAAAATTGCTCTAACGATTTTGATTAAAATATCGTATATTAAATATGTTTACATTACAAATAAAATGCATATCTGCAATTTTCTGGGAATAACCTCTGAAAGACATTTTAATTCTGGATGAATTTTGCCGAATTTTGCTTAATTGCTAAACCGTAAGAGATTGACAAACACTTACCACACAAAAAATGTAGAGCACATTAAAACACACAATTTGTTATACAATCTTTTTTCGTGGAGTTGATCGTTTTTGAGATATTCCTTGTTTTTGGTTTCAGCTTTATAAAGCATATATTTTTCTAATACAGGGATTTGTCAACTCGTGTCCATACAAACAAAGGAACTTCAGTCACATACCTATGGTGCTGTCTTATTTCTCTTTTATTTACAAGGAAGCAAGTAATAAGACTAGTTATGCTAATTTTTCTCGATTAGCATTAAGTAAATAGAAGCATTAGCTTTCTACCAATAATTTATTGCATAGATGTAGAGAAAGCCATGTGAATGAAACACATCAGGTTTTTTTAATAAAATGACGACACCAAACAACACATTTTAATTACATATCATCCTCCATTTATAAAACATAAAGGCTCTAAACATGTTGGATTAATATACATTGCTTTTATATAACAAAACGATTGAACTTTTAAGGAATGTGCTGAATTTCTTTATAATCGGAAGGATTTTTTTTCCTGTTGAAATAAGTAATCGTATATGAAAATGATATAATATTTTATTTATTCTTATACATAAAATTATTTGCTAGCTCTTAGAAACACCGTGTTGCGAACCTAATTTGCCTGTCAGCATGCAGTTTCATGGAGGTTTGATTTCCCATCAGCAGAATCGTTTAACGAGTACCCGTGTGAAATTCTCTCTTCATTATACAATTCATTACCCAGGTGAGTTGATGTAATTGTTGATTAAACAGGGCGAGATTACATTGGTGATGTTAATGACATGTTGCGGTAGCACAGGCGCCCTCATCTGTCATTTTAAATAATTCCTTATTGATAACCTATTTATATAGTGTGCAATACAGGCTTAGCATAACACTGGCAGTACGGCCACTTCGAAGGATGCGTTTCCAAATTGGATATTGCACAAAAACGCATAGCAATCGCTGAATAAAAAAAAAAAAAATCTGATGAGATCCATTCACATGACTTTCTCTACATCTTAAAAGTTGTTGTTAAAAATTGTTAAAAATTTTGTTCTTTTCTTTACTTCATGCCAATCGAGAAAAAATTAGCAGAAATGCTTTATTTACTTCCATGCAATTAGAAGGGAAATAAGGGAGTTCCATAGGCTATAGTGATAGTCAAAAGTTGGTTGCTATGTGATATAAGTTCCTTTGTATGGACAGGAGTGACAAATTTTCATATGAGAAAAGAGTAAATAACATTTTAAAGCAAATAACAAGGAATATCTAAAAAAAACGACCAACTACAAAAAAAAAAAAAAAAAAAAAAAAAAAAAAAAAAAAAAAACTGCATATATCATAAATTGTGTGTTGGTTTACAGTTATATAAAATTCCGCAAAATTCATCGCGAATAAAGATGCCTTTAGAGGCTATTCACAGAAAATTCGGGATATATATTTTACTTGTGTAAGTATATTTAATATACGATATTTTGATCAAAATCGTTTTGAGAAAATAACAAATTTCGAACATTTTTCCATGTAAAGGGTAGTTGGGGGGATTTCCTTGCAAATATTCGTTTCGCATCTTTAGAAGATACTGAACGTAAATACAACGTTTGGTATTTAACGGACTTTTCCTTTTTACTTTCTCCATACGCACTATGTACATAGTGTATAGAGAAAGTATTGCACTCCACCAAAAATTCGATACCGAGATTTCACCGGAAAAATATGTTTTAGGGTCCCCAATATCCAAAAAAAGCATTTTCACAAAAAGGTCCGTGTGTGTGTGTGTCCGTGTGTCTGTGAACACGATAACTCAAAAACGAAAAGTCGGTAACATACCAAACTTGGTATTTAAGTTTAGTATCTTCCAGGGATGCGACACGAAGATTTTGAGAAAAATCCCCCCACCCCCAACTACCCTTTACATGGAACTTTTTTCTAAAATTTTGATTTTCTCAAAAATGGCTCTAACGATTTTGATTAAAATTTCGGATATTAAACATATTTACCTGACAAATAAAATGTATATCTTGAATTTTCTGGGAATAGCCTCTGAAGAGTAGTTTATTCTGGATGAATTTTACTAAATTTTGAATAACTGCTAAACCGTAAGAGATGGAAAAAAAACTTACTACACAAAAAATGTAGAGCACATTAAAACACACAATTTATGTTATATACATTTTTTTGGTGGAGTTCGTCGTTTTTGTGACATTCCTTATTTTTGGTTTCTGCTATGAAAAACGTATACTTTTCTCATACAGGAACTTGTCAACTCCTATCCATATAAACAAAGGAACTTCATTGACATAGCAACCAGCTTTTGACTATCACTTTAACCTACGGTTGTCCCTTATTTCGCTTCAACTTACAAAGAAGCGAGTAATAAGACTATTTCTGCTAATTTTTTCTGATTAGCATAAAGTAAATAGAAGTATAGGCTTTTTAAGAATTATTTGTTTCAGGGATATGGAGAAAGTCATGTGAATGGTACACATCAGATTTTTGAGATATGCTATCCATAGACACACAAACGTACATTTTTCTAAAAATGCGATTTTTTTTATTTAGGTGATCTCGAAACATCTATTTCCAGGGAAATCTCGGTATCGAATTGTGGGTGCAATACGTTACTTTCTCTATACACTATGTAGATAGTACGTGTAGAGAAAGTAATAAAAATAAATGCCTTTCTCTATCTGTTCCACGAACTTCTTACAAAAATATTTTTTTCATTGTACTTCATGATAATCGAGATAAACATTAGCAGAAAGTTCTTATTATTTTGTTCCTTATAATAGAAGGAAATTAAGGGCATTCACTATATCTACTAAGCGATGTCAAGTGTTTTCAAAAGTTGAGATGCGACTATTATTGAAATTATAATTGAAATTCGGAGTAAAGCAAAAGAAATACAGACGATATCCTGTGTGAGAAAAATGTAAGTGCTTTAAAATTGTAGCCAATAACACTATCTCGGTTATGGTTAACTCCAAAACAAAAATATAAAGGACACATTGTGTTTTTTGTCGAGATCTACATTTTTACTTTCTCTACACGTACTATGTACATAGTGTATAGAGAAGGTATTGTGATGCACCCAAAAATTCGATACCGAGTTTTCACCAGAAATATTTGTTTTGGGACCCCCTGAATTCAAAAACAGCATTTTGAGAAAAATGGCCTCGTATGTGTGTCTGTGGGCAGCATAGATCGAAAACGAAAAGTCTGTTAAATACCAAAGTTGATATTTATGTTCAGTACCTTTCAAGGATGCGACACAAAGATTTTCAAGAAAATCCCTCCATCCCCAATTACCCTTTACAAGGAAAAATGTTTCGAAACTTTGATTTTCTCAAAGATGGCTACAACGATTTCGATTAAAATCTCCTAAATTTAAATATATTTTCATGACAAATAAAATGCATCTTAAATTTTCTGGGAATGACTTCTGAAGACATCTGGATGAATTTTGCGGTCTTTTGCACAACTGGTAAACAGTAAAGGATAGACAAAAATTTAGTTAACAAAAAATACAGAGCTTGCTAAAACACAAATTATGTTATATACACTTTTTTCATGGAGTTAGCAGTTTTTGAGATGTTTTTTGTTATTGGTTTCAGTTTTAAAATACTTACACTTTTCCCATACGGGATTTAGTCAACTCCTGGCCATACAAACAAAGCAACTTCCGTCACATAGCAACCAGCTTTTGCCTATCACTTTAACCTATAGCACTCCCTTATTTCGCTTCTACTTACAAGGAAGCATGTGATAAGACTATTTCCGCTAATTCTTTCTTGATTAGCAGAGAGTAAATAAAATCATAAGCTTTTTAACAATGACTTATTGAAGAGATGTAGAGAAAGTCATGTCAATGGAATACATCAGATTTTTACTTTCTCTACACGTACTATGTCCATAGTGTATAGAGAAGGTATTGCATTGTACCCGAAACTTCGATACCGAGATTTCACCGGAATTTTACGTGAATAGCCTCTGAAGACCAGTTTATTCTGGATGAATTTTACGGAATTTTGTGTAACTGGTAAACCGTAAGAGAGAGACAAAAACTTACCACACAAAAAATGTAGAGCACATTAAAACACACAATTTATGTTACATACATTTTTTTCGTGGAGTTGATCGTTTTTTAGATATTCCATGTTTTTGTTTCAGCCTTAAAAAACTTATACTTTTCTCATACAGGAATTTTCAACTTCTGTCCACATAAACAACGGAACTTCAGTCACATAGCAATCATGTGTTGCTATCTCTTTAACCTATGTTACTCCCTTATTTCGCTTCTACTTACAGGGAAGCAAGTAATAAGATTATTTCTGCCAATTTTTTTTAACAAAAATTTGTTGCAAAGATATGGAGAAAGTCATGTGAATGGATTACATCCATTTTTTTAATTTGGCTATGGACCCAGCCTGCTGCGTCAGATAGACGAGAATAGTTTATAATGAGAATAGTCATGTGACTGGAACGCAACAGATTTATTTATTTACTTTACAACAATTATCTCTAAACCCGAGTGTGTTTATCGACACTATATATTTCAATTACAACACGCTGTAATTTCCGGAGCAAATAGAAACACAAATTTAATGATCCAAATACCAAAATCAAACATTTTTGTTGCACTTTTGAGGCACAGCGCTGGTGCTTTATGCCCTTGTGGCTTACAAACATTTGCTATTGAAATCGGTACATTGCGGTGTAAATTAAATTTGGAATCATTAGCGGCGGTGTAGCAGAACCAAATTTCGATCAAATGCCAATGACAGTAGCACTGCAGTTAATTGCCAATTTATCAGTAGCAGCAGTTATTAAAGCGGGTGCAATTCATGTGGAAGAGTTGCATTTGGTGAAAATTCATCGCCATGCCATACGCGCTTTGTACTTTAACTGACCTGGGTACATAGAAGCGTTTATCAACTTTTTTTTAGACACGTGCACTACTGCATATATCTTGCCATTGCGGAATTAACACCATAATAAACTTTGAAGTGAGCTATCGACATCCTCTACATTTCACTGATGAATGGGCACAAGGTGGTCACTTTCTAACTTCTCAAAGTAACGATTTTTTACTTTCGCTAGTACGTATGTACATTCAATGTACATAGCAGTTAGAGAAAGTATTTTATTCCACCCATACATTTGATGGAGATTTCATCGGAAATATACCCTTTGAGGTTCCGTGAGCACGAAAAAAAAATTAGAAAAAAGCTCCGTGTGTGTGTGTTAGCATTGTGTCTGTGGACAGCATAGCTCAAAGACGAAAAGACAGTTAAATATCACACTGAAGGATGCGAAACGAAGATTTTAAAGAAAATCTCTCCACCAAAAACTACCCTCAACATGGAAAATCTTTGAAAGTGTTTTTCTCAAAAATGGTTCTAACAATGTTGATTAAAATACCATACATAAAATATATTTACATCACAAATAAAATGTATATTTTGAATTTTCTGGGTATATCCTTTGAAAGCCTCTTTATTCTGGACGAGTTTTTCAGAATTTTGCATAACAGTTAAATCGTATGACAAAAACTTGCTACAAAAGAAGAAGAAAGTTTGTCTTGATAAAGTAAATACTTTATGTCAGATACGTTTTCGAGATATTCCTTGTTATTGGTTTCAAATTTCAACTACGTAACTTTTCTCAAACGAGACCATGCTAAGCGAACTGAACCTCAATTGGTTCACACGGCGACCAGCTTTTAAGAGATTTGACTATCTTTCCCTTCTACTTACAAGGAAACAAGTAATAGACCAATTTACACTGTGATTATAATTTTTTACTTTCTTTACCAAGTACTGTGTATGTACATAGTAGGTAGAGAAGGTATTGTATTCCACCCAAGAAGTCAATACCTAGGGTTCACCGAAAATACACGTTTTGAGGGTCACAGAATAAAAAAAGATTGAGTGTGTGTCTGTTTGGACACCATAGCTAAAAAAACAAAAAGTTCAATAATACAAAACTTGGTACATATTTAATCTTCCGAGACGAAGATTTTCAGGAAAATCCTAACCCAAACTACTACGGATTTTTTGTCGAAATTTTTAATTTTCTCAAGAACGGCTCTAACGATTTTAATTAAACGTGCCATATGTTAAAGATATTATGGCAATTTACATATATATCTTGAATTTTCTGGGACTACCTTTTTGAAGATATTTTCATTCTGGACGACTTTTGTACAACTGGTAAACTGTAAGAGATAGACAAAAACTTACTACCTAAAAATGTAGATCTCGTTAAAATACAGTTTATATCGTATACATTTTTGTTTAAGTTATATATTTCTGAGATATTCCGTGTTAATGGATAGAATTTTAAAGTACTAACGCCTTTCTTAAACGGAATTCGTCATTTGTTTCACCTCTCTTTTGTTTTACTTCTGGCCATGCAAATAGAACTTAATTTCAATTGTATCACAGCAGACTACTTTTAAAAGATTTAGCTATATCTTAAGCTTAGCATTCCATTATTTCCCTTCTACTTACAAGGAAACAAGTAATAAGACAGTTTTTGCTAATGTTTATCTCAAGCAGCATGGTATAGATAAAATAATAATATTTTGTACGAATAGCTTGTTTAACAGGTAGAGAAAGCCATGCAATGGAACACGTCATATTTTTCTAATGTACACTTCCTGATAAAATATTTTAATATAATCAACAGTAGTATTAGCTGATGGTTATCAGACAATTTAATTGAAGTTAAGCGCGAATGTAAGTCAGAAGATACTTAAAATTATTCAAAACAATACTCAGAATTGTTTTGTCATCCTAAAATATCACTTATATTCAGAAGTTTCTGAAAAAATGGTCATTTACATCAGGAAATGTAATTCACAGAAAAACCTGCCTATATTTGCAAAGAAACAAATCAGAGAAGCTGGCCACACTCATCACTAGTACCAAATCGTAGAGGAAGTCTTCCCCTAAAACATAGGTTAAAGTTTACCACTTTGCTCAAAAGTTTGTTTTTTACTTTCTCTACACGTACTATGTACATATTGTACAGAGAAGGTATTGTAATCCACCCAAAAATTCGA
Source organism: Hymenopus coronatus (assembly GCA_030762935.1). Taxonomy (NCBI): domain Eukaryota; kingdom Metazoa; phylum Arthropoda; class Insecta; order Mantodea; family Hymenopodidae; genus Hymenopus; species Hymenopus coronatus. The sequence goes on from CM060883.1 coordinate 39,112,291, forward strand.
TACCGAGATTTCACGAGAAATATAGTTTTAGGGTCCCCTGTATAAAAAAAAAAACATTTTTAGAAAAAGGTGTGTGTGTGTGTATCCGTGTGTCTGTGAACACGGTAACTCTAAAAGAACAGTCGTTAAAATACCAAACTTTGTATTTAAGTTTAGTATCTTCTAGGGATGCGACACGAAGCTTTTGAGAAAAATCCCCCAACCCCAAACTACTCTTTACATAGAACTTTTTTCGAACATTTTGATTTTCTTAAAAATGGTTCTAACGATTTTGATTAAAATATCGTATATTAAAGATACTTACCTGACAAATAAGATGTATATCTTGAATTTTCTGGGAACTGCCTCTGAGACTTCTTTATTCTGAATTCATTTTTACGGAATTTTGCATAACTGCTAAACCGTAAGAGGACAACAACTTATCGCACAAAAATGTTGAGCACGTTAAAACACACAATTTATGTTACAGACATTTTTTTCGTGCAGTTGATCGTTTTTGAGATATTTCTTGTGTTTGGTTTCAGCTTTAAAGAACATACTTTCTCATACAGGAATTTGTCAACTCCTGTCCATACAAACAAACGAACTTCAGTCACATAGCAACCAGCTTGTGACTATCACTTTAACCTGCGGTATTCCCTTATTTCCCTTCTACTTACAAGGAAGCAAGTAATAAGACTATTCCTGCTAATTTTTTCTCGATTAGCATGAAGTAAATAGAGGCATAGGCTTTTTAATAACGATTTGTTGCAGAAAGTCACGTGAATAGAACACATCAGCTTTTTCTATGAAGTGCTGCAAAGTTCATAAAGGCAGGTGCAGTGCCATTTTAAAATATATTATTTAGAATTCCCACTATGATAAAATATACAGACTTGTCCCAAAATGTTACAGGCAAATATCTTACATGAACAGTAAAATCCAAACGCCAAGGCTTAAACATCTTATTGGAGGAAGGGTCCTTCCAAATGGTCATTTGGCAATTTCTATGCGCCCCCATTTGGAGCTTAGAATTCTCAATGTATCATATCTCTTATATGCTGGTTCCGCTCAATAAACTAAGCAACTTAAAAGATTATATTTAAAAATAGAACTGATGAGTTATTACAAAAGGTTTACACTGAAGTTAGTATATCTCCGGAACTCAGAAATGAAGTATGAAATAAAAAGACTCGCGCATTGTGTTTCAAAAAACCCCCGAACTCTCAAAAAATGGAGATATAGCAGTTTTTGATGTAGAGGTAGATCGGAAGGCATAATTACAGGTGAATCATATAGCCATTTTCTCAACCATCAATTTCCTCCACTTGAGGAAAATATGTTCTTCAATGTGAGAAATAAGTATCAGCAGGTGGTGCACAAACACATTTTGCAATATGTACACGCCAACTGTTATATCAGCAATTAGGTGATAGGTGGATTGGACGTGCTGGGCCTATCACATGGCCTCCTCGTCCACCCGGCGTAACACTGTTGGAATACGTTTTGTAGGGATACGTAAAACACAGTCACGTTTACTGCATCTTTAACTAAAGAGGATATGTAATTTCAAAAACTAAAACCCTCGTTTGCCCATATATGATATTAACCGAGAAAATAAATCACCAAGTGTTATTTGTTTTGAACGAGTAGTGTCAATGCCACGGTTGGAATCTAAACCACGGATTTCCCGTTGTTCTACCACTGAGCTACCATGGCAACATGCCGGAACGGCATTAAACTTCTCAACTAACTCAACTTGTCCTACACACGGTTTCTGTGAGGAAACAATTAAATTATCACAATTGTTATTATATTTTTTTTACATAAGCCATATAAGGGCAAGATTTGGACGGGTAGAGTCAGACTGAAATATTCAATGACATAGTCGGGAGTAGAACCACGGATCTGCCGTCCGGTTGCTACTTTTTAAGTCCGGGGCTTCATAGCACCTACAGGGTCAACTTAAAGATATTGCGAATCGTCATTTTTAAATAATTCGAGTTTTCCTGCGGTTGACCGAGTAAAATGCTTCTGAGCAGGGACATTTAATGTCGTGAAGGCATGTTGCCACGTTAGCTCAGTGGTTAGAGCACCAGACTGAGGCCAGGAAATCGTTGTTCAAATCCCGGCTATGGCATAGAATTTTTCAGACTACCTATCAAACACCAAAGTGTTAAGATGTTATTAGACGTTACTTTGAACATTTAATAAAACTAAATGCTATTATCTTGCTTAGTTATTCATTTAGTACTCCTGTCTTGTCCATATTTTATTTGAACTATTAAAAATTAAATGTTAATTCTTTATTTAATATATTTGAGGTGTGTGATTATTTTCTTCTAAGCGCAAGTACTTATTCACAATCTTCTTTTTCGGCATATCTCAAAAGAAATCGTGCTGATATCCCTTACTGTATACTTCAATTTAAAAGAAAAAATAATAAAGGTTTTAACAAAATGTGCTTTGTTTATTGAGGGGAAGAATAGTACCAAATATCTAAGATGGTCCATTTAAAATTATGAAGTTCATTTGCCCAATAAGAGGCCCGTAAAAATATCACAATTTGAAAGGCTCCTTACTCTAAAAAGATTTGGAATATTTGAGTTTGTTTTTTCTATTAATTTTAGAGATAGTCACTTGTATCATTCCAGGTATGCCAAATTAAAAAAGAAATTCCAAATAATCTGGTAACAAAAGCGCGTGCCATAGTTCAATCATGATAGTTCACTATTACGTGATATTATCAACTGATTATCAGCCAACCTTCATCATAGCAATAGCCTTATATACCTGAATAGGTTATTAGTAACGAATATTTGACGATGCACTTAATAGCACAATTTGTACGCGCGCTCTACGGAGATAGGAGGATGGTTATGTGCATCACATTTTACTGGCACAGCATCCCCTGCCGTTACTCACCCTCACCGCCTGAGGCAGCCACACGCCGTGTCGTTTACGGTGCAGGGTAGTGGTCTCTCAGATGGGATACGCGAGATAACTTCTTTCTCTGTGGAGCTTCCAGTCGCTTCTTTCTTAGCCATCCACATATTTGAAAAAGTGTGGTGTAAACAAAAAAAAAAAATAGTGCTCCGTTCACATAACTTTCTCTACATCTCTGCAACAAATTATTGTTAAAAAGCTTATGCTTCTTTTTACTTCATGTTAATCCACAAAAAATTAACAGAAATAGTCTTATTACTTGCTTCCTTGTAAGTAGAAGTGAAATAAGGGAGTACCATAGGTTAAAGTGATAGTCAAAAGCTGGTTGCTATGTGACAAGTTCCTTTGTTTGTATGGTCAGAAGTTGACAAATTCCCGTATGAGAAAAGTATAATTTTTTAAAGCTGAAACCACTAACAAGGAATATCTCAAAACCGATCCACTCCACGAAAAAGAAAATGTATATAACACAAATTATGTGTTTTAACGAGCTCGACATTGTTGTGTAGCAAGTTTTTGTCTATCTCTTATGGTTTACCAGTTATACAAAATTCCGCAAAATTCATCTAGAATAAAAATGTCTTCAGAGGCTATTCCCAGAAAATACAAGATATACATTTTATTTGTCATGTAAATATCTTTAATATACGATATTTTAATCAAAATCGTTAGAACCATTTTTGAGAAAATCAAAATGTTCGAAAAAAGTTTCATGTATAGCGTAGTTGGGGGTGGGGGGATTTTCTTGAAAATAATCGTGTCGCATCCTCAATTTTGGTATTTAATGGTCTCTTTGTTTCTGACCTATGCTGTCCACAGACAAACACGGACCTTTTTCCAGGAATTCTTTTTTTTTTTTTTTTTTTTTTTTTTATGGAATCAGGGGGAAATCTCGGTATCGAATTTTTAGGTGCATTACAATACCTTTTCTATACACTATGTACATAGTACGTGTAGAGAAGTAATTACTGGCGATCTTGACAGTGGAGCTCTTCCAAAATGTAGTCATAGATCCAGTTACGCATCCAAAATACTAACTAACGTTGCATTGACGAGATTGTTTTGAATTATAATGCCCATCCGATAATTAACAATCTGATCGTACATATATACATGTTTTTGAACAGTGCAGTACGGATTCATGCCAGAATAGCTGAAGCTAGGATGGGAGTGATGAAAAGAGGGAAGCATCGTCTCACAAATATTTGTAACGTATCACAAGTTGATATGAAAGGACCTAAGTAACTCAAATAGTAGTGAATCAGGAGCATTTTGCTGTTTCGATTATGCGTAAATATTGTCGCACTAGGCTGCTTTTTGGAATGACTGAAAAGTAGTATTTTTGGGTAAGTAGCAACCAGAATTGTTACTAATAAAAAAAAAAAAAACAAAAAAAAAAACAAAAAAAAACTGAAGTGTTACATGCATATCACTTTCTCTACCCATTTTGCAACAAACTATTCTAACAAGAGCTTATTCTTCTAGCTTCTTCATTAATCGAGATAAACATTTGCAAAACGTATTATTATTATTATTATTATTATTATTGAATTACATATTACCTTGTAGGTACAACGGGGATAAGGAAACTCACTACGCTAAGGCCACAGTCAAATCTTTTAAGAGCTGGTCACTACACGATAGCTTTCAAATTCCGTTCGCTTCGCATGACCAGGACTTACCAGAATTTAAAAAAGCGAATAGCGATTTCCCACATGAGAAAGGTATTCAATATTAGAAAATGCAAACCAATAATAAGGAATATTTTGAAAAGGTTAACTCGGCAAGGAGGATTTTAGAGGTTATACTCATAACATTGAAAACTTACATTTTGATTGATTTGAAAATAGCTCAACCATATATGATTTTAATCAAAATAGAGATAATTTTGAGAAAATTAACATTTTCGAAAATTTACAGGTAGAGAAAGAGAAGCACAGACACGAATGTTTTAACCAGTGGTCATCGAAACACTGTTTACAGTGAATTTCGGTATCGAATCTTCAGATGGAATACAATACTTCTCTCACTTACTATACGTAGTAGAGAAAGTAATAATCATTTTCCTACTTCTAGTTTTATGTTTCTGGCCATTTAACCTGTGTGGAAAGCTTTACAAAGTGCCTGTTTTGGATTGAAACAATAATTTGCATGCAGGAGGAAGTGGAAAGCCTCCAGGAAAGAGACGGACACAGGGTGTGGACATAATTAGACGGCTTGGTTTAGCAAATCCAATTGATCCCGTAGCCAATTAGCGGGAGGCACCGTGACGTCACCTTAATGGCAACTGTCAGAGAACTCTGCTTTGGGAACATGGTCCCAACTAGGGGAGGGGAGGGCCACCACCTCCCATTTTAATTTTCTACCGACGTTATTTCAAACATGTCTCGTTCATTGGATAGTAACTCTTTCCCCTTTTGCCGCAACCAGTAACATGGACTCCTCTTTATTATCGCCACCAAATGTCGACTGTTAAAAGCTTCGCAAAAACAAACATTAAGTTTGTTGGCTGTGCTGATAAAACCACAACCTCTCCTTTATTTTTGTATTTTAATTTCCTATACATTACCTTTCATAAGCCACTTTGGAAAATAGCAAAACAATTTCTCTGTGTGCATTATCAGAACACGCAGCTGTTCGTGTTGTGGTGTTAATTAGGTCATCTATTCTCTCTCTCTCTCTCTCTCTCTCTCTCTCTCTCTCTCTCTCCCCCTCTCTCACAGTACGTTCTGACTTCACCTATGAGTGCCCAATTCTTTCCTCCTCTAAGAATTTATATGTCGTGTAATCTTTAGAAAACCAGCTTTAAAACTAATTTTCTCAAGTGTTAATAAAGATTAAAACACTAGAAGATTTAAGAATACGCAAACCGGGGTCAATTCTTCCGGGAAGACCAGGTCTTGGCTGAATTTCTTGCCGACTTTTCGCCTCACTGTGTGAGGGCTTCATCAGAGCTTTTCCTCTCTGCACAACAGTTCCCAGGTGAACTGTCAGGTTCGCGCCATGTTCAGCCAAGACGCGGCCTTCCGGGAAGGCCTAGAGAAAATGGATACTAGCCGCAGACACAAGGAACTGTTCCTTATGTGTTCGAATAAAAGAAATAACTACAATTTGTAATAACTTATCAAATATTTGTACCATAAATATTTTATGCATAACAAAAGCTGTTAGAAACAACATTATTATAGGTAACACGCTTAAAAAAAAAATAAATAAAAATTTGCGGCCTATAAAAAGCCCCTTAGGTGTAATGCCATATATCATATTTTATAACTGGGACCTCAGAAACCGCAATGAAATAACACTGATTATAGCCTCTAAGTGCAAGTTTCTACAGACCTCGTAACTGGCAAATTCTAGGGAGATACCCTAAACTTAACCAGAAACGATTTCTTCCAAAATGTCGTTTTTCAATTACCATTTCATTCCATGTGTCGCCAGCCTCACTAAGTAAAAGCGTTAAACTCTACTAAAAATAAAAAAAAAAAATAAGATAAAAATGAAGTGTTAGACGCAGCAGAATAGTCAGATTTTACTATAAAATCTACTAGATTTTCATATGCAGATCTACGCAACATTATCAATTAGATTGCAGACTGCCTTATCTTTATACACACATATATAATATACATAAATCATTTCAATAATTTTGTTTTATAATTGTTGATAGCCAATTAATTGGGTTTGCATAAAAACTCGCACTGTCCTGTCCTTTCCTTAAGTATAACTTCTAAGCAAAACAAATCCTCCAACAAATTTGATTTTCTTTTTGGTAGTGTTTAGCGCCCTCTTTTACTATTTGTGCCACCGCAGGCGATGGCACTGGTGATACATGAAATGCAGATGGAGCACCGGTGGAATGCGATGGCAGGGGAACTCGGAGAAAACCCGCCCCTGCGCCGCTTTGTCCACCATAAATCTCACATGCGTTCGCTTGGGATCGGACCCGGGCCGTCTAGGAAAGAGGTGAGAGGTCTAGGTCTAACCACTGGGCCACTGCGCGGCCAAATTTGATTATGACTAGACAACAAATCAATATGAACATTTCATATCAACACTAACTGTGAACATGTTAAATGAGAGGAAGTATGAATTAAAGATCACAAAAGGATTTGTTTTGAACACCAATTGTTCTAAGCTTACTCCGGATATAAACATACTAAACAGTTGGATAGATAGAAATCAGACTGAAAACTGCAATGCCTTTGGCGGGATTTGAACCACGGACCTCCCAGTCTCTAGCCGGTTGCTCAACCACTGCGCTAACATGGCAAAATGCTGGCACGGTATTACAGTTCTCGGCTGACTCGGATGCTTCCCGGTAAACCACAAGGTGATCAAGTTATTTTGAGATGACATACCCCAATGAAGACTTACAAGTCCCAGGATTTAGAGTATTCATTGAATGTTTCAGTCTGACTCTACCTATCCAACTTCTGGCTAATGTGAAAATGAAAACAAAAAAACAATTAAATCAATATTAAACAGTGTTAATTCGCGACCACTTCACCCTGATTGGCTAAAGTGTTCACATTTACTAACACAAGGAGACCGTGGGAGTTAATAATCAGATAGAGGTAACTAGGTAGCTAGAGCTGAGCACCGTATGTAAAGGCGACCAGATCGGGGCGACGATATGCTCCAGTAGGGCAAGATCTCTAAAGATTCGAACTGGGCACTGACCCTGACGCCGGCTAGCCATGCCTAAGCCACCCGCAACATGGGGATCTCGTGAATAGATGACACAATCCCAGAAAATGGACTTCAGCTGCCCTGCCAAGCGCCAGGGAAAATCCTTCCAGGGCAAACATCCCAGCGTGGCACTGTAATTCACCATTCGTAGTACTCTGGTCCTGCAGCCCTGAAATAGATGATGTGAAACTGATGAAAGGACATGGACAGGAAATTCATGGTACAGGGGCATCACCCCAGTATTCGCCTAGCGATCCGGGAAAACCACAACAAATCCATGGTGAGTGTCCGGATCCAACGAATCAAATCCGGGAATTCCCGAATGGGAGCTTCTCACGCTACCGCGGGGACACCGCAGAACCAACGGATGACAGGCGTGATTGAGTAGTAACAACATGCCCTCATACAAATGACGTTTTGGAAACATGAATTGCATTACTAAAGGGCTCTGGATCTCTGTACACATTTTTACTTTCTCTAGCCCCGTATGTACAATGTATTGCATTCCACCCAAAAATTCGATGTCGAGATTTCACCGGAAATACATGTTTTAGGACCCCCTGTATCCATAAAAAGCATTTTCAGGAAAAGGTCCGTGTGTGTGTGTGTGTGTGTGTGTGTGTGTGTGTGTGTGTGTGTGTGTGTCCGTGAACACGATAATTCAAAAACGAATAGTAGCTAAAATACCAAACCTGGTATTTAAGTTTAGTATCTTCCAGGGATGCGACACGAAGATTTTGAGAAAAAGCCCCCCACCCCAAACTACCCTTTACATGGAACTTTTTTCGAAAAATTTGATTTTCTTAAAAATGACTAACGATTTTGATTAAAATATCGTATATTAAAGATATTTACCTGACAAATAAAATGTATATCTTGAACTTTCTGGGAATAGCTTCTGAAGACCTGTTTATTCTGGATGAATTTTGCTTAATTTGCCATAACTAGTAAACCGTAAGAGATAGACAAAAACTTACTTTACAAAAAATGTAGGTTTTTTTAAAAATACACAACTTATGTCATATACATTTTTCTCGTGGAGCTTACCGTTTTCGAGGTACTCATTGTTATTAGTTTCAGTAGTGAAGTACTTATACTTTTCTCAGAAGGGAGTGTCCGTTTTTCTTTTGTTCTACTTCTGGCCAAGAAAAGAAGCGATTTGTAATGTCAATCGCCTAACGACAGTTTTTAAAACATTTGACTATTGGTTTAGCCTAGTGTATTCCCTTATTTTCTTCCTACTTCTATGGAACTAAGTAATAAGAACATTGTGCTAATGAGTACCTCGATTAGTAAAGTGCAGAAAGAAGAATAATCTTATGTAAGAAGTTTGTAGAAGAGCTAGAGAAAGTCAGGTGACTGTAACACATCAGATTTTTCTGAAAATGTTGCTGTGCTTACATTGCTGTTATGTTAATATTAATACCAAATTTCTTTCAAATCGGCTAAATACTTTTCAAGATATAAGTAAATTATTTCACACATTTTATTATATAAATATATTGCATAATAATTGAATTTTCTGAGTGGGAACTTTGAATCACACACAAAGAAACCTAAACTATATTTTAATACTTTGATTACTGAATTATTACAATTGAAAATGTTGAAAATTTTAATCTTTAAAATTAATACTTTTTTTCATAAAAATATATATCTTGAAAAAGTACTATTGATGTTACGATGATTTTGTCCTTTGAAATATTACAATTGATAGTTCAACACATTCTGAGAAACAGAGTGTGCAACATTTTGAAAGTATGAATATGTAGTTTTGAGAAGAACCGCTGTTTTAAGAAATAATATGTTAAGAAACATCGAATTGGACGATCTTTAAATGACCGTAGAGACCGAAGCAAGGGGAGGACACTTACATTTTGATTCCCTATAGACGCTCACAGGTTTCAATTTTGGATTTTTTGACCAATTGTCAAAATTTCAACCCCCCACCAGTGTCACTTAAATAATGTTCAAGTTACAGTAATGGAGTGCTCGCTAGTCCAATTCCTTCTCTGTCGGAGTTTGATTCCTTGATGTCATGTTCATTATCGAAAGAACTTTCCAGCTACATAATTCCCTTTCAGGCAGAAAATGCCCTACATTAACACTTATACCAGAAAACTGGCACATCAGCTCCTCAATATGTCGTATTGGTACTTTTTTCCGAAAACCATAACAAAGGTGTAATACGATATTTTTCTATTTAAATATTTTCTCACAGATTGAGCTCAAAGGCACCAACGGTTGCTGCCAATAAGCAGCTTTTACATACGTTATACAGAAAGTTTATAAGCTTATAAATATACTTTCAGTCGTCAAGTCAATATGCACTTCAGCTTCACGCTTAACTGAGGTATTAATCTGCTATCAAGAACCAAGCAGTAAATAACCTGCACGTGCCTTCTGCTACAGAAGTTTACATTACTTAGAAATAGCCATCACCCATTTAAAAAAAATCTGATGTAATCCATTCACGTGATTTTCTCTATATCTCTGCAACAAATTTTTGTTAAAAAGTTTAAGGGAGTACCATCGGTTAAAGAGATAGCAAAAGATGGTTGCTATGTGACAGGAGTTGACAAATTCCTGTATAACAAAAGTATAAGATTTTTAAGGCTGAAACAAAAACAAGGAATATCTAAAAAACAATCAACTCCACGAAAAAATGGATATCACATTAACTGTGTGTTTTAATGTGCTCTACATTTTTTGTGTGGTAAGTATTTGTCTATCTCTTACGGTTTACCAGTTACACAAAATTCCGTAAAATTCATGCAGAATAAAGTAGTCTCCAGAGGCTATTCCCAGAATATTCAAGATATACATATTATTTGTCAAGTATATATCCTTAATGTATGATATTTTAATCAAAATCGTTAGAGCCATTTGTTAGAAAATCAACATTTTCGAAAATTTTTCCATATGAAGGGCAGTTGGGAGTGGGGGGATTTTCTTGAAAATCTTCGTGTCGCATCCTTGGAAGATACTGAACTTAAATACCAAGTCTGGTATTTAACGGTCTTTTCGTTTTTGAGCTATGCTGCCCACAGACACACACATACACACAGGCACACACACGGACATTTTTCTAAAAATGTTTTTTTTTGGATTCAGGTGGTCTCAAAACATTATTTCCAGTGAAATCTCGTTATCGAATTTTTGGGTACAATGCAATACCTTCTCTATATACTATGTACATAGTACGAATAGAGAAAGTAATAATGTTGCATTATTATACAAATGAGTCAATGCCTCTAAATATTAATTTCATGCTTATTCTTGAACTTCTTTGTGTTTCTTCAAGAAGCCCATATACTGTTTCAAACACAGTAATTTCTATTGCAATAAGGGGTTATACGTTTAGCTGCGCTGGTTACTATGTTGGTACCGGTTGTCCTCACTTTACTCTGTGCAATGTGACGCCACCTCAATGGTTGGCGGCTTGTTCCATGTTAAGCGTGTGGGTTGTATTTCTACTTTCTCTACGCGTACTATGTACAAAGTGTATAGAGAAGGCATTTTATTGCACCCAAAAATTCTATACCGTGATTTCACCGGAAATACATGTTTAGAGATTTCCTGAATACGAAAAAAGAATGTTTAGAAAATTGTCCGCGCGCGCGGCTGTGTGTGTGTGTTCCAGCATAGCTCAAAACCGAAAAGTCCGTTAAATACCAAACTTGGTATTCAAGTTCAGTATCTTCCAAGGATTGAGACACGAAGATTTTCAAGAAAATCCCCCCATTCCCAACTACACTTTACATGGAAAAATTTTCGAAAATGTTGATTTTCTCAAAAATGGCTCAAACGATTTTGATCAAAATATCGTATACTAAAGATATTTACATGACAAATTAAAAGGGTATCTTACATTTTCTGGGAATAATCTCTGCAATTCTGGATGAACTTGGCGGAATTTTACATAACGGGTAAACCGTAAGGGATAGACAAAAACTTATTTAATAGAAAATGCAGAGCTCGTTAAAACAAAAAAAAAAAATATATTTTTATACACTTTTTCGGGGAGTTGATCGTTTTTATGATATTCCTTATTATTGGTTTCAGCTTTAAAATACTTATACTTTTGTCATAAGGGAATTTGTCAACGCCTGTGCATACAAACAAATGAACTTGAATCAGATAGCAACCAGTTTTAACTATAGCCTATGGTGCTCTCTTATTTACCTTTTACTTGCATGGGAACAAGTAGTAAGACTATTTCTGTCATTTTTATCCTGATAAGCATGAAGTAAATAGAAGCATAAGCTTTTTAACAATAATTTGTTGCAGAGACGTAAGGAATGTCATGTGAATGGAGCACATTAGATTTTTTTTTGTAGATTGCAGGGTGGAAGCTGAAGCTGGATCCGACTACAGATAGCGAATGAGTGTTTTCAGCGACTATACCTACCTGACTTCGGTTCTTTAAACAAAAGAAGCAAACGTGTAATTTTCTGATCTTGAGGTTTCCTTAGGTGCTCTCCTGAAGGGTAAATTGATTTAGAGTGATCTTATGGCTGTATCCCAGTGTAATGTTGACTATGTTGTGTGCAATTTGGGTTAACTCGTTGTGTGACCATATTTAAATTTGTATTACTATCTCGGTCCAGTTGAATTACATTCAAGAAATTTAACTTTTGCAAAGAAGTACAGATAACTTATTACTTTTTGTGTAAAGAAGATTTATAATGCGTTTGCAGTTTATATAGATTCATATTTACAATACATAATCTTATCCAAGATGATTTACATTCAAGTAACCTAGTTTGGCCAAACAGTGGAGATTATTTGCATTACTTTTGCTGTTAAAGAAATTGCTGAATTTGCAGTCTGGATAGTTTACGTTTACATTACATAATCTTATCCAAAGTGGTTTACATTTAACTTACCTAGTTTGGCCAAGTAGTAAATATTATGTGCACTGCTTTTTTCTGTTTTGTGGATTCATATTTACATTACTTAACTTCGTGCAAAGTGATTTACATTCAATATACCTAGCATAGAAAGTAGTAAGGATAATTTGATTGCTTTGCTGTAAAGGAGAATTTATAAGGGACAGTCTCCATAGATTCGCAATCATACTTAAGTCTTGTGCAAAGGGATTTATATGTAAGTACATACATACAGCGCGTTACAGAATTCAGCCGACAAACTTTCGAGGATTGTAGAGGAGCGTTAGGTGAACATTTTGATGTAGGGCACTTATGGTCTTTGACGTCAAGTCGGTTGCAACAGATCAAAATCATAACAAGCCAATACGCCACTGATAGAACTTCTATGAGTTGCTGCCAACTGCAGGTAACCCTGGTCATGCAAAGCAAAGGGCAAGATAACCGAGTGGTAAACTTAGAAATCGTTCGCATGGTAGATAGCTCAGAGGTCCATATCGCAACAGAATTACATATGGTTTATCCGTATTTCGATTGATGTATCATACGACACTGTTCCATTTCTTGTGCTGACCAGTTCTTTAAATTCAACTGAGGAAATCATTTTAAAGAGCAATGAACACCACAATCTTTGTTTATGAGTGCAAAAGGGTGATACTAGAGAAAGAAAAAATCATTAAAGTGTGTTCTCCTTCACGTCAGGACAGAGGAAATATGAAGGAGCATTACACAAAAATTCGTTGCTGATTAATAAAAAGAAAATGTGTATGTACTAGGTACGAGGTAAAGTGCTTCCATGTCTGCACATTTTATGTAAAATTTCAGAAAAAATGAGTAAATTAATCTTTCTATTCACCCCCTCCCCTAATTTGGGATAATAAGAGAGAAGAAAAACGAATAAGGAGAAAAAAAAAAAAAAAACTTAACTTGGTTTTCACACCTCAGAATGCTCAAAATGGAAGAAACTTCGGCATAACAAAAGGGAAACCAAATTTAAGGATATTCGTGGTACACAAGAGAATAAGAAAACCAAGCTTCTTATTTGTGCCTCGAATTGGAGGACATGCAATAATAATATCCTTGTATTAAGGAAGTTGGGAATAACAAGGAGAAAAATAACGAAAGCAAACTGGCAGCTACGCAGATTTTATCTTCGAATAAATCCGTCCCGTATCCTTTCAAAGATGCCTGGAGTGTTATGAATTATGTCACATGCAGCCAATATCCTCGTCAGCAAATCCTCATCAGAGATGACGGGAGTATCACACACGAGGCTCTTAATGTATCCCCACAGAAAATAATCAAGAGGTGTGAGATAAGAGGAACGTAGTGGCAAAGTGAGTAACAGGGCCCCGTCAATCCATCGTCCTGGAAATGTGTTACTTAAATGGTATCTGACATCCCAGTCGAGGTGAGCAGGAGCTCCATTATTCTGGAACCACATCCGACATCCTGCATCAAGAGGAACGTCTCCCAGAAACCCAGTTAGCACATCGACTAGGAATTGGCGCTACACATTCTCATTTAACCGCATTGGAAGAAACGGACCGATTGTATAATTTGAAACTATGCCAGCCCATATGCTGACTCCGATCGTGTGTTGTTAATTTATTTCAAAATCGCATACGGATTTACGTGATCCCAGATTGGCTCTTTCTTTGGTTTAATGGCATTCTTTCCCTTGTGAAACAACACTCTTCGGCAAATAGTCCAGCCGTTCGCTATGCTGCTCAGAAACCCAGCTATAAAACTGTACTCGAACGTAGTCAGCTGATGTCAAGGCCTGTTCTTCAGAAGGTGTAAGGGACGGAGTTCATATTCCTGCATCACTCGCCATTTGTGCCCATAGTATGTGCAATAGCACAGGTACTGGTTGAACGATCGTTGGGAGTCCTTTCGAACACCTCTTCCTCGAAACTTGGTGTGCAAATGCATTAGGTCTTTGCAGAGCCAGGGATCCAGTTTCCCGCAGCCGCTAGTGAATAAACTGGAAGATAGAATGATGCAGTTGGTATCGTTGAGGGTATCTGACTGCTTAGAGCCAAGTTGCTTCATGTGAGTTCCTCCTGGCTCCCCACAATCAAAATGCAGATCAGCTAACTCCAAAAAAAAGAGTATGCCATGGTTGAGATGTAGGTAAACAACTTAGTTCCAGTAGCACACAAAACAGTAGTATAGCACATGTGCTGTTAGTTTTGAATACCTAGAAAGTACGCATGCGCAGCAATTAGGGGCACATTCGCATACCTGATACCTGTTCATTAACTCATGGTACCATGTATGCACAAGCAAACGCAGTAATGTATCCTATTACATGTTCAAACGCATCATGAGAATATCGCCGTAAAATTTACTTACATTTTGAGAAAAATACGATAAATGAAAATTGGATGTCACCTCAAACTTATACCATTCACCTGATTCGGGGGAAAAAATTGACAGCTTAGATGTGGTTTGGACCCTGCACGAATTGAAAGTGTAAACATACTACTGACTGCGCCACTCAGATGGGTAATCTACTTCGAGTAACAGTGTCAGTAGTAGTACAGCACATGCGCTATTTGTCTGAAAGTATTTTTAAAGTACGCATTCACATCCACATGCCCGATACTACTGAGCCATACACAGGAAGAACGGAAACATGTTTCCTTTTTCCTATGCAACATAGCATGTGAGTACCTCCGTAAAATCACTTAAAAGTTTTAAAGAAAAACGAACAATGAGAATTGGATTAACTCCAAACGTATGCAATTCACGTGCTTCGAAAAAAAAATGTTTTAGATTCTGAAAGAGGTTTGAACCCGTCAGCTTGCTTTTGACTGCTCTGCAAAACTCATTAACTTCGAAAATACTCGTACCGCACAGGTAGCTATTTTCGCGCCTGGGGGGAGGGGGCAGGGCGGAAGATAAATAAATACTTTTGAACGAAAAACAGGACCGCATGTGTATTCAGTCTTTATGTAAGTGCAATTATCAGCACGAATATTCCAATGTAAAACCATTAATTAACCACAAAGTTTGTTGTCACAGACCATAGGTTCCTATCTCAGTGCGAAGTTTTGTCGGTTGAATTCTGTAACAACCTGTATATAACTTTTGCAGGGCGTCAGAGATAATTTGTTTTACCTTTGTGGTTTGTACATACTGGTTTTCAAGCTACTTACCCTTTTACCCAGAGTAAAGAGAGTTTATAATGAGTTTGCAGTTTGCATAGATTCAAATTTAAATTAATCTTGTGCAAAGGAATTACATTCAAATGCCTAACCGTTTAGTCATAAAGACACTTTGCATTACTTTTTCTGTGTGCATATCTTCACCTTTAAGTTATTTTACAAAGCGGTAGGGAGAACTAACAATGCGCTTGTAGTCTGCTTAGATTTACATCTACATTACGTAACCTGCTGCAACAAGCTAAAGGTAGTTTACAGTAATTTTCTTGTTGAACATGTTAAAAGTTTTAGTTACCTGGGTTTTGCAAACTCTCTTAATTTGTTTAATGGTTTTAAATTGTGATGCTTTAAGGAACACTGGGAGACAAATTTTGACTACAACCTGTCAAAGTATAAATAATAGTTTTTTTATAGCAAATAGTTGTTTGAACCGTATCCATATACAATCAACATTTAGCTGGCACTCTTCTTCGGACTGTACAGCCATTTAAGGATCGTACAATACATCTGTTTTCTAGGACTATTTTATAAAATAGCGCTTTTCCAAAACCTATAATTTTTACACTTTAAACTTGTTCTACGCCGTTTTATGAAAAACAATAATTAATTTTAGTAATTGATATTTCTAACTTAAAAAAATATAATTAAGTAATCAAAGTTATTGAATTATCATCATGTAAAGCTTTTGTGTGTACTTAAATGTCTCAATTTAAAAAATGCCAGCCATTTTTCTCAAATTTTGAGGCATGTCGGATATTTTGATTATGCAACAGACTTACATAATGGAAATAATGAAATAACTTATATATTGCAAAGTATTTATAAATTTGAATGAAATTTGGTACTCATTAACATAAGAGCAATCCAGTTCCAGTATTTCAGAATAAACTTACTCAGAAATTTGACATTTATCTTCCAGTGTTCCTTCAACACTGGAGTAGTTTAAAGTGGGGTTTCCTCATTTGTACCTTTCATTGTTCATTTTAACTGTGCTTAGTACACTTGGTGAAAATAAACGAATTATCCAGTCAGGTTCCCCGTTCTTCCATGTTCTTCTGCTTCCTGACATTCGAGCTTGGCACGACGTTTGGGGGCGTGCACTGTGAGTGCACATGGATAGGGCTCACATCACTCAGTGAGAGAAGCCCAGTAGCACATGCTTTTGTATACACGTGGAGCAAAGTAAGGGGAAACTAGTCACAAATTGCGTCACCATGACACTTATGACTCGTTGACAATGAGATGTAAGTGCAGATGCTGCGTAAATGCAAGACTTTGCACTCACGTTCTTCAAAATAAGCATTCCCATAGACACTAGCAACACACCAAGCAATGCAAGAGTTTACAAACTCCAAAATGTATGCTTACGTTGCATTAATAGAGGATGAAAACTGCATTCTTTGCTCTGTCTTGCCAGCTGTTCAACTGCAGATGATCTCAGTGTTAGATTTTATAACGCTTACTGCACATAAATAAATACTGCTTGTCAATTTGGTCGTACATTGCCCTTAGGAGGCTAAAGTAGTCTCCTTGGTCTTTGATTTAATCGCGACTAAATTTCTTGGCTCTCACAAATCGTAACGCGCAAAGAAATAATGCATGGTGCGTTACGTCTGCGCTTGCATCTCATTGTCAATGTAGCTGACAACAACTGCCACGTCCACCTCAGACCAAAGGTGCAAATTGACGAAAACGAATATGAAAGAAACTAACAACAATATCAAATATGCATACAGCTCTGACTGCCAAATACATCCAATTGAGTGTACCCAGGTACTTACCCGCGTGTTGTTACGTTCCGCCTTGAGCTCGGCGATCTCTTCCTCACGTTCCAGAAGATGTTCTCGAGCCTGGTTCAGTTCTTTCGTCAGCGTCGCGAACTCCTGCAACGTAACAAAAAAGGAAAGACCTCATTAACGACGTTTTTACCAAGTTTTCCTTCAAGCCACAATACATAGTACATCAGGACCAATCAATTTCTTTACCAATAACTTCAGTACTAAGTCCATCGCAAATCATAACGGAAGTCAAGTCTGGTATCGAACCGGCTTCTTTCACTCTGGAACTGGGTCAACTGTGAGCACTTCTAACTTTTAACAAACACAAGTTGGATCAAGAACTGGGGTTCTTTAAATCAGAAAAGCAATAACTCCTTTTAGATGAATATACTCGCATTAGCTTGCTTTCTCAAAATTCTCGAATAATGCAGGTCATCTTTAGGTCTGAGTTAACAGACTTTTTCCACGTTCTTTATATTATATTCTAATTAATTCTTTTGACAAACTGATGTAATAGTTTTCTTCTTAAAAAAAAAAAAACAATTCCATTCCCGCGAATAACTTAAGGCTAGCCAAGCTAAAATTCTAAATTTCATGCATACATATTTAGTAGTTTTTTAGAAAATCTTTTAGTTCTTTTACACCTACTAATTAATCAGATATTACACGCGATGCAGAAACAGTTCTTCGATTATCCACTTCAAGTAATCGAATGTTATAGGGATCTATTTCATTTTGAGGAATTATGGGAACAAACCTTAGCACCACAGATTTCTGAGCATTGACCACAAAATACTCCACGACGATTAAATCAAAATCATTTTAACAAAATAGAAAACTACCGCATTATTTAAATAATAAAACACAAAACTGACATACAGAATTGATTTCACGCTTCTGTTAGAAAAAGGAAAAAAGAAGAATAAAACATCTTAATATATTATTTTGTAACAGTTTCTCCTAAGCGTTCAAATTGTCACATCTTTAGCAATTTAAAAGTATAGCATAAACAATATGGGCAGTATTTAAAATGGTTTCTCTGCGAGTTTCTGCTGAAAATTTGAAGATTACTGACAGCCTAAACACGTGGAATATTTTTAATACAATGAAAAATATAAATCAAGTAAAATGTGTTAGAAGTAAATAGTCATTAGGAATACGGTTAGGTATCGTCAGTAGCAATCCTCGACTGATACGTTTTACAAATTTGTGGTTTTCACACTACATTAGAAAAAACCTGATGTGTTCATTTCACAAGACTTTCTCTAGTGGTTCCACAAAGAAGTTTTTCTTAGAAAAGACTATTATTTTATCTACGATATACTATTCGAGATACACATAGGCAGAAATTGTTTTAATACTTGTTTCCTTGTAAGTAGAAGGGAGGTAAGGGAGTAGACAGGCTAAAGTGAGACAAATCTTTTAAAATTCGATTCCCGCTAGAGAGAACTTTAAGTAGTTTAAATCTGCAACCAATAACAGGAAACATCTCAAAAACGGTTAACTAAAAAGACAAATAAATAACAATAAAATTAATAAACATTGCATATGACATAATATAAATTGAGTTTTAAATAGATCTATATTTTTGTGAGGTCTATCCCTTACGGTTTATCCAAAAGTCATCCAGAATGAAGAGGGCTTCAGAGACTATTCCCAGAAAATTCAAGATACCTATACATTTTATTTGTGCTGAAAATAAACACAGCATTTTAATTAGAATCCCAAGAACAAATTTTGAGAAACTCAAATGTTAGAAATATTTTGTATAAAAAGTAGTTTGAGGTGGGGAATTTTTTTGAAAATGTTCGTTAAAGCACAGAATTTATATCAGACACTATTTGTGTTGAGCAGATATATTCCTTGTTATTGGTTTCACTTTCGGTTTAACCTAGTGCATTCTCTTATTTTCCTTCTACTTGCAAGAAACTTGATAAGTAGACCATGTCTGTTAATGCTTATATCCATTAGCATGAAGAAGATAACATTTTGTAAGAATAGTTAGCTAGCAGAGTGGGTAGAGAATGTCGTGTGAATGGACCAGATTATTTTCTCCTTTTTGCGAAGTCCTTTAACCTGGTTGGTCTTATCAGAGATGAATGAAATCGGTGAAATGATGCTCCAATTATCTCGGGGTCCATGAAGCTTAAAGTTACTCTCGTCTTCTCAGAATAAGGGAAACCCCCGAAAAACCCCTATCTGGATAAATCACCCAAAGCGAGATTCGAACTCGCGACCTGTTGGATATAAGGTAGACACATTACCCCGCACACTACCCAGGCGGGGCCTCATTTTTCATTTCAAGTGTAACATCTAGGTCATATCGGCGGCTTTTCATTTACAACAATATTTCTCATGTTAATGGTGTTGTTTCGTTGTCCGTTTGCATCTGGATTATCTTTAAATTCACATACACACATTCACTCTCTCATTCATATTTCCAGGCCCTGGGAAGAGTAGGGGTAAATATTGGCAAGAGAAACATTCACTGCCCCATCCAGCTCGGAATCGAGCCCCGCAAACAGGAGATGATCTTATCAATTAAGCTTCGGGGCCAATCCTTTCTCAAGTTTTGTGCTGCTTTAAGAAGAAACAGCTTAAAATGTATAAAACTGTTTTAATTTATTTTGAGAATCTTACACGAAAACTTTCAGATGGAACTGGATGAAAATTCTATCACGTGGACCATTTCAATAAAGTCATTGTGTTGGAAAATAAATTACAATTTCTAATAACCTCAAATTATAAATTTAAAAAATCTGACATAAATTGTGTGTTTTAATGAGATCTACATTTTTGGTGTAGTAAGTTTTTGTATATTACGGTTTGCCAGTTATATAAAAATCGTACAGACGAAGAGGTCTTCAGAGGCTATTCCCAAAAAATTCAAGATAAGTATACATTTCGTTTTTCATAAAAATATCATACATAAGGTATTTTAATAAAAATTGTTAAAGCCATTTTTGAGAAAGTCAAGTGGTTTGTGGTGGGCGGATTTTCTTGAAAATCTGCGAGTCGTATCCTTGGATTTGGTATTTAACGATCTTTTTGAGCTATGCTGTCCACAGACACAAACATACCCGCGGAGCTTTTTCTGAAATTGCTTCTTTTGTATTCAGGGGTACTCAAAACATATATTTCCGGTGAAATCTCGGTTTCGAATTTTTGGGTGCATTACAATACCTTCTCTATACACTATGTACATAGTACGTGAACAGAAAGTAAAAAAAAGTATTCCAGATTTTTAATCTAAAGTACAGGTACACACAATATCAGACGCTAAAATACACTTTGAAATTATAGGGTTCAAGTATTTTTCTGGTTAAGAAATATAAATGCCACTATTCGTGATATTTATACTAAATTTCAGTGTAGTGACGTATAACATATCCCTCCATCCCCCCCTCTCCTCTCTCACACACATACCACACAATTCAGAATGACATGCTTACAGCGAACTGCATACCAACGTGGTAATATTAACGACGCAAGTTTCGCCCTTGGCCTTTCTTATGAAGGTACACTGACGTCACTAATTAGCCCATGTTGAATTTTACCTCAAGGTCGCGAGTTCTTCACTGAGTTACGTCAAAGGCGGCATGGATGTTTCCGTAACACCGAATATTAGCATTCTGAAGGATCTGCACTCGCAAGTTCGCTTGTTCAAAGTTTTAATCACAGCCTTTGTGATGGTTGGGCGGTTTGCTTCACCTGCTTTTCTATGCAGCGCTGATGGAGCCTGTAAAATATTCACAGAAACATCTTCAAACTCGTTTTCTCAGAGCAGGCGAGCTCCGAGGTTAATGAACACCCTACAAAGAGAAATAATAAATAAAACAAATTTAGTAAAACAGCGTAAAAGGAGAAAAACACATTAGGGGATTTTATATTCACTTGAATATGTAACACAGCGTTTTTAAAACTATTGGTGTTTTGCGGAAGTAAGTCAAGGCCTTCTAAAAGCACACCCTTTAAAAGCAAGAAGTGTGACAACGTTCATATGTGTGAGACGTGTTAAGTTATGTGGCATAATAACTACTCCTCCTGATGTTTATATATCAATACGAGGGTCATTTCAGAAGTCATGGCAACTATTTTTTATCAGTCGATAAAGCTGTAGGAAACAAAACTTATACGATCGAAAGTCGCTGGTACTAAATTGGAATCCGGGTAAAAAGGATTATCTATGGATACGTGACATTGAAAGATGCAAAATTACTGATCGTTGTTTTATTCGTATTATATATGCACAAAAGAGTACGCGTACGTACGCGTAATATTCTTACCAGCTAACGACATTCAAAATAATCCCCCAAGGCTTCCACACACACGTTTGACACTCACACAGAAATGCAAGTTTTAGGTATGCTCACTGCTCAACTTTAGTGACATTCTTCTTGGAACACATCCTCTAGAATGCTAATGTTTGCATGTGTCTACTAGCGCCTACCAATGCACTCAAGAGGTCATTTGGTAGTGACATCCCATTCTGTGTACAATATGTTTTCAAATGTATATATTGCAATAACCGCATATTCAGTTATTCGGAATATATAACATAGTTGCCATGACTTCTGAAATGACCCTTGTATATATAAACATATAAAGTACATTAATCAAGGCTTCACAGGACGAAGTCGCTGTTTTCGAACAAGACATAAACCCAGTCCATTAAAGCTTTTGAGTACGGGGTGCATACAGTAGTTCTTAGTACCTAACTTAATTTAATAAATTTAAATGTAAATGTATATTTAAATGTATATCTTAAATATATATTAAACAAATGATGGCCACAGTATGCTCATTACATTGGTAATTCTATGTTGCATATCAACAAGTTACTAACAAAGACTAAAATTTTGATATGCTTCATTCTAATGACTGTTTCTAAATATCTGCTAAAATTATTGTTAAAAAGTTTATTCTTCTATTTACTTCATGCTAATCGAGAAAAAAATAACAATGTAAGTAGAAGGCAAAAAAAAAAAAAAAAAAAAAAAAAAAAAAAGGGAGTACCAGACTAATGCGATAGTGAAACCTTTTAAAAGCTGGTTGCTATTTGGTAGAAGCTACTTTGTTTATGTTGTCAAGAGTATACAAATTCCCGTATGAGAAAAGTTTAAATATTTTAAAGCTGAAACCAATAATAAGGAATATATAAAAAATGATCAACTCCACGAAAAAAATGTATATAACAAATTGTGCGTTTAAACGAGTAAGTATTTGTCTATCTGTTACGGTTTACCAGTAATGCAAATTCCACAAAATTCATCCAAATAAAGATGTCTTCAGAGGATATTTCGAGAAAATTCAAGATATACATTTTAATTGCTATATAAATATCTTTAATATACGATATTTTAATCAAAATCGTTACAACCATTTTTGATGAAGTCAACATTTTCGAAAACTTTTCCACATAAAGGTTAGTTGGGGGTGGGGGAATTTACTTGAAAATCTTCGTGTCGCATCTTTGGAAGATACTGAACTCAAATACCAAGTTTGGTATTTAACGAACTTTTCATTTTTGATCTATGCTGCACACACACACACACACACACACACACACACACACACAGGGGCATTTTTTGATTTTGTTTTTTTTTTGCGGATTCTGGGGGTCTCAAAACATATATTTTCGGATGAAATCTCAGCATAGAATTTTTGGGGGCAATACAATACCTTCTCTATACACTATGTACATAGTACGTGTAGAGAAAGAGAACCCAACATAGCTCATGCCAGATATGGAAGATCATCTTCCAAGTGCTGACCAAGCTCAAAGGGCTTAACTTGAAGACAAACGACAAGAAACAAGAATATTGCCACTAACCTAATCTCATCCACATTACCCACGTTTATGGAATCTGTATAAATACGCATTGTAAGCATCGATACGCAGAAACACTGTATTTATCAGAGATTTTATTTTTAGTTTTGTGAAAATATAAGTGATTATTCAGAGGAAATTTCAGCTTTAATGGACTGGGCTTACGTCTTGTTCGAAAATTTCAGGCAATCTAAGCATAGGTCTCTCATTATATAACCTATTTTACGAGGAGAGGGTAGTTTGACCTACATGCCGTCCATGCTGCTATTAATAAAAGTTGAATTATCTACATGTACTAATTTATTAATTGCAAGATACAATGCAACCGCTAACCTAAGAAAGGAATGTTGGTATGACAAACTTCATCCGGTATGTTGTTAACATTAGCTCAATGCTAAGGTTAACGACACATTAATAACTAGGGTAGGGGATTTGATCGATTAATCGACTAGATTAATCGATAAATTTCTGTTATAAGGTTAATCGATGAAGCATTATCAATTGATTAATCGAGTCGATTAACATTCATCGCCTGGTACTTATAACACTATAGTAACGCAAAACATAGCGCAAAAATCTAAAGTAGCTGCTATTTTATTTCTTTATGGGTGACTCACACTTGAAAGTGCTGCCTTAGTGTAGCCCTCTTCTGCAACCTCTGTCATGTGAGACTATATGCTTATATACTAATTTCCTCACTTGTGATTTTACTCCCCAAGATGTTAATATGAATCTCTGAATCATAGAAATACTTCCTTTTAGGAGGTATTGTAAAAATGTTCTTATTGACTCAACGATTAATTACAATAAAGCTTTTAAATCACTTTTACAAAAAAGTTCACTGGACCTTAGATACTTGACCGTTTACAGCTGCATGCCGTCCACGGCTCGCGCCCAACTGAACGCTAACGCTCCATCACTCACGGCTCAATACGATTCACAACACATCTGCATTTCTTTCTCCTATTTATAGCGAGAAAATGACGTCACAGAGCTTACTGAAAGCCTCTCTTCTAGAAAGTAACAGAAACCGATGCCGGGAGAACAATCGAGGTGGCGTTCCTGAAGGTTCCTTTTACATCCTCTTCCCTGCTGTTAACGCGTCCCCACTGTGATGGTTCACATTCCAATTTCCGCCGCGAACCTGAGAGCGGTCACATACACGGACACTATCGTCATAGAATAATTAACAATAGTCAAGGAAGAAATAACTCCACCCCTGCCTATACTACAGTTTGCTGTTTTGATCACTGTACTATTATAACCCGCAGTAGCTTTACTGGTTTGGCATATTTCTGTGCTTCCATTAGTAGATATTTAAACAGAATTTTTGGTAATATAAGGGAAACGCACACACAGCTATATAATCTACTATACGCAAATAAATAAAATTAAAAAATAATAGCGTATTTCAGAATTTATTTTCCAACTCGATCAAAACTCGATTCATAAATCAATTAAATTAAAATAGGCTACGTAATATATTAAAACATTTTATCCCTTGACAGTACTATTAATATAAGTAAAATATTGAATGCAATTTTTCATTAAAATAAAATTGGTTAAGCTATGGAAAGACACAATATGGAAATAGGCAATTATACACACTATAAAATTAGTATATTCTACTCTAGTAATCATGAAACATACTTATATGTAGAAAGTCTACGATTTTACATAAAGGAACGAAATAAGACAAATGCCGAACTCTAGCCATCATTGAGCTAAGACAGGCGTCCAGGTACCCATGTTTTTTGTTTTGTTCTTTTGATTCAGTTTTCGAGTCTTGTCGGTACTCCGGCGATGTATTCCTTTTTCTTTTTCCTCATTTACTTTTCCACTTTTTTCCCCTTTTTCCTAAAAGTTCCTTTGTTTTGCTATTTGATTACTGTTTTTGCTTCTAATACACACCCAAATACATATTTACAAACACACACAAACAAGGCGGGACTAGAACCCACGATCCCCTGTGCCACGAAGCACCAAAGTGCGGCCATGGGGACCGGCATTGTTGACTCTTAATTGACGATGAGGATCAAATTGAAGTCTTTAACAACAGAAAGATGAGTATTTCCGTTGCGTATTTAATATCGGTGTCAACAATCTGGGCCCGAGTTACCACAGCACTCACCTAGTTTTGATGAGAGTTTGGTAATATACCCACCGTTTTCATTACGCTGAGAGGTTGTACCAAGCAATAAACTTGATGTATTTGTTGCAACAGCATCTTCAAGTGTTCTTTGTTCTGGAGACAATGTGTCTTTTGTTCTGCGACGTAAATTTAAACGAGCGATGGGACAGTTTCTTTATAACCGTAATTATTTCGGCAATAGGAGTAGTCGGGGCCATAAATACGTCGCACACGAATAATAAATGTGAATGTATTCTTCTTCTAAGGCGTTGTTCTTTCATTGGACAGCTGTATTTGTTTCTCAAGACTGCCTGTTATAACAGAATGCAGGTAAAGCATTTATGAAATTTTCTTAAAAATGTGAAAAATTAAACGTACATTTTTCCATGATAAAATAAAGTGAATTACAAATTTTAAGAGAACACCACAGTTCTCCATTTACTGTATTTAAATAGTAGTAATTAATTAAAGCTATTAACAGATATGTGCATGCTGATTAATAGGTATGTCCAGCTTAAACTTTGTTTACTCTCATAACTTTTGTTAACATTTTTCAACATTGTTCCTCAGGATGAAATTTGTTTACTAATTCGTTTTAAAAGTCTTGAAAAGCACATTAAAGAAAATTAAAATAAAAATTTAAGCAATGCTCCAATTTTGAGAAACAATTTACCTATTACATTTTTGAAAAATGAGAATTTTGGAGAGCAAAAATAAAAATAATAAATAATAAAGTAAAAATAAAAAGAATAAAAATGATAGATATTTGTACTTTTTCTAGCACGTATGTAATTACGTACAATGTGGGCATATAGTAGTTAGAGAAGGTATTATACTTCACTAAAAAATTCGATGCTGAGATTTCATCGGAAATGTGTTTTGAGGTCCCCGAGTCCGAAAAAAATGTTTAGAAAATGGCCCGTGTGTTCAGTAACGAAAATACAGTTAAATAACCAAACTTGGTATTTTTGTTTAGCATCTTCCAAGGATCCGACACGAATATTTTCACCCTTTTCATGGAACAATGTTTGAAAATGTCGTTTTTCTCAAAAGTGGCTCTAAAGATTTGTTACAAAAAATCATATTCTAAGTATAGGTAATTACATCACAAATAAAATGTATACTTTGAATTTTCTGGGAGTAGCCCGAGTTTTGCAAAACAGTTAAACCGTAAGAGATAGACAAAAACTTAATGCACAAAAAATGCAGATTTCATTAAAACATACAATTTATGTCACATACATTTTTCTTGTACATTTGGCCGTTTTCGATATGCTTCTTGTTATTCGTTTCAATTTCTAACAACCTAATTTTTCTCAAACCGGACCATGCTAAATGAACCGACTCTCAATTGTTCACAGAGCGACCCGCTTTCAAAGGATTTGACTATTACGTTAGCCTAATATATTCCTTTATACACCTCTATTTATAAGGAAGCGTATAACAAGACCAATTCTACCAATGTTAATCTAGCTTAACATGATGTAGATTAAAAAAAACCGTTTATTTTAATAGTTTGTATATGGAACAGCTAGAGAAAGTTATGTGAATGAAACACATGAGGATTATTCTTTTATCCACATCGTGCTAATAGAGATAAAATTACCTGAAATTGTTTTATTACTTCCTTCCCTGTAGCTAGAAGGGAAATAACAGACTACACTAAGCTAAAGCGAGAGTCATATTTTTTAAACGCTCATCGCTATGTGAATTAATTAAAATTCGGTTCCCTACTCTATGCCCAGCAGTAGAAAAAAAAAAAAAAATGAAACGAATGTTGGATAACTTGCCGCTTGAGAAACGTTTAAATAGTTTAAAATTGAAACCAATAATAAGGTATATGTCAGAGACGGTTAACTCTACATAAAGCATATGATATAAATTATGCGTTTTAACGAGATCTATATTTTTGTGCAGAAAGGTTTTGTCTATCTCTTACGGTTTACGAGTTATACAAAATTCATTTAAAATGAAGAGGTCTTCGGCGGCTATTTCTAGAAAATTCAAGGCATACCTTTCGTTTCCCATGAAAATATCTTACACAATATGGAATTTTGATCACAATCGTCAAATCTTTTTTGAGAGCATAATTTTTGTTTTCAAAAAATGTTCCATATAAAGTGTAGTTAAGGGTGGGGGATCTGAAAATGTTTGTGCTGCATCCTAGCAAGATACTGAACTTATTACCAAATTTGGTACTTACCCAACATTTTTATTTTTGAGTTATATTGCCCACAGGCACACACATACATTTTTCTAAAAATGTATTTTTCTTTAATTTATGCAGTGAGCGCTAAAACATATCCCGGTACAGAATTGTTGAGTAGAATGCAATTCCTTACCTATTTACTATGTACATTGTACATGCGGGCTAGGCAAAAATAAAAAAATCTGATGTGTACCATTCACATGACTTTCTCTTTATCCCTGCAACAAATTATTCTTAAAAAGCTTATACTTCTATTTACTTCATACTAATCAGTAAAACATTAGCAGAAATAGCCATATTACTTGCTTCTTTGTAAGTAGAGGTGAAATAAGGGATTACCATAGGTTAAAGTGATAATCAAAAGCTGGTTGCTATGTCACTGAAGTTCCTTTGTTTGTATGGACAGCATTTGACAAATTCCTGTATGAAAAATGTATAAGTTTTTCATAGCAGAAACCAAAAATAAGGAATGTCACAAAAAAGACGAACTCCACGAAAAAAATGTATATAACATAAATTGTGTGGTTTAACGTGCTCTACATTTTTTGTGTAGTAAGCTTTAGTCCATCTCTTACGATTTAGTTGTTATTCAAAATTCAGTAAAATTCATCCAGAATAAACTACTCTTCAGATGCTATTCCCAGAAAATTCAAGATATACATTTTATTTGTCAGGTAAATATTCTTAATATACGAAATTTTAATCAAAATCGTTAGAGCCATTTTTTATAAAATCAACATTTTCGAAAAAAGTTCCATGTAAAGGGTAGTTTGGGGTGGGGGATTTTTCTCAAAATCTTCGTGTCGCATCCCTGGAAGATACTAAACTTAAATACCAAGTTTGGTATTTTACCCACTTTTCGTTTTTGAGTTATTGTGTTCACAGACACACAGACATACACACACACACACGGACCTTTTTCTGGAAATGCTTTTATTGGATTCAGGGGGTCGTAAAACATGTATTTCCGGTGAAATCTCGACATTGAATTTTTGAGTGCAATACTTCTCTATCCCTATGTACATTGTACATACGGGGCTAGAGAAAGTAAAAAGAAGCTTTTGTAAGAATAATTTGTTGCACATAGGCAGAGAAAGCCGTGCGGATGGTACACATAACCTTTGTAAGCCAAATTATATCTCTATTTATTAAATTTAAGCAGTAGAGCGAGTATAAATACAGACATATGTGATGAATGTGAATTGAGGATTTTAGTGGCAATGAACAATGCTGAGGTATTTCATAGCTGTATATTTACGAAATCCCAGGCCAGGTATCACTTTAACATATCTGAAAAATCCACATCACACGGATAGCTGACAGATATGCTAAACAGCTGACTGGTGTGTCAGTTCTGCGTTTTTAACAAAGCTCTTCTGATTCCTCTTTAACATGAAATGGACCGAAATGGTACAGCTAAACTTCACAAGTTTTATTTTAAAACCAGCTAGCTGGCTGCCTGACGTTACACGTACCATTTTAAATTCGAATGACGAATTTATTTTATATGCATTTACCCGATTTTTATGGAACTATTGCACAGTCTCGAAGATTGCAATTTTAAAGTGATTCCTACCTTTACCACTTAAAATCCTAACTTCGCACAGCCCCGGCTATTCCTAACTACTAAATAAAATCTGATGTGTTACACTCACATGACTTTCTCTCGCTCCTCTACAAACTTCTCACATAAGAATATTCTTCTTTCTGCACGTTGCTAATGATATAATCATTAGCAGAATGTTCTTATTACTTAGTTCCTTATAAGTAGAAAGAAAATAAGGGAATGCACTATGTTAAACCGATAGTCAAATGTTTTAAAAGCTGTCGTTATTCGATTGTCATTGCAAATCGCTTCTTTGCTTGTCTAGGAGTAGGTCAAAAGAACAACGGACAGTTTCTGTCCCAGAAAAGTATAAGTACTCACAAGTGAAACCAAAAACAAGGAATATCTCGGAAACGGTTACCTCCACAACAAAAATGCAAAGGACATAAATTGCGTGTTTGGATCAGATCTACATTTTATGTGCAGTAAGTTTTTGTCTATCTCATACCGTTTAGCAGTTACACAAAATTTAGCAACATTCTTCCAGAATAAAGGGATCTTCAGAGGCTACTCCTAGAAAATTCAATATATACAGTTTATTTGGTATGTAAATATCTTTAATATATGGGACTTTAATCAAAATCGTTAGAGGCATTTTTTAGAAAATAAAATTTTTCGAAACTTTTTCCATGTGAAGGGTAGTTTGGGGTGCGGGGATTTTCTTGAAAATCTTCGTGTAACATCCTTGGAAGATACCAAACCTAAATACCAAGTTTATTATTTAACGTTCTTTACGTTTTTGAGCTATGCTGTCAACACACACGCACACACACACACACACACACACACACACACACACACGGACCTTTTTCTGCAAATGCTTTTTTTTGGATTCAGGGGGGTCCTAAAACATGTATTACCTGTGAAATCTCGGTATCGAATTTCTGATTGGAATACAATACTTCCTCTATACACTATGTAAATAGTACGTATAGAGAAAGTAATAAGAGATTTGTGAGCGACACGAAATACATGTTGACTCGACAGCGAGCATATGTGGGCAGAGAGGTGAACAACCAAGGAAAGTACACTAAAAAGAAATGCTGCTGGGAACACATTTCATTTGCCTCTTTGCCGTTGTGTTAAAGATAGATCGTAAGGAGATACCTTTTTCAGACTGTATGTTTCGCGTAGTTTGTTTACGTCGGACGCCAACACAGGCACCGGAAATAAAGCTGTACAACGTCTACCTATACGCAGCTAAACGACAAACCGCATAAACCTCTCATCTTTACTAATAGCGAAAGAGATCCTTGATATTCAAGAAAAAGACGTGAAACACCGGAAGAACGTCTGCCATCCTTAACCTTCTCCCCGACAGTTTTCCAAGTTCTGGATAATATGCTACATCCTTTAAATGCCCTTCGGCGGTGGAACAATTATAGGTCGAAATGGTCGAGTGATTTTTTTCAGATGGTTACAAAGGGTGAAATTTTCTTTGGTCACAGTTATATGACATTAAAGCTATACAGTTTTACTTATTAAACACTTCATATACAACGATATAGAGCTGGTGAATAAGAAGATTCTACACTCAAAGGCCACCAAGTTAATCCTTTTCGAAAATCCACAGTATGTAATATCCAGACAAATATTTTAGTCCTTACATATAAAATCGGTTGACTGATTTCTAATGTTAGCGAAAGCATTTTCTCTCTGTATACATCCAAATCCTGCTACGAACTTGATAACAAGCAAAGGAAATAACGCAAAACCCTCCTGCATGAGCATTATTACCTAAAATATTAAAACATTTGGCATTGGTATCCCATTATATGTACCTAACGTTACAAATATATTAGACTTTCTTTTCTTTAGTTCCATTTTAATTGCTAAATCGTAACCATCTATATTTTGTTTGAAATGAAATATTCACGGTATTTGTCTTATTTTACACACATATTCTGGGAAGTATCAACTTTCTCTCATGACATTCTCAACAAAAAATTAAAGCCTTATTCATAAGCGCGTTCTTTTATAACTCGTCATTACAAGGGCTTTGTAAATCTTTTAGTCTCTCAATGATTTATAAATTGAAACTATATGATGTTTTATAGACCATACCTCAGAACGAATAGAGTTTGTCAATGGTGAAATAATTATCAGTACAGTTTGAGCGGGTTTTGAGATTACTCCCCCCCCCCCCCCACACACACACACACACACACACACTTTCTTCTGTATGATATTAGCAAAGATAATAAACATAGGCATTGCCTAGCAGAATGGTTATGAGCCGTAGGTGGAGAGTCGTGGTTCAAAATATGAATGAAATTTCCCTGTCCTTTATTTCAGTGATACAATCCACAGATTAAAACAGAAATAAAACAGATAGTATCTATATCTATGAGTTAAAAATCAACTTGTAAACTCATATGCCTTCCTCTAATCAGCAGGATTCGCGACTTATTTGTATATTGTATAGCTTTTAGGAAATCATTCTGTACCCACTTTACGTTAATCACGGTGAAACGTTTACTTAGAAATGGTTTCAAAATAAGTAACAAGTATTTAGTTATATACATAACGTGCGGGAGCAATACCCAAGTATTTTACAAGCATTCAGCCTTATTTAGTAACAAGTTCATGTTAGGAACATATTTTCAAACATGTTAGAATAAACTTTAAGCTAATATATATATTAATATATACATATACATTAAACATTTAAGCCGCTAATGCTATCCGCCTGCAATAAGGCATGATTTCGGACTGTCAGGAATTCCTATCAGGATGCAGTTTAAACCTCTCCCTTTCTGACCACGCGTGAACCTTCAATTCCGATTTTTCTTCTGCTGTTTCTTCAGCGAGTTTTGACAGCCTGCCGGCAAGTAAGCAAAGAGATCCCTTAGTTCTTCAAGTTAGGCAAGGAATTGACGTGCTACATGAAAACCCAAGTAGAGAGGAAAGAGCGTACGAGATCAGAATACATTTCAATGATGAATCCTGTATTTTAACTTTTTCTATGTTTTATCTATGATGGGGAGAGGAAGCAGAAACAGTATTGCACCCAAAATAAAAGGATTTTATAATACACCGAAATTCCCTAAACCCAAAACGTAATTTTTACGGAAAGTTCCACGCGCGACTGTGTACAGCAAAGATAAAACTATTGGCTCAACATTAATCTTACAAAAATGCGACACGAAGATTTTCAAGAAAAAATACTTTTAAATGAAAACATTACTTCCCTCTAAGCCCCATCTTGAATGGATACCATTTAAGGACTATATTATTAAACTATGATACAGACTTAGTTTTCACAATAGTATGCAAACTCTCTTTCTCTCTCTCTGATACACGGTATAATTTTTACACAGTTCAATACAATTGACTAATTCCTTTTCTTTAATTCTAGAGTATTTTAAAAATGATATGGTAAAATGGCATGTTGAATTCTTCTTCAATCTCAACTAACTTTTAGAGAAGCAAACATGTTACTTTAAGTGCGCCACAGCTGCTAGCTTAAACTAATTCTAACTCCCAACGTTTCCTTTTTAAATTAAATTAATTTCGAAGAAGGAAGGTTATTTCAACAAATACGCTACCAGTGAAGGAACCCTGCTTTTATTACAATTGGAAAACCACCCTCTTTATATACACAAAAGTTTTATTTCAAAAGAAATATAAAAGTTTCTTTTACTGAGGAAGGCAATGCTTAGTTTAATGTAATTAAACAAGACAGGAGGGAGGGCCACACCTGCGGGATGCTGCGACCCACCAATCGATACACCTCGAGGAGGGGTGGGGGTGCAAAAATTGACTTCTCAGGCACCTGAGACATCCAGCCCGCCTGTTGCCAACTGCCGACGTCAGCACTCTCACGTGAGATTTACACTAACATCCCTACATCGCTTATAACTATGTAAATAGGCATGTTGGATGGATAGAGGTATTTCGTTCACGTCAAGTAAACCATTCATCTTCTACCACGCTGTATTATTTACTTAGTTACAAGGGACATGTTACAATTCATTTCCAAAATTGGTTACATAGTTTTCACTGGACATATACGTGTTTTGAACCCCCCCCCCCCCAAGTTTCATTGAGTTAGACCACCTTTTATCAATACCCTTTTACATAAAACATTTTCGTTGCTTTTACTTTCTCTACTAATTTATATCTTTAAAACAGATTATTCTAAATAACTTTATTGTGATATCAGCATATCCACGAGAGGCGTTTGAATTTATCAAAAACTTTGTAATTTTTTAAAGTTCTCTCATTATTCGGTTGTTTCTCATGATGTCCATCGAATGGCTAATCTAGTCTATAGCGATCCGGTTTTAAAAACTTTGGACTATCTATTCCGTTTCTTGTATCTCCCTTGTACCTATTGCAATGGAACTATTTCTGCAAATATTTATCTTGAAGCAGATAGAAAAAAAAAGTCTGAGTTGTTCCATACACTTTGACTTTCTCTATCCGTTCTGCAAACAAATTATTCTTAAAAAAATATTCCTTTATCTTAATCATGCTAATCAATATAAACATTAGCAGACATTGTCTAATTACTTAATTCTTTAAGGTAAATAAGGGAATGCACTAGTAAAGCCATGGTCACTTCTTTTAAAAGCGGGTAGCTAAGTGAAACAACTGAAGTTGGGTTAGCTTTGCATGATCATAAAAAAAGAAGAAAAGAGATGAAATGAAAGATGACTTCCCATTTGAGAAACGTAAGTAGTTTAAAATTAAAACCATTAACAAAGAATACCTATAAAAAGTATATGACATAAATTGTGTTTTTTTAACGAGATCTATAATTTTTGTGTAGTATGTTTTTGTATCTCTCTTAGGATTTCCAGTTATGCAAAAATCATCTAGAGCAAAGAGGTATTCAGTGGGTATTCCCAGAAAACTCAAGATATACATTTTATTTGTGATGCAAATTTCTGTACTATACGGTGCCTTAATCAAAATCGCTAACAGCTATTTTTGAGAAAAACACATTTTTTTAATTTCATGTAAAGGGCAGTTTGGGATTGGAGGTTTCTCTTGATAATTTTCGTATTGCGTCCTTGAAAGATACTAAAATTACATATGAAGTTTGGTATTTAATGGCCTTTGGGTTTTTGAGCTATGGTGTACACACACACACACACACATACACACAGTTTTCTAAACACGCTTTTTTTTCATTCAGGGGGCCTCGCCGGCGGCCCGGGTTCCATCCCAAGCAACCGCATGTGATGGACAAAGCGGCGCAGAGACGGTTTTTCTCCGATTTCCCCCGCCATCGCATTCCACCGAGCCCCCATCTTCATTCCATATGCCTGCAGTGCCGTATGATAAAAGCGGGCGTTAAACACTATCAATCTATCCATCTTTGATTCAGGGGATTTCAAAGCATATACTTCCGGTGAAATCTCAACATCGAATTTTTGGATAGAATGTAGCACATTTTTTATTTTACCTAATAATTGAGCAGTACGGTAGAGAAAAATAATAAGCTTTTTAGTGAGTGTTTGTAGAAGCTATATAAAAATGCATGATTATAAGTATCTA
Source organism: Hymenopus coronatus (assembly GCA_030762935.1). Taxonomy (NCBI): domain Eukaryota; kingdom Metazoa; phylum Arthropoda; class Insecta; order Mantodea; family Hymenopodidae; genus Hymenopus; species Hymenopus coronatus. The sequence goes on from CM060883.1 coordinate 39,147,026, forward strand.
GATAAGACCATGTGAATGTCATAGACTTTTATTTCAAATAACAGGGGAGGAAAGCGTGTTCACACGCAAAATATTAGATAATCCTGACATGGTAATGTTCCATAAGTTTATAACAGTATCTATTAACAATAATTGTGTCATAATTTTATGGCCACTTTAAGTTATATTTTTGGACTTTTCGAAATATTGCATCTCGAGTTCAAGTTAGCCCTTCTAGGAGGAGGTTGACAGAGGATGTGAAACAAGTTGGCTATAACGAAATTATTTATTAAAACCAAATGTCATGAATGTTATTCAGAACACTGAACTACACATTCACCATAGCAAAGACTCATAAGAAATGGTAAAGCGTTTTAAAACATAGTCTCTGTAAGTCTTTTATGCCAACAAAGGGTAAAGGTGGGAAACCAGTTGCCTGTGCTCACGTCGGTTGCGTTTATCGGGGCTTTGTTCTAGCTACAGTGCAATTTTGAGGCATCCTTATCTCCCTCCTTACTCTGTTTCAAGAGTGACCGAACAATCAACACATCCTTAAAGAAAACTGTAATGCACAATATTACTACACATTAAGTAAAATAATTAAAAAAAAAAAAACTGGACGTTACAAAATTAACCGTTATGTCCGAAAACAATTTAAACACACAAGCTGCCTACCATCTCCAGTCCTCACCTGGTAAACCTTATACAAGCAATATAAGAGAAAGTGTTGTCGTTGTGTCCTCCTTTGTCGCTATTTCTTGAATTTTTCTTTTTGCAGAAAAGTGGTTTCTTCTGATGCGCTTGGCCGCCTTCCTTTGCTCTCCTTTAGTTTACGACATTTTTCACACGAGAATTTGTGAGAATGGCAGTGACAGTTTCCTTCTGGTATTTGTTTTCTTTCTCGGATCCGCCTTTTGCGGACCTCAACACTTCAGGAGAAACCGTGATGCTATCAGAAAAGAGCCCAGAAACACTGTTCGATTTCCGGATTAGCAGAAAGTTTCTGTTCAAAAACAGGGAATTCAACTGCCAGGTGCGCATTTTGCAATTTCAGTTTGTAGCGTTAGTGTGGAGGACCCTGGTGTTGCATATGTACGAGGTAGGAACTCATCCTGGAATACTGAGTAACATTGGTAGGCATAGCAGCAAGATTAACTCATTAATTATTATTAATGAGCTAATTTTAATTACTTCCATGTTATTTAACACCGTCAGCAGTTCGTAGTTTCTCTTCCCGTGGCCGGCTTACCTGACCCATGTTTTTTTTGGGGGAGGATTCCACGGGTCGCAGCCGAATGGGAGATTCCTTTCATCCCTCGAATTTCCTTCCACCCATGCCGTTTCTACAGCTATTCCATTCATCCTTCATCACGTTGGTTTCTTTCAGGGTTGAAAGTGTTGGCGATGATGCTCGATGCAGTGTAGCAAGGTAAAAGGATACTCAAAGTGACTATATCCGTTCCCCGTCTTCAGCTGGTTGCCGGGAAGAGGATCGATCCTAGCGTTGGATCCTATGGGATTCTATTCTTGTCCGAGTGTCGGAGTTCTTCAATTTGGAAACTGTAAGGACTCTTTTGTCATTTGCTGTGCATCGCTCCTGGTTCCGGCCGCCCAATGTATCCTTTTACATCATCCCTCCCGGGAGTGGCCCCTCGTGGGGCGTAGGTAAATAATCTCAGGTTTGGTTCCAAGGCCCCTCCCTCTGGCCGTATCCTATCCTATATTAACAGTTGAAATTAATTTATTCATATAATATTAATACACAACGCTACTTTGGGATTGGTGTAGGTTGACACATTGTACGAATCTTTTGTGGTGTCAGCCCTGGTCTACATAACTTAATGGTAGCTGGCGTAGCGATACAGAATAAAATGATTTGATATTATTTGTATCGGCCATTTATAAACACTTTCAAATAAAATGTTTAGACGCCATTTAATATTGGTTATGTACTAAGAAAACAAATCACCATGAAGTATTTACTGACCTCAAGTAAAAACAATTTCAGACTTCCTTCACTACAGCTTCTCACAAAGGTCCGATTCTTTGCGGACAAGGAATAATATGTCTACATTGTGACAGCATGTCAGACTATGGGCTGAAATATAACAGCCATGTGGCAACCTTGAAATATTAGGAAGGCAAATGGCGAGACGTCTATGTAAGCACGTCTACCAGGGTTGCCTACTCCTACCATAATAGCGATATACGATAATAATTTTAACCTTTGTACGTTGTACGATACAGGTTGAAAACAATCTGTCTGTCAAACCACTGAAATGAACTTATCTGACGACAATGCAGTTTTCCTCATGCTGATGTTGCATTATGGAAACTAAATTTGAATTTTTCTCTTCATGGTCCGTCCCCATCCTCCCCTAAAGCATCTCCTACATATTCCAAAAAACCGATTCCCTTTTTACTTTCTCTACTCACTATATATAGTACAGAGGTAGAGAAAGTATTTCATTCTACCCAATATTCGATGCTGAGATTTTGCTGGAAACACATGTTTTAAGACCCCTTGAATCCAAAAAGAGCATTTTAGAGGAAGGTCCGTGTGTGTGTGTGAATACTTAACTCAAAAACGAAAAGGCAGTAAAATACCTAACTTGGTATTTAAGTTTAGTTAGTATTTTCTAAGAATGCGACACGAAGCTTTTGAGGCAAATCCCCTTACTGCAGACTACCTTTTACAAGGAAAACATTTCGAACATTTTGATTTTCTCAAAAATGGCTCTAACGATTATGATTAAAATACCGTATATTAAAGATATTTAAAGGTAAATAATATGTAGATTTTGAACTTTCTGGGAATAACCCCTGAAGATCTCTTCATTCTGGATGACTTTTGCATAATCAGTAAACTATAATAAATACACAAAAAGTTAGGTGGTACAAAAATGTAGATCTCAAACACACAATTTGTCATATACATTTTTTGTGTCTAATTTTCGATATATTCCTTGTTATTGTCTTCAATTTTAAAATACTTACAGTTTCCTCAAACGGGAATATGGCAATCCTTTTCCTCTTGTTTTATTCCTGTTCATGCAAAGAGAACCGAAGTTCTATCACATAATAAGCAGAGTTTAAAAGACAGCATTAGCCTAATGTATTCCCTAATTTTCCTTCTACTTATAAGGATCTATAACACGATCTCTGCTAATGTTTATCTCGATAGCATGAAGTAGATAGAATAGTTCGCTACAGAATAGATAGGGAAAAATATGCAAATGGAACACATAAGATTTCTTTCTAAAGTGAGGTTAAGGAAACATAAAAATTATAATAGACTAGCGTTTTAAATAGGCCCATTTTATCTTCCCTATTTATGCAAGCATGTAACGGGTCTAAAATCTTCCAAATCACCGAGAAAATGTTAAACTCTGTAACAATGCATTTGTATGCTGGTTCAGAGCGAGTATTGTAACAACAAATCTGTTTTTCTTCAACCACAACTCTTTATTTCTTCCACAAACTGATTACAATCAGAATCTGCTCACAAATAACTGTCTTTCTTCAACGCTTTTTGTAACAATTCTACCGTGTAGTTTCTTTTCGACGTTCGTTGCAGCGACGATAACTACTCGCTAGGAATCTCCCGTAGAAATTCACTCAACTGTTGCACGCGATGCATTCCCAGTGAAAACTGAACGTTACGAGCGGCGTTCAATAAGTCCTTAGACAATCCAAGAAATTACACTCGTAGCATCGAAAAAAGTTTGTATTTAGTAGCCGACGTCTCTTGCTAAATGGAAGTTAAAGTTTCAGCCATATCCACCCTGTGGTTTCATCGCCATAAGAGATTGAGTCCACAATCTTGTGCTTGTTTAGAAAGATGGAACAAAAACGAGTTTCGTGCGGTGATTCAACACTTCTATTTAAAAGACTTAACGCCAAGATAAAAGTCGAGTTGATTGAAGTTCATGGCACATCTGCTCCTGCGTTTGCAACAATTTACAATTGGATACATTATTTTAAACGTGACCGTGGTTTTGAATGATTGACGAATCAAAGTTGGAGAAATAGTAAAGGCAACAGGCATATAATAAGGTACAGTGTTCTCACTTTTGCACCAAAGTCAGGTCTGATCTTGCAAGATGGGTCCGCGTTTGCTCTCAACGTGTGATAGATTTGGAAGCTGGTTTGTCACTTTTTCGTCACGATGCTGACGAGTTTCTGTGTCGACGCAGTTTATTAAACAGTCGAAACAGTGGGTTTTTAATAGTGAACCGGCTCCGAAGAAGGCAAAGGTGGTGACATCTGCATAACAAGGCGATGACCTCGATTTTTTTGGGATGTAAGTGGAATCAGCTATATCGATTACTTGTAGAAATAAAGAACGAAAAATGGAGAGTATTATGCATCAGTATTGCACCGGTTGAACGGAGAAATCAAGAAAAAAACGCCCTTATCTGGTAAAGAAAAAGATTCTCTTCCATCACGACAATGTAAGAGTGCTCACCTTTGCAATTTCGATGGCGAAAATTGTCGAATTAAGGTTCGAATTACAACATCCAGCATATTCACCAGATTTAGCCCCCAGTGACTTTTTTTTATTTCCAAACTTGAAAAATTGTCTCGGCGGAGGACTATTCACGTCTAGCGACATCTCCCAAACAAATACCTATTATGAGGACCTTGCGAAATCCTACTTTTTGGAAGACTTAAAACAATTGGAGAAACGCTGAGAAAAGTGTATCCAGCTAAAAGGAGATTAAGTTGAATTAAAATAAGAAAAAAAAGTCTACCAAAATAATCGTTTTTCTACGTATTTATAAGGAGTTATTGAACGACCCTCGTATTTAGGGCCCTGTTTATACTCTTTGATCACGTGGCTGAAAACTTCCAGAAACAGTGGCACGTGCAACTTGTCACAAACTCACGCGTGTAACTACGCAGGCCCGACGTCAAAAGAACTTGCCGCCGGCACAAGCGTCCACTGACGCAGTGTAACAATGAATGCCAATAATTACGAAGCAAAGCGTACACACACGTTCGGCGATTACGGCTGCAGTGCGAAGTCATAATATGATGAGATACGCGTTTACTAATACTGGCTGTAGTCATCGATATTCAAAGCACTGTAAAAAGAAATATTATCGTCAGCGTTAATTGAATTTGTTAGATGTATGATAATTTTCAACATACATATATTCATTGTAATGCCAAGTACGATTTATTTATATTTAAAGGTTGGCAGCCTTGCTGTCTACCTTATCACTCGGTGCCTTTACAGGTGGTTTATTAACTCAAACTAAATGAATCTATAGCAAAAGTTCCAATTTAGAAAAGAATCAGATACTCATATAAGGCCATATTTACTTTTCCTGCCACTACCCCTTTTAATGATAAGGGTTTGAATTTACCCATTGCAATTTTTAGTGTTGACTTTTACCTTCTGCGGTTTGTGTTTCAATTCTGTGTGGCTGATAGTCAAATAGCTGCATCAGAGTATTATAATTATAACTCTTTACGTTGGTAAACCCCGCTAGCGTGTGTATGTATATATCCATGCGTTTTGAATACACGCTCGTGGACCGTAACTTCATTACTTACCGTTATCTCTGCAGTGCAGTTGAATTATAACACACAAAAAAACAGGCCAAACTGCTGTTCCGCGTACAAATTAACTTCATCCGGTCTGGAAGAATGACATATGAATATATTAGTAATGTTTCCAAGAGAACAGGGAATTCTGAATATGGTACAACGTTAGGAGCGCTAGTGTCGCTAACGCTAACAAAGAGTTCAGTACTTTCAACTGTGATCGTAACACTAAAAGAAGATAGTCAATAGAAAAGATATAGAAAAAACAATTATTTTGGAACGGTTCTAAGGTACCAACCATAACCATAGTAGTCCCTCACCAACATTACCTTTAAAACTTGATATGTAAGTTAATCACTCTGAACACATATTTGGTAATGTAAGCTAAATTTACAATCCATTTATTAATTGCCATGTACACAAGCAGAGAAAATACTTATAGTAAGAGTTTGAGAGGTCATTAATACAGTTAGGAAATGACATAATACTCGAGACATGAGCTACTTCCAAGTAAAGAATCAATTACAAAAGTCATTAACATAAGAGTGCACAAGAAGGTTTTGTCTGTATAATTTAGGTGTAGCCTTTCATTTGTTCACATCGAGAATTCATTTTTCTTAATGTTCAATAAAATTTTGAAAAGCAATTTTGATTTATTATTAGTTTTACAGTTTTTTTTTTTCAAGTATTTAAAAAAGTAATCGGCTAACCACGAACTGTAAGTTACTTATCAGATCTGAATGCTTGGAAAAACTCGGCCCTGCAGGCCTCATATTCCCAATGTACCTTCTCGATCTGAACTTACAGTTCTTAGTACGCAATATACCATTTTCAGCCAGCTCCAAATACAACAGTGTTACAGTACACAGAAGTGTATAAATGATGTGAAACATTGGAATTGTCCCTCTTCCAAGCTCCAATAGATTGCAATGCCCACAGTAAATCATTCAAAAATGCGATTTAATTATACGATGGCATTCCTGCGATATGCAGGCATGCGAGATACTACTATGGGACATATGATTGGCACCATGGAAACTGATGCAAGACAGTTACTAGGATGATGATGAGCGTGAGTTCAGTGAGCAATTAATTGTTACTTTTATCTTCAGTTTTTTGTAGCCTTTGTCCTGTATACAGCCTCAAAATTGAGCAAGCGCCTTTTTCATCATAATAAAAAAAAATCTGATGTGTTCCATTCGCATGACTTTCTCTATACCTCTGCAACAAATTGTTGTTAAAAAGCTTATGCTTCTATTTACTTCATGCTAATTGAGAAAAAATTAGCAGAAATAGTCTTATTACTTGCTTCCTTGTAAGTAGAAGCGAAATAAGGGGGTACCATAGGTTAAAGTGGTAGTCAAAAGCTGGTTGCTATGTGACTGAGGCTCCTTTGTTTGTATGGACAGGAGTTGACAAATTCTTGTGAGAAAAGCATACGTTTTTTAAAGGTGAAATAAAAAACAAGGAATAACTCAAAAACGATCAACTCTACGAGAAAAACGTATATACCATAAATTGTGTGTTTTAACGTGCTCTACATCTTTGGTGTGGTAAGTTTTTGTCTATCTCTTACGGTTTAGCAGCTATGCAAAATTCCGTAAAATTAATCCAGAATAAAGTAGTCTTCAGAGGCTATTCCCAGAAAATTAAGATATACATTTTATTTGTCAGGTAAATATCTTTAATATACGACATTTTAATCAAAATCGTTACAGCCATTTTATAGAAAATCAAAATTTTCGAAAAAAGTTCCATGTAAAGGGTAGTTTGGGGTGGGGGATTTTTCTCAAAAGCTTTGTGTCGCATCCCTGGAAGATACTTGACTTAAATATCAAGTTTGGTACTTTACCGACTCTTCGTTTTTGAGTTATCGTGTTCACAGACACAAGGACACACACGGACCTTTTTCTGAAACTTTTTTTGGATACAGGAGACCTTAAAACATATATTTCCGGTGAAATCTCGGTATCGAATTTTTTGGTGGAGTGCATAGTGTACATAGTGCGTATAGAGAAAGTAAAAATATTCTTGACAGTATTACTTCCTGGGCGGACCACTCTCTCTTTAATTATAAATTGTTTTTCTCAGGGATGAGAGCTGTTATCGAAATATATGTAAAACTTAAAATGTACCTTTGATACCTTTTGGATACTTTTAAATGTTTAAGCTTGTATTACTGAAAGTTGTTGTGTTTAACTTTATGGTAGATAAGGGTTGAAACGAGTCGAGACTTCGTGTTATTGCCTCACATGTGTCCCCAAAGAGTTGTGGAACATTGTCTCAACAAAACTTAACTGGTTTCCTGTGGACAAACTATGTAACATTGTGTGTCTAAATGAATACATGCAAAACAATAGGGGGGATGAGTAGAGATACTCGTTAACCGAGTTTGAATAAAGCTGATTTACCTCACGCACTTAATCACTTTTGCAAAATAGCCTGGCTTGGCACACTCTCAGACATTATATTTACCTACTCTGGTGGCCAAAATTAGTGAATCCTAAACATATAGAAAATTATGATCCGAGATATAACAAAATATGAAACTATTTTTTATAGGCTTGAATTAACAATAGGGGATATATACCTTGTGGCAATATCGAGATGAAACATTGCTGCCAATTAGAGAATGTTTTAACAAGAACAATTTCGGAATTAGCGTACAATACAAAATTAATTGCCTACGCTTACACACACACACACACAAAAAAAGCATAATTCAGTGAAAAAGCTATAGTCTTCTACAGTTAATTTTTTTTTAATATAAACTGAGTATCGAATATCGGTGCTAAGAAAGTAATATTGGTATCGAGAAATAACGCTATTGTCTCATTATACTTTGTTTTTCCCAAATGTAATACTTTAATTAACAGGGGCATAACCCCAGACGCATTTCAACATATCCAACTCGGTGCCCCTCTCTCCTGACGTAGATAGCTAGCTGCTGTTGGCTTACGCTGCAAGAAATCGCCTGTGCTACAAAACGAAATGAATCGAATGCAACCTTCTTTTATATTTGAGCTTCTGCAAGATTCACAAACCGCCAGAGGAGAGTTCCTGAAATTTTTACGCTCGTCCCGATAGGAGTTCCGAAAAATATTTTACCCTCTTCACTACAAACCACACCAACACCGACTCCTTCCAAGGTGAAGCAAATAGCGAGGTGCCCAACACATAATTCAGGCATGGGGGATGGAGGTAAGTAGGAACTGGAACGATTAGTTACAATTTTGTGTAGCCAAGTGACAATGGACCAAGAGGGTGTTGCTGCTAAGGCTATGCGTAAACACTCGTGGGCATACTTCACTTATTTCGGAAGGGTTGAAACTGTTGCTTAATAAGAACCGTTTGTCAACCGCTAATTTAAGATCAACCATTTCAAAACCTTAGTTGTATACCCAAAGATTCTGTTGTTTATTATAACTGGTATGTTTTCAAACACATTTTTGACAAAATACGGATCAAGACATGCGCGTGTCGCTCTATACATTTCAGTTTGTGGTCATTGGTTCATAGTTGAGGAGTTATAACTCACAATCTATTTACAGAATCAAACGTATCCAAAATTGAACACGCCATCACATAATTGTGGCGAAATTTAATTATATAAATTCGTTTCCATCATTTTATAGCCAGTTTTACACTTAGCACTTCTGTATTTGTAACAATGTGCCGCAACTGCGACGTGCTATGGAAATTTTCAGCAGTAAAATTGCAATTAGCACGAAGAAAGAATAATGTTTCTTATCTGGGGGAGTTCCCAGTGTTGCAGCAGCATTATCAGTGAGAAAGTAAGAGGGGGGAGGGGAAGGAGAGAGAAAGAGAACACAATCACCATATCGTTGCAATATGTAGGAATGCCAGAACATATCGTTACGTTTCATGTTGGATTACTCTCAACGCAATGTATGAAACTGAAAACACTGCAGTACTTGCAAATAAATTATACTTTAACGTTCTCGCTTTCCATATGCATCCCAATAACAGTACGGCTAACTGTAGGATTTGTTCAGAAACAGTGAACATTGCAAAACAAATCCTATGTGGGCATTAAGTCTTTTCATGCGAGATTATACACCCTCGTGTGGCTTTGCCCCTCATATATATCTCGCAGTCAGCCGGATATAATCTCGCATTTAAATTCCATGTGTCAGGTGTACCAACAAACTTTCCCTGTTCGCGAAAATACGCGACATTGTTCAAGGAAGGAGAAATTAATGCATGCTACGTATATCATGAACTGTTAAAAGGTAAACCAATTCGAAACAATAAACGATTGTGTTCTGTATTCACAATGGAAGGACGAACCCAGTTATTATTCAAAATCACCATAATCTATTATTGTCTCCCTGTGCGAGAGCTTTATCTTATAAGCTGTAAAGCGCTTTGGGAGGCTCATTATTGACCATATATTTACATATGTTAGATTGTCGACGACTCTGATCAGTGAGGCCAATATTTTTGCACAACCATCAATAACCAGTACGCAATTCTGAGTGATTAAAGTGAAGGTAAACATCACGAGTAGGTACTACAGGCAAATTATAGGGTTTTTTCCCCCTCCAAAATATGATTTTTTGTAAAAATTGCCAGAAAAATATTGCTGTTCCCAAACTCAAGGCATATGTATATGGACATTTTAAGATAAAATAATTTTAAACCTTAAAGGTTTGGAACACTTCATTGGTTAAAAACACTGCATATTTTTACATCCAAATGTAATAATCTTTATGAGAGAGAGAGAGAGGGAGGGAGAGAGAGAGAGGGAGAGAGAGGGAGAGAGAGAGAGGGAGGGAGAGAGAGTGTGTATGTGATCTCAAAAAACAGTCGTTTCCGATTTTGATAATTCTTTCACAATTCAAAAGCCCAATTCGGTAATTTCATTTCATAAATTATTAAAGATTAAACATCCTTTACAAAACTCAAAGTACGAACAAATTCGGGTTATGACGGAACATACTTGAAAGAGGGTCCTTTTTTTATAGTGTTTAACGCCCGCTTTTACTACCAAGCCACCGCAGGCGATGACACTGGTGATACATGGAATGAAGATAGGGTACCGGTGGAATGCCATGGTGAGGGCAACCGGAGGACCGCAGAAAACCCGCTCCTGCGCCGCTTTGTTCACCACAAATCTCACATGCGGTTGCTTGGGATCGAACCCAGGCCGTATGGTCTAACCATCCGCCATGGCGCGGCCAAAGAGGGCCTTGCTTATGCCTATGAAGCCGGGACATTGTAAGGCGACATTGGGATATGCCAACTTAAAATAATGTAGGATCTCCCTGTGATTTACCGGGTAGCTGGGGAATTTAATGCCCTATAGACATGTTATGGTAGCTCAGTGGTGTCAACAGCCGGGACATTCGTAATCCAAATCCAGTCTGACTCTACTCTTCTTTTACTAATATGATGAATGAACATGCCCTTTCATAATTGAATTTAAATGTGGCGACCTGAAGTCCTCGACTGTATCTATTATTTTGATTAGACCACATTAAATGATGGGGGCACTCATCATGGAAGCAATTGCTGTATTTAGGTACTGGGTAAATCAAGGAGTGTGTAAAAGAAAACACGCAAAATCTATTCTTATCTAACAACCTCAGAGGTATTAGTAGACTGTGGTCTGACCCAGTCTTCCTCCAAAATTTCCTATTTCGGAACATATGTAGGATGGCATTTCAAGAAACACGTAATCTATAAATTAAATGTTAGTGTAAAGCTTTTTAAAATACCTGCTCGCCGGAATTGAGTGCATGATATTTAAGGTCGCTCTTTTTAACAGTTGTGGTTCTCAGAGTTATGAATGTAGACAAACTTGATTTTTCCAGGGTGATCAGACGTCAGACTTCCACAAATATTAAGGGAAAATTGTGTAACTCTTACCACTTTTTGGGAGGGCGCCGTCAGCCTTGGTGACTCGATGTAAACCAAAGCGATCTGAGAGGGGGCGTGGTTACATGAACGCTGAACTCGCTTCCTCATTCAATGGATTCAGGTCCTAGATGTGTAAATGAAGTTCTGGAGTCTGAATTATAACATAAAAATCTGATGTGTACCATTCACATGACTTTCTCTATATCCCTGCTACAAATTATTCTTGAAAAGCTTATAATTCTATTTACTTTATGCTAATCAGCAAAACATTAGCAGAAATAGCCATATTACTTGCTTCCTTGTAAGTAGAGGTAAAATAAGGGAGTACCATAGGTTAAAGTGATAATCAAAAGTTGGTTGCTATGTCACTGAAGTTTCTTTGTTTGTATGGATAGCAGCTGACAAATTCCTGTATGAGAAATGTATGTTTTTCATAGCAGAAACCAAAAATAAGGAATGTCACAAAAACGGCGAACTCCACGAAAAAAATGTATATTACATAAATTGCGTGTTTTAACGTGCTCTAAATTTTTTGTGCAGTAAGTTTTTGTCCATCTCTTACAGTTTAGCAGTTATTCAAAATTAAGTAAAATTCATCCAGAATAAACTACTCTTCAGAGGCTATTCCCAGAAAATTCAAAATATAATTTTATTTGTCACGTAAATATCTTAAATATACGAAATTTAAATCAAAATCATTAGAGCCATTTTTGAGAAAATCAAAATTTTCGAAAAAAGTTCCATGTAAAGGGTAGTTGGGGTGGGGGATTTTTCTCAAAATCTTCGTGTCGCATCCCTGGAAGATACTAAACTTAAATACCAAGTTTGGTATTTTACCTACTTTTCGTTTTTGAGTTATCGTGTTCACAGACACACACACACACACACACACACACACACACATACACACACACGGACCTTTTTCCGCAAATGCTTTTTTTAGATAAAGGGGACCCTAAAACATATATTTCCGGTGAAATCTCGGTATCGAATTTTTTGGTGGAGTGCAATACATTCTCTATACACTATGTACATGGTGCCTATAGAGAAAGTAAAAATTAAATCGATTGTTATTTATGGACGCTCTTAACTGCTGTGCTTCTCAGCGTACCATTTTATATTGGCGTGAAAGACAGCTTATCTTTTCTCAGAGGCTTCTTTATCAGACTTGAGGATCTTTACGTGCCGCAAATCTACAACACAAGACAAACAGCTTTACTTCTCTTCCTGAGGAAGCCATGCTAAGGATTTTTATGCCGGGAAAATCCATCGTCCTTGGGAACCATGACCACGCAGAATGACAGCTAGCCGGAAGGAAAATCAAACGGTGAATGCTATAGGTAGAATGTATCTCAAATAGCTTCGGGTGCTCCCGACATTTCTTAGAATAAACTTTACTCAGGATTTTCCTTTTCCTGAGAATGCGAATGCCAAGTTACTGTGGACCCTGGGCTCATTTGGGCATAATTTCGCCTATTTCATTCATCGTCCGATATACCTACCACGTTAAAGGGCGTTAAATTAAAAAAGAAAAAAGCGCATGACAAATTGTGTGTTTTAACGAGATCTACATTTTATCTTTAATATAAGATACTTAAATCAAAATTATTAGAGCCATTTTTGAGAAAACAAATTTTTTTAAACTTTTCCAAGTAAAGAGTAGTTGGAGATGGGGAATTTTCTTCAAAATCGTGGTGTAGCATTCTTGAACTTAAATGCCAAGTTTGGTATTTAACGGGCTTTTCGTTTTTGAGCTATAGCTGCCCACAGACACACACACACTTTTTACTTTCTCTATACGTACTATGTACATAGTGTATAGAGAAGGTAATTCGATACCGAGACTTCACCGGAAATATATGTTTTAGGGTCCTCAATATCCAAAAAAAGCATTTTCACAATTTTCCGTGTGTGTGTGTGTGTCCGTGTGTCTGTGAACACGATAACTCAAAAACGAAAAGTCGGTAAAATACCAAACTTGGTATTTAAGGTTAGTATCTTCCAGAGATGCGACACGAAGATTTTGAGAAAAATCCCCCCATCCCAAACTACCCTTTACATGGAACTTTTTTCGAAAATTTTGATTTTCTCAAAAATGGCTCTAACGATTTTGATTAAAATATCGTATATTAAAGCTATTTACCTGACAAATAAAATGTATATTTTGAATTTTCTGGGAATAGCCTCTGAAGTCTACTTTATTCTGGGCGAATTTTTCGGAATTTTGCATAACAACTAAACCGTAAGAGATAGATAAAAACTTACTGCACAAGAAATGTAGAGCACGTTAAAACACACAATTTACGTTATATACATTTTTTTCGTGGAATTGATCATTTCTAAGATACTCCTGGTTTTTCGTTTTAGGTTTGAAAAACTTATACTTTTCTCATACAGGAATTTCTTAACTCCTGTCCATACAAACAAAGGAACTTCAGTAACATAGCAACCAGCTTTTGGCTATCATTTTAACCTATGGTACTCCCTCATTTTGCTTCTACTTACAAGGAAGCAAGTAATAAGATTATTTCTGCTAATTAGCATGAAGTAAATAGAAGCATATGCTTTTTAACTACACTTTGTTGCAGAGATGTTAGAGAAAGTCATGTGCATGGAACACATCAGATTTTTTGCTAGTGTATAACGCCCGCTTTTACTACTTGTGGCACCGCAGGCGATGGCACTGATGATATACGGAATGAAGATGGAGCACCGATGGAATGCGATGGCGGGGGAAACCGGAGAATCCGGAGAAAACCCTCCCCTGCGTCCGATTTGTCCACTACAAATCTGTCTCTCTCTGACAGACACATACGGACACTTCTCTAAAACGAAGAATAAGTAATAAAAACCTTACAGCGTACGTTTACGATTTTGTTTATTTACTCTCCCTCCTGTCATAGTAAACGTAAATAACTGTGTTTAATCTCTCAAATGCAGCTAGTCAGTACAGTTATCAATTCTTTTCATATATCTGTTGAGATTTTGAGCTTTTGAAGCATGAACAAGAAAATGTTTAGTAACAAGTGAGCTCATTATCAAGTTGCCTGCATTGTGGGACGGATATTTTCAGTTCCGCCAGATGGCATCCCAAACTTCCGTCGTTTCTCATGCGCTAACAACTTCCTCTGTGGTGGGGTTTTCCAGTCCATTGTCCAGCAAGTGAAGGAAGTGTGGCAACACTGCTGGAATGCCCCGTGGAGCGAATGTACCATGTTTAGGAAGCCATAAAGCAGCGGGGCATACATTAATATTGATTACAGCAAAGTTTAAACATTAATGAATACATGAAGCGCGGCGTAGAGGTATCCATCATTGCCCATAGCTGCATTAATTGGGGCCATACAATTCCATGGTATTACTGCACATTACACGCCAGGTCAGGAACAAACAATATCGCACACAGAGGTCACGTTTCCTTTCATGCATGTTACTAAATTTCATCTACCAAATCACTTGCTCTACACTATGCATAAGTACGAGAAAGTACTGTAGTAGAGAAAGTACTGTATTACAGCCAGTAGTTTGCATCTCATCAGAAACATAAATTTTGACGTCCCATGAATAAATAAAACAGAACATGTTCACTTTCTCTACATAGTACGTTGCTAAAGAATGTATTGCACTCCACCTTAGAAATCGATATCGCGATTTCACCGGAAATACACGTTTTAGGGTCCCATGTATACAAAAAATATTTTTAGAAAAAGGTCCGTGTGGATATGTGTCTGTTGGTCAGTGTGTCGTGAACACAAAAAAAGTCGATAAAATACCAAAATTAGTATTCAAGTTTCCAAGGATGTAACACGAAGATTTTGAGTAAACTCCCCCACTCCAAACTACCCTTTACATGAAAACAAAAATTGGAAAATAGTGATTTTCTCAAAAATAGCTCAATCGATTTTCATTCAGATCCCACATATGAAACATATTTATGTACATGAAAAATAAGATTTATATTTTGAATTTTCTAGAAATATCCTCCATAAATTTCTTTATTTTGGATGAATTTTGCATAGATAGTAAACTGTAAGACACAGAAAAAACTTTTTTTTTCGTGGTTTTGACTGTCGTTTTTCCCTTATATTCCTTAGACTTACAAGGAAGCAAGTAATAAGACCGTATGAGTTGATAGAGGAATACGCTTTTCAACAAAGGTTTATTACACAGATGTACAGAAAGTCACTTGAATGGAACACATCATTATTTTTATTTTCTCTACACACACACACACATATATATATCAGCTAAAATTTTGATGACGAGATTTCAGTGGAAATATGTTTTTAGGTCCTCTGAATCCTAACAAAATATTTTTAGAAAAAAAAAAGTCCGTTTGTGCGCGCGCGCGCGTGTGTGTGTGTGTGTGTGCGCGCGCGCGCAGTATAACTCAAAAACGAAAAGTCGGTAAAATACCAAACTTCGTATATAAGTTTAGCATCTTCCAAGGATGGGACTCGTTCCAGGAATATCTCCCCTCCACTAACTACCGTTTACATGGAGCATTTTTCCATTTTTTCGATGTTCTTAAAATGGCTTTAAGGATTTCAATTAAAATTCCGTATATGCAAAATGTTTATATGGCAAATAAAATGAATACCCTGAATTTCTTCGGAATGGCCTCTTAAGTCCTCTCCATCTGAATGACTATTGCATAACTGGTAAACCGTAGAGAGAGAAAAACTTTCGACACAAAAATTAGGTCTCATTAAAACACACATTTTATATCATAAATGGTAATGTAGAGAGCTAAGGATTTCAAAAATATTCCTTTTTATTGGTTTCAATTTTATAATACATTTCTCAAACGGGAAGTCCTCAACAGTTTCATATTTGTTTTGTTTTAGTCCAAGTCATGGAAAGAGAAACGAATTTCAATGACACGCGCATTGGAACAACTTTTAAAAGATTTGACTTGTGTATTTCCTTATCTCTCTTCTACTTGTCAGGAAGTAAGTCAAAGACCATTTCTACTAATATTTATCTAGAGAAGCATGAAGTGCTTATATGGATAAGGGTTTGTAAGAATAGTTTGTTGCAAAATAGGTAGAGAAATCCATGTGAATAGAACGCATTAGATTTTTAGAATAAAGGTCTGCAGGCGCGTTTGTGAACACACAACTCAAAAACGAATGTTGGATAAATATCAAAGTAGGTCTATTTTTTCCTAAAACTGCTTTACATTATTCACTGGACCTTAAACGGTGTATTTCCAGTAAATATGGATATCTAAATGTTGCGTGAACTACAATACTTCCTCTAGAGAAAGTAAAACGCTTTTAAAATAAAACAATTTTAAAACCACTAAATGCTTTCGCAGGCATCCCCGCCACATCCTCTACCACTTTTTTTTTTTTTTTTCCCGGCCCGAACATAATTCGCCATGGCCACTTAGATCAATTACATCTCGTCTAGATGACCCGGGCCCGATTCCAGGGGGCTGCATGTGGGATTTGTGGTGGACGAAGTGACGTCTGGTTGTATTTTCTCCGGTTCCCTATCATTCATTTCACCATCATCATCTTTCCTGTCATCCCTTCGGCCATTATTTCATATCATCCACTTCCTCACTTTCATACCAGAAATCGGCCCGATCTCCCGTCCAGATTCTTCTCTAATCCAGAGCCTCTCTTCTGTAACAGACAACTGATCCCAGGCACTGGCTTCTAAGTCTTACATACGAGGAGAGAAAACAGAGAAAGACTGAAGAGAGAAAATTCTGGCCACTAGATTAACCTCTATGTGGTAAATGCGAAAAAGTGGCAGTTATTAGGTGAGGATGATATAGCTTGAAATTATGCCTTATACACTTTTTTATGGGATACCATTACTGCAGGATATATGCTCAGGAATAATAACCGCATTTGGAGATGTGTAGTACTCCCGAGAAGCTTCAATTAATGTTAGAAATTTGATTTCTTCTCACATGAAACCAAACGTCACCCCTTCCACCGCTATTATTAATATGTAAATAACTCACGACGTAATCGCACCCGCGTTATAAACATTTGTATAAGCACTTGTTTTGACATTACAAATATGTTAGAAGAAAAAAAAAATGGCATTTTTATCTGCCACATGAGAATGCTTGCCTGTAAGTCGACTAAACCTCTTTTGGCATGCTCGATTCGTTACTGTATTTTCCCCGTAGATAGCTTGTGAGGCAGGTTTACTCTTTTGATAGTAAAACAGCACGAGATGTCGGAAATACCCCTTTTTGCTTTCCATAGTTTGTAAACACAGGTCCACGCTGTACCATCCAACGTCAGTCACAAACACATTGACATATCCAATAGCGAGTCTGATTATTAACCTCGTAAGGGTGCATAGACAACTATAATAACCTAAGTGTATAGAGAGCAAAACAAACTTATGAGCCAACTTTATAACTAGTCAATTATATCAAGAAATTCCTAAAAATAGAAATTTCTAAAAACACTCCTGTCTAGAAACATTATCAAACATTTAGGATAGATATAATAGAGTTTAGTAATTTTAAATTTTGTATTAAAAAAAAGTATACCAACATTTAAAAATTCCTACTAGGCTGAATGTACTGTGTGCTTAGCCCTAAGATTTATTTTTTTTATCGTGTTTAATAATGCGTTAACTATAATCATAACGAAGACCTTTTATGATTATCAATAATTATAATTACATTCCATTAAATATTTTCGGAAATTAAGCAAATTAAAATGTTTACTCTTATAGTTTGCCACATCTGTAAATGTAATTCCCACAGCATGAAACAATGGTGGTAACAATAGATTGTTATAAAAATTATTCCTCCAAGTGTAAACTTATAACCTACAATCTTCAATTTTTACTTTCTCTACACGTACTGTGAAGTGCATAGATAAGGTATGCATTCCATACAAAAATTCGATACCAAGATTTATCTGGAAATTTGCGTTTTTGGGTCTCCTTAAACCAAAAAATAAGCCTTTTTAGAAAAAGGATCGTGTGTGTATCCATGTGTCTGTGAGCACGATGACTCAAAAACGAGAAGTCGGTAATGTATCCAACTTGGTGTATAAGTTTAGTATGTTCCGAGGATGCGACTCGAAGATTTTAGGGAAAATCCTCCCACCCTTTTACATGGGTAAAAAAAAAAAATTCAATATTCTGATTTTCTCAAAAAGGGCTTTAAAGATTTTGATGAAAGTACCGTGTATTAAAGATATTTACACGACAAATAAAATGTGTATCTTAAGCTATAGCCTCTGAAAACCTCTTTATTCTGGATGAATTTTGCTGGATTCTGCATAACTAGTAAACAGTAAGATATAGACAAAAACTTACTACGCAAAAATTGTAGATTTCGTTGAAACACACAATTTATGTCATACCTTTTTTCGTGAGTTGACCATATTTTTTAGATATTCCCTATTGTTGGTTTCAGTTTTAAAATACTTAAGACATACGGGAATTTGTCAGCTCCTGGCAATACAAAGAAACGGATTTCAACCACATGGCAATCAGCTTTTAAAATATTTGACTATCATTTCAGCCTGGTGTATTCCATTATTTCCCTCCCACTTACAAGAAAGCATTTCTGCATCTCGATTAGCATGAAGTAGACAGAAGAACAAGCTTTTCAACAATAATTTGTTACAGAGATGTAGAGAAAGACCTGAATGGAACACATCAGATTTTAGTATTAGAGGTTCGTGTAGTGAAAACTGTCGTCTAAAAATAATAGTTATTGTAATTATTTCTCGTATCCTCATATTTATGGTGTAATTTATTATATTTTTGTAGCTGATTGCTAGGATGTTGCTTGTAGCTAGCCTATAGAAGCGTTAGCTGCAATGAACCAGACTGTAGAAAGATAACGGACGGAATCACAAGTCTGAGCTCAGTAGCTCTGCAAATTACCACTTCACCTTGCTGGAACAAGTAGGTACATGACGCTGGCTTCTTTAAAAACATCGATTCGAACCCGAGACGCTGCTCCCAGTTAATCAGTTCATGAAGCGCGTTGAAAAGGAGCAAAAATACCGGGCGAAACTTTGGCTTCAATCTGGCGTGTTAATGTATCTAACCCAAGAGTCTCTGCAAGTTTCACATTTGCATGCTCACAACGTCTGACTCGATAACAACCCCCAGAGGGAACATACTCGTCTTACGTACTTAAAGAGTATTTCATCTCTAATCTCAACATTTCGTCATTTACACTAGTAACATCCTCTGAATCTAAATAACGCATTTGAACTTTCCTTAGTATGTGCTATCCTTAGTATAGAAAGTAGGTATTGCATTGCACCCAAAACTTCGATATCAAAATTTCACTGGAAATACGTTTCAACACTCCCTAAATAAAGAATTACGATGCGTTACATATGCGGGACTTTCTTTATCTATTCTCCAACAACTATTCTTACAAAAGCTTACTTTTGTATCTGCTCGAATTTCATGCAAATCGAAATAAACATGGAACTTTTGTGTAGGTATAATGCTATAACCAAATCTTTTAAGCTCACCAATGTCGGGCTAGCGTCTCTGCCTAACAATCAACAGATCGCGAGTTTGAATCTCTCCTTGTGCGTATAGATTTTATTTGGGGGGGGGGCGGAGGTTTTCCCTTATTCTGAGAAGACCAATGTCGAGTAACTTTAAGCTCCCCGGGGTCAGAGTTTATTTGAGCATCATTTCACCGATTTCATTCTCGTTTGATATGAAAAACAATGTTAAAGGACGTTAAGGTAAAAAAGAAGAAAAACACACACACGTTGATATTCAAACTAATAACGAGGAATATATCCGAAATTTCTAACTCAAAAAGATATAGGATACAAATAGTCTGTTTTAATGAGATATACATTTGTTGTGAAGTTCGCTTTTTCTCTCTATTTCTTGTAATTTACAGTTATGCAAAAGTCATGCAGAATGTAAAGGGACTTCATAGGCTACTCCCAGAAAATTCAAGATATGCATTTCATTCGTCATGAAATGAAAATATATTAAACTTATGGTATTTAAACAAATTGCTAGACGCATTATTGAGAAAAGCACAATTTTCGAAAAACGTTTCATGTAAAGGTGGTTCCTCAAAGGTGATGAAGGAGATTTTCTGGAAAACCTCTATGTTGAATCCTTGGTAGATGTTGAACTGAAATATAAACTTTGATATTTCTCCATTCTATTTTTCAATTATGAAGTTCACAGCTATACAGACATACACAAGAACCTTAATGTTTCGTGTCTATGAACTGCATAACTCAAAAACGAAGAGGTGGTTACATACTTTCTGATTAAATTCTGCGTCTTTCCAGGTTCCGATATATGATTTTTGAATAAAATTCCCAATACCCAAACTCTACTTATACGGAATTTTTGTTTCTGATTTTCTAAAAAATGGCTAACGATTTTGTTAAAATATAATATATTTAAAATATTTGCATGACAAATAAAATTATCTTGGATTATTTTGGGGCCGTGAAATATAGGCTTTCATAAGGGTAAAGAGCAGTTCGAGACTCGTACTAAATTACTTGCAATTTTCAGCCAGTATAGTATTCGGGAATAACAGCAAAAAGTTTGTGAACGTTGCAAATGGCAATTAAAATCTAAAATTAAACATTTGTTGTAGATTTCATAGAAACAAACATATTTAAAATATTGAATGTTTTAAGTTAATTTACAGCCCATTTTGCTGCGGCTATCTAAGGGGTTTCTAAAGCTTTCTGTCTGATGAAGAAACATATTTCACATTTGGACATGTCGATTGCTCAATTGGCATGCAGTGCTTTAAGATAGCAAAAATTACCTTTTAGAAAAGCTCTCCATGGGGTTTAAAATGACGGAACATGGCTATAGTTATTTTATAACAAAACAAGAACTGAATACTTTAAAACAAAATAAAAATGCAATTTTGGCCCAATTTCTTAAAACTAGTCATAGATAATATTCTAAAAGGAAATTTAGTAAATAAGCATGAAAGTTTAAGTAGAATAAGATGAAAAACGGTTTATAGAAAACCGAGTAGAGAAAGTCCTGCGCGCATGTATGTGTGTGATACTAGAGATTTCGTTTAAATATTTTTTCGCGGATGTGCGCGCTCCCTCTTCTTCTTCTTCTTCTTCTCCTCCTCCTCCTCCTCTCTGTGAGTCTTACTCTTGCTTATTCAAAGTGCAAAATAATGGATTTGGGTTACACACACACACACACACACACACACACACACACACGCGCGCACACATTATATACATATTATAATAGCTGTTCACTTAAAGGGGACCAACCTGCGAATTGACCAAAATTCTTGAAAATGTTGATTTTTGGATTTTAGCGCAATAATATGCCGCAGTCCTTGTAGAATAATATGCTGAAGTTATTTTCACCCACTTGCAATTTAAAGACTAGTCGCGTGACCTATTAAATGGAAGTTTTAATGGTAGCAAATGACACTTTAAAAGGCGAGTTTCTCCAATGCATTTAAATGAACAAAATGCTCCTTGCGGTGCACATTTCAAGCAATCAGTTTGATTTTTCCATCAGAGAACTTAATATCGCTATAAATAAAAACTATCGAAATAATTTTAGAAGTAAAATGAATTATATATTTGTATAAACAAAATTAATTAATCTACAAAACTAATGAAAAAATATGAACGAATAACTTATCACAACTGCTCTTGCAGTAATATTTAATTAATTTGAAACTCATCCGATATGTTTTTAAAGTGAGATTCCCGGTATATAAATAAATACCTGTGAAGCTTTATTACTACATTTTGAAAACTGAAGCGCAAGAAGCTTTTTGTATAGTTAAAAAAAAACGCATTTCTTAAAAACCACTTGGTGCATTTGTCTCTAAATTGCAGGATTACTGACGCTTAACAATAAGGTAAGTGGTAAAGAAATCAAAACAACTGCTTAAAAAACATTGAATCAGTTTCTAAGATGATAGTGTTGCAAAACGGCTCATTGTGAATTAACACTCGCATGTGTATTATAAAGAGTTCAATAGTATGATTGAAATGTACTTGGCCAAAACATTTCTAGTGGGTATTACCGTTGTTATTGTATAACCAATTCCACCAAAAGTGCTTTAAAAAAAAAAAAAAAAAAAAAAAAAAAAAAAGAAGAAAAAAAAACCCTATAATAATCTTAGAGGTTTTGTCTATATATAAGTGTCCATTTTTGATAAAATTCCCATGGAAGTTAAAAACTATATATATAGACACAGACACATCAAATATGTGTTCCACTCGCATGGCTTTCTCTACCTATTCTGCAAATAAACTACTCTTACAAAAGATTATTCTTATATCTACATCATGCTATACCAGATAAATATCAACACAATTGGTCTTACTACTTGGTTTCTTATAAGCAGAAGGGAAATAAGGGCATATACCAGGCTAAAGGGATAGTCAAATCTTTTAAAGCCCACCTGGGTAGATCATTTGAGCATCATTTCACCAGTTTCATCATCGTCCGATATGACTAACCAGGTTAAAGGACACTAAGCTATATAATAATAAAAAAAAAAAAAATAAAAGCCGATCGATATGTGAAAAACTGAAGTTAGGTTCGCTTTGTATATCCAGAAAAACAAAAGCGAGAATGAAACGAAAGGGATCCCATTTGAGAAGACGAATATTTTAAAATTGAAACCAGTAACAATGAATATCTCGGAAAAGATTAACTCTGCAACAAATTGTGTGTTTTAACGAGATCTACATTTTTTTTTTACATTGAGTTTTTGAGTATCTCTTTACCAGTTATGCAAAATTCGAAAAATTTACCCACAATGAACAGGTCTTCAGAAGCTATTCCCAGAAAATTCAAAATATACATTTTATATGCGATGTAAATAGCTGTAATATACAGTATTTTAATCAAAATCGTTACAACCATTTTTGAGAAAAACAAAATCTTCAAACATTTTTCCACGTAAAGGGCAGTTTGAGGTGGGGGGATTTTCTTAAATGCCATGTTTGGTATTTAACGGCCTTTTAGCTTTTGAACTATGCTGTCCCAGACACACACGGACCTTTTTCTAAAATACTTTTCGGGCTCAGGGGACCTCAAAACACATTTCCGGTATCGAATTTTTGGGTAGAATACAATATTTCTCTATACACTACTTATATATTGCATGTAGGGAACGTAATATCGACCCTATTGTAATTAGAGTTAAACCAGATCATTTACTTGTAACGTGAGGATTTGAGGTGGTTGTTACACAATAACATTTCATACAGAAGTATAACTGTTTGCGCATCATACAGTGCAAGTACAGCCGAAGAGGGGGAAGGGCGGCGCTAACAGGAGAGTCAAGTATTTTCTTCTCCTAGATGGAGTCTGTGTCCCTAGATTTGTTGACATTCACACACTAGGTCCCTGATCTTAAAAGTAAAAGTGAAACAAGTTGAATCCAACCTGTAGGAGAACCAGATGGACGATGCAGGCGCAGGACCTGACGCCGTTCTTGAGAGGACTCCCTGTCACGTGGTACGGGGTGGTAGAAGCAGCAGTGGTGGCCGAGTTTGACAGCTGTATTAGCTGCTTGACCACAGTATCCATAAGATGGTGAGGAGGTGTGGACTGTGCTAGTGGGCTGGTACACACGGTCTGCAGGAGGCTGAGGACACTCACCCTGGTGCCCGACCCGGAGTCCAGAGATCCCTGCATCACATCCCCGCTGCTCACGCTTTACTTCACACGGCAGTGTTCCATAAGGCACTTTGTATTGCACTGTCACTGAGCAAATGTCTAATGTTTCACGAGAGGATGTCTAGTAACACCTTCACTTTCACTTTAAGCAAGCTTACGGGCATATTACAAATTCTGCTACACATTCCAAGAAATTGATATCCTACATGAGTTGCTAAAAGTACAGAAAAATGAACGAATTCCTATCACTTCTACCCATAAAAAAGAAACAAAATAAGGGTTCTAAGGCAATGCACCAGGGGAAAAAAAAAAAAAATAAATAAAAATCACAATACTTGTTTCATTCAACCGACAAACATTTCTCTGTTTTCTTGTTAATTTCTCTGCACGTACTATGTATATACTGTATAGAGAAGGTATTACACTCCACCCAAAAAATTCGAACCGAGATTTCACCGGAAATATACGTTTTAGGGTCCCCTTTATCTAAAAAAAGCATTTTCGGAAAAAGGTCCATGTGTGTGTGTGTGTGTGTGTGTGTGTGTGTGTGTGTGTGTGTCCGTCCGTGTGTCTGTGAACACGATAACTTAAAAACGAAAAGTCGGTAAAATACCAAACTTGGTATTTAAGTTTAGTATCTTCCAGGGATGCGACTCGAAGATTTTTAGAAAAATCTCCACACCCCAAACTACGCTTACATGGAACTTTTTTTGATTTTCTTAAAAATGGCTTAAACGATTTTAATTAAAATACCGTATATTAAAGATATTTACCTGACAAATAGAATGTATATCTTGAATTTTCTGGGAATAGCCTCTGAAGACTACTTTATTCTGGATAAATTTTACGGAATTCTGCATAACTGCTACGCGGTAAGAGATGGACAAAAACTTACCACACAAACATGTAAGGCACGTTAAAGCTCACAATTTATGTTAAATACATTTTTTTCGTGGAGTTGGTCGTTTTAGAGATATTCCTTGTTTTTGGTTTCACCTTTAAAAAGCTTTTACTTTTCTCATACAGGAATTTGTCAACTCGAGTCCATACAAACAAAGGAACTTCAGTCACATAGTACCATCTTTTGACTACTACTTTAATTTATGGTACTCCCTTATTTCGCTCCTACTTACAAGGAAACAAGTAATAAACTATTTTTGCTATTTTTTTCTCGATTAGCATGAAGTAAATAGAGGCATAAGCTTTTTAACAAGAATTTGTTGCGGAGATGTAGAGAAAGTCAAGTGAATGGAACACATCAGATTTTTTTGTTTTATAGTACGCCCTTTAATCTCGGAGGATGAATAAATGAGAGAAATGATGCTCAAATGACCCCGCAAAAACAAATTAACTCGCTATAACTGAGATTTGAAACCGAGACCTGTTAAATGTAAGGCAGAGGCGCTACTATAGACCCTGGCTTGACAACTTTTCGGTACTATAGTAATATTATATAAACATAGCAAGCCTAGTTTCAGTTTCTATGTGTATTTATTTCAGATATATTAACTACCATGTTCAAAGCTAAACTTAATTGTAGTGGACAGAGGAAGTATCACATTGCACCCAAATTTTGGTATTGAGATTTCAAACATGTTAGGAATAAAAACATTGTTAGAAAAATTATTAAGTGTGTGTGTGTATGTGTGTGTGTGTGTGTGTGAGTGTGTGTGTAATCAGTATAACTTAGAAACAAAATGTCGGATAAATAAATAACTTCGAATTTAAGTACATCTTCTAAAGTCCTATCCAAACTGTTACCTGGAACATACTTAGTATATTTTTTACCTTCTAAAACTAGCCTCGACGAATTTGGTTACCTAAAACACTATATGAGATATTATGGATACGACTAAGAAAATGCATTTCTATGAATTAACTTTGCGAAGTCTTTTTATTATGAATGAATTTCGTATAGTAGTAAACGGGTATATAAAAGCTTAATATACAAAAAACATAGATCTCGATAAAATAGAAAACCTATGATAAATTATTGTTTTATCCTTAATCGCCTTCAATGGTGTGAATTGTCATATGCTTTATACTTTTTCGAAGTGGTAGGTCGTCCGTCATTCGTTTGTGTCTCACGCTGCAATGTAAAGAGTACGGAATTCCATGTAGCGATACGCTTTTTAACGCTTTCTCAATCACTTTGACCTCTTATTAACATTCTTGTACTTATAACGAAATGTGTAATGAAAGTGTTTCTGAAAATGTTTATCTGGTGTAACGTGAACTAGATTAGGCTATTGCAAGAATAGCTTGTCGAGGGTTGAGAAGAGTGACGTCAATGGCACACATCACTTTTTGGAGTCACAATGTTTGCTAGATTTAAGAATTAAAACTATTATTCTTGAATTAAAAATCTGATGTGTCCCATTCACATGCCTTTCTCTACATTGCTGTAGCAAATTATTATTAAAAAGCGCATATTTTTCTATTTACTTTATGACAATCAAGATAAATATTAGCAGAAATCGTCTTCAATGCTTACTTGTTAGTAGAAGGAAAATAAGGGAGTTCACTAAGCTAAAACGATAATCAACTCTTTTAAAAGCTGGTTGCCACGTGGTTGAAATCAGTTGCAGTGCAGTGCCAGTTTACAACTTTCCGTGCGAGAATATCTCAGAAATGGTCAATCCGACGAAAAAAGAAAAGTAAGTGACATAAACTGTGTGTTTTAACGCGGTCTAGATTATTACGGTTTACCAGTTAGGAAAAATTCAGCAAAATTCATTCATAGTCTTTAGAGGCTCTTCCCAGAAAATTCAAGATAAGCATTTTATTTTCATGTAAATATCTTTAATATACGGTATTTTAATCAAAATCGTTAGAGCCATTTTTGAGAAAATCAAAATTGTTCAAATGTTTTCCATATAAAGGGCAGTTTGTGGGGGGGGGGGATTTCTCAAAATATTCGAGGCGCATCCCTGGAAGATACTTAACTTAAATTTCAAGTTTGGTATTTTATCGACTTTTCGTTTGAGTTATAGTGTTCACAGACAAACGGACCCACATATGCGGACCTTTTTCTAAAAATACTTTTTTTGGGATACAGTGGCCCTAATACGTCTGCTTCTGGTGAAATCTCGGTATGGAACTTTTGGGTGCAACACAATAACTTCTCTATACACTATGTAAACAATATGTGTAGAGAGAGAGAGAGAGAGAGAGAGAGAGAGAGAGAGAGAGAGAGAGAGAGTAAACATAGAGCAGTTAAGCACAGGAAAGGCTATGATTGGATGACCCACAATAAGCATATCTATGGATTTTGCAGAGTTCCCACAACTTTCATCATCTAGAAGAGACTAAATTTGAATACTGCAGCTTCTGAGATATATGAACATTTGGAGAGTAATTGGATGAGGCAAAGAGTTCCCTGGGGAACCGTTATCTCTATGCTGCACTCCCGGCAGCCCCATCTAGTGGGACTTCAGTTACATGCCTTCAAACACCAGAAATGAGCTTGAGGTTTTAAAAATTACATATGAGCGCATTTCTGTCATCATTTTCTTTTAGCTGTTAAACTGAAGCATCACTAATATAAAGTAATTACATTTTCTCTCATAAACAATGTGTAATGGGCACTCGAAAAAATTGTGCCAACCGTATGTGCTACTAATGGAGAGAGGAGTAATCAATTACACGAGTAAAGAAACAGCTTAAGAAACATTATTCCAAAGCTGTATAATCAACGCTAGGGGTTTATGGAGAGTGTAAAAAGTAGCGGAAAACATCAAGATGCTTAAAATTAATCTTCTGAGTTATGTTGATGCATATCTCGATAACCAAAATTCGAATAAATATCACTTTTTATTTTGCAATATACCATCATGTTAACATGGCAGGTTAGGATTTTCAAGAAAATTCCCATCCCGAACAACCTTTTACATTGAACTTCCGTTTGATTTTATTTTCCCCACGAAAACAATTTGGAATAAAACGACGTACTTTTTAGATTTTTTTATTTATTAAACGTGCTAAAGTCGCACGGTTCTGTTCACGATATTCGATTTGTATGTGGGCTTAGTTGCCTTTATGGTCTTTTCCCCCGTATCCATACCAATTTCGCTTCGCGTAAAGCTGATGATGCTACCCTTCCATCCAGCCTGGCTTTTTTTCCACTATCTGTATGGTTATAGCCACCCTTCAAGGTTTCATGCCTTTGCTCCGTGGCAAGAAGATGGCGCTGGGGTGCCGACCAGTCACACCATCTGTGGATAGATGGCGGCATAATCCCAAATACCATCAATTTTTCAGTTAAACTAATGTTCTAGACTGAAGGTGGAACAATATGTCGTGGATTTAAATGACCAACACCTTGGCGATTGAAGGAAACCACAAAAAAAAAAACCTAAGTCAGATTGGTCGCCCTAAGGGATTTGAACACAGTAGCTTCCAAATGCAGGCCGTAGACTTTAGCGTTTGAGGAATGTTTCCAATATTCCTGCTCAAGCACCAATTCCCACACTCACTCAGTATGCCCTTAATAATAAATCATTAAATTGCAACGATGCTTATTTTAGACACATTATAAAGATTTGGTACAGTGTTTTATGTGCGTGCGAGATTTGATAGGTTCGTGGTGAGCCTAGATATTGTTGCTGTGTAACCTACCTTGGTCAGGGTTTAACCACAGGAACGAGGTCCACTTCTTCCAAGTTGACATTAAACTGCTAGTGTGTGTTTCCATAAGCACTAATGAGTGACGATATCAATAGCGATCCTGGTTATCAGAACGAAGATGATGGTGCAACGAGTGGGATTGAGGAGCTGTAGAAACATGTGGTGAGTAGCGTAACATTGCCAAACAATTGTGTGAAAAGCTGGATCGCAACCAAAATAAACATATCGGCATTCCATTCAAGCAAAACACTCCGTCTCACGCTCTACATATTGTTAATTGCATATTAACAAATTAGCTTTATAACACAGCTATTTCGACTATGGATTTGTGCCAACAATTACTTTCATATGAACTGCAGTACTAATTTAACGCCGTATGCTGTTGTGGTTGTTATTCACGCCAGGCTAGCATCTCTATTACTCCTCTACACCACTGCAGAAGGGGAGGAAAGGAAAGCAACTTCCCCTATGCGCAATATTTGTTCATGTCGCACCTCACGACTTATACTCAACACCACAGAGTGGTAAATGGGCCATTCGGCTAGTTTCGCCTGGCATGCCAAAAGGAAAATCAAATCATCCACGGTTTAAATGCACTTTACCATGACTCGAATGATAAAAATGTAACAAAAAATATGAACATGGCTGCGATATGAGTAGCGCCTATAGGTTACAAAAACAGCAAAAGATGTGGATAGGTTACAATGGCTGCAACGAATGAGAGAAAACAGACTTCGCAGGCATGACATGATGAACGGAGGTTTAATTAATGAAAAAACACGATCGCCTAAAACCTTTAACGAGTGGGAAGAAATTACCACTCACGGCAAAAGAGTGATAAAATCGGGAAGAGTGTTTGTGAAGCTCCCCTGGACACATGAAAGCAAATTCTCTCTGTAATAATATAAACTATCAGTTTTTCAACGGTATCGTCGGTGTACAGGAACTGCTCGAGCGTTAAATTGCAGCTCTGCTGACTGCGTACTTAAAACAACTGCATTCACAGGATTACCCAAAGGCTTTTGTAAGCCATTCACGTGCAGTAATTATTTTCACTCGATATTAAAAAAAAAGTGGTTGTCAGGGAACACCAGCGCCTCTGGTGATTATAAAACAAACCTCAGCCGATATAAATATTAACGAGATACAGAAAACAAATACTCAAATTTCGTTTTCCGGTGCGCTGCATTTCCACAACGGCTATGTCACATGGGTTTGAGTTATGAGCGCACATAAATTGCCTTCATTTATTTTAGCAATTAAATATTTCAGGCCGTTAATAGAGTTTGATAAATTTTAGCATGAATAGATTTATATTCGTGGTCGAAACCCTTGTAATTATGTTATGTAAATGTCAGTAGGGAAATCGTGACGTCCACGGGGTGAAACGTTGAAAAAGACCTGGCAATGTCAGGTAATTACGAGATGCATTGATCCGTCCCTTGACAGCCAGGGTCCTGGGATCTCCCACAGGCAAATACATGCTCCCAATTGGTTTCGTTTACGTAAACACGGGACCACAGTGTTTCTCAAATGGAAACTCCTGGATAAAGATCGAATAATGTTGACATTTGTGAAATGGGTGCATTTAGCGTTCACCTCATACACTTCCAAATCGCCATTGCTATTTTCATCCCTTTCGTTATAAACGTAAAAACACGGTAGAAACGGGATAAAAAAAATAACTACGAACTTTCAAATATCCCATTTAAGGGGAGTTGAAATGCCATATCTTGTCAATGTTAAAGTTTGACCCATTATCTCAGCAACTATTTAATATAATGAGCTAAATTTATCAAGCTATATTCAGCAATATCTTTGGAGTTGATTGGTGAAAAATATAATACTTATGTTCATTAGAAGGAAAGTTACGATTTTTGTTTAATAAAGCTCTTAAAATTTTTAAATTTAAAAATAAGTAACTACTCCATATACATTTAAATTTCTTCGTTAAAATAAAGCCTATTCACGTGTAAATGAGTGATAAAATTTTGGACCTTAGTGCCAATAAGTTTTTAAGATAATGGGGCGTTTGTATAGGACATTTTACTTCTTTAGAAATTGCTTTCAAACATAGCATTTAAAAACAATGTAACGTAACTTTCCAAACACAACCTCGCAATACTTCGAAACACTCACATGAAGGAAATATGAGCAAGATGCCAATACTGCCAATAGTAAAGTAAAACTTTCCGATCACAATAAAAAAACCTTCTTTAACACTAACATTTACAAAATTATTGGAATTTTACAAAGTGCGTGTAGCAAAATGTTCTAAAAAGCTACTATGTAGGATTATTTTCAACATATTTTTGAACTATTTACAGTTAGCGTACCGCTAAAACAGTTACACCAAAATGAGCGGGAGATTCAAAATGTTCATATGCAATTTAAACATGAAAATGGGGGGGGGGAGGAAAATCCCATTTCGAGTCCCCTTATGAAATTTCGGAAATGTTCCAAGAAATGGAGGAACGGAGAAAAACAATCAGTGGACGCTTTTCGGATGCGACTCAATAAGAATAGTTTGGAATGTTGGTTAGGATGAGTTACCTGAACCAGATGTCTTCTGGAGCTTTCGCAACTCTTCAGAAGAGAATGTGGAGTAGTTTTAGGAACCCCGGGTTCGTTTCAGCATTTCATTTAATCCATTGTCTGATATGACCTATTTAAAAATCGATGTGGGTAACCGTTGTTGCCATTAAAACAACCCCTCCCTTAACATACGAAATAAACTGTCAGGATCCCAAAGTAATTTAAATCCCGTTGTACACGCAAGTAAAAAGTATTCATTCACAATCGAAATAAAATTAGGTTAATGTTATAAAAGATACAATCTAAAAAAGGTAGAAACAACCAATTTGCTTTGATGTACAAATGGAAACATTTATTTAAACCCCACAGTTTTAGATTCCATCCACTAGAGCGATGACAGTACCTTGGATCGCCGCGCAACGAGAATCTTAAATAGAAGAGGTGGTAAATAGCTTTTACGCCATAACTGCAGCCATAAGATGTGGTATAATAAAAATGTGTCTGGCAGAGTTGCATAAAATACAAGGAGGATCAACGATCTTCACTTCTCATATTCAGATATGGTAGGATTTTCCAGCACAAGAGAATTCCGTATAATGGGAAACGCCGCGTCATTCTTTCTCCACTCGGACATGTTCCTTGTGGGATAAACTCCCAAGGGAATTTTAATATAACGTTGTGTAAGTTATGCTGCAGTGTTGGTCACACATATTTTGACGATAACATTACTTTCTATTCTACAAACTTAAAGTAGAGAAAACATGTTATTTCACCCAGAAATTTGAGATTTTACTGCAAATGCACATTTTTGAGGCTCCATAAATTAAACATCTCATGTGTTCCATTCCCATGCGTTTCTCCACATCTCTACAACAAATTATGTTAAAAATCTTGTTCATCTATTTCCTTAATACTAATCGAGAAAAAAAAATAGCAGAAAAGATCTTATTACTTGCTTCCTTGCAAGTAGAAGGGAAATAAGGGAGTATCATAGGCTAAATCGATAGTCAAATCTTTTAAAAGCTGGTTGCTATGTGTTTGAAGTACCTTTGTTTGTATGTATGGGCAGGAGTTGACAAATTCCCGTATGAGAAACTTATAAGTATTTTAAAGTTGAAAGTAATAACAAGGAATATCTCAAAATCGGCCAACTTCACAAAGGCTATTTCCAGAAAATTGAAGTTATACATTTTTGTCATGTAAACTTTTACTTTCTCTACACGTACTAGGTACATAGTGTACTGCATCCAAAAATTTGATACCGAGGTTTCACCGGAAATACATGTTTTGAGACCCCCTGAATAAAACAAAATTAGAAAAATGTCCGTGTGTGTGAGTGTGTGGGCAGTATAACTCAAAAACGAAAAGTCCGGTAAATACCATACTTGATATTTATGTTCAGTATCTTCCAAGGATGCGACACGAAGACGTTTCAGAAAATCCCCACTACCAACTACCGTTTCAATTTTCTCAAAAATGGCTGCAGCGATTTTGATTAACATACCTTATGCTTAAGATATTTTTAAGACAAACTAAATGCATATCTTGAATTTTCTGGGTATAGCCTCAGAAGACCTCTTCTTTCTGAATGACTTTTGTATAACTGGCAAACCGTAAGAGCTATACAAAAAATTACTACACAAAAATGTAGATCTCATTAAAACACACAATTTATGTCATATCCATTTTTATTTTCTCTACCCGTACTATGTACATAGTGTGTAGAGAATGTATTGCAATGCACCCAAAAATTCGATACCGAGATTTCACCGGAAATACATGTTTTGGGTCCCCCCTGAACCCCAATAAGCATTTTTACAAAAAGGTCCGTGTCTGTGTATGTATATGTGTGTCTGTGGACAGCATAGCTCAAAAACGAAAAGATCGTTAAATACCAAACTTGAGATATTTACCTACCAAATAAAATGCAAATCTTGAATTTTCTGGGAATAGCCTCTGAAGACCACTTTATTCTGGATGAATTTTGTGGAATTTTGCATAACTGCTAAACAGTAAGAGATGGACAAAAACTCAAAACACAAAAAATGTAGAGCACATTAAAACACACAATTTGTCAGGTATATTTTTTTTCGTGGAGTTGATCGTTTTTGACATATTCCTTGTGATACTTTTCTCATACAAATTGCTGTCCATACAAACAAAGGAACTTCAGTCACATAGCAACCAGCTTATGGTTAGCAGTTTAGCCTATAGTACTCCCTTTTACTTACAAGGAAGCAAGTAATAATACCATTTCTACTATTTTTTTCTCGATTAAAATGAAGTAAATAGAAGCATAATCTTTTTAACAATTTGTTGCAGAGATGTAGAGAAAGTGATGTGAATGGAACACATCAGGTATTTTGTTGTAGGATTATTGGTTTCAATGCTAGCCAGTTACATTTTTCTCAAATTGGAAGACATCTTTCTTCTAATTTCTGGTTTGTTTACCCCTGGGAAGCAAAGATATTGGAATTTCAATTGTTTTTTTTTATTTTGACCTTCAGGTGTAAACTATTTGGCTATTAGGAGAAAGAGCAAACTAATGCTACGAGGAAAGATATAAGGCTATATGTTTAAATTGCAGTCTTTAAGGAACTTTATTATTGCAGGATACTCTGCTTTTGTCAAGGCTGTTATATAGTACTGATACTGGTGGGAAAAGGGACGGGTAGTTTCTGCAGAGCGCGGAACATTGGAAATTGTAAGGAAACAACGGAAAACAATATGATTCAGGTCCGCGCTTTCCCCGGGTCATTTTTTCTGGTAGTGCTTAACGGTCGCTTAAACTACTTATGGCACCGCAGGCAGTGACACTGATGATACATGAATGAAGATGGAGCACCGGTGGAATGCAATGGCGGGGGAAAACGGAGAACCCGGAGAAAACCCGCCCCAGCGCCGCTTTGTCCACCACAAATCTCACATGCGGTCGCTTGGGATCGAACCCGGGCCGTCTAGGTGAGAGATGAGTGGTCTAACCACTTGGCCACGGCGCGGCCGATTCCCCGGGTCAGAAGGACATGCTGGGGTGTCGACGAGATGAAGACGATGAAGATGTTGAGGGTCGCATCCGGATCAATGTGGTGAGATGTCGGCGTGCTGTGGTATAGCCGGAGAACCTCCCTGGAGCCGGAGTCTTGGGAACTTCTTCCTGGATGGTGGCGTAATATTTTCCTTTGGATGTTTTGGAAACTTTCCAGGCATCATTCCAGCCACAGTGGGCTTGGTCTTTAAAGTTGGTTGAAAGTCTGAATATGGAAGTGTGATGGCTTGGAATTTACCCTGATTGACACTCTGTTTGGCCAGGTGATCGACATTCTCGTTATAATGTATACCTGTATGACCAGTAATCCAGAGAAAGTGAACTTGCTGCCCTTCTTCAGTGGTTGAGTGTACAAGGTGCAGAATATCATACAAGTATTGATGCATTTCTCTGCTCCACAGGGTTTTTGAAGTCTTTGTAGCACACTCTTGGCATCCGTTAAAATAAGGAACTTCGGAAAGTGTCGAGACAGTCCATATTACGAGGTTTCTCGGTTGGCAAGAATCTCGGCAGTGTGACTGGAGGCCTTCGCAGGAATTTGGCACTGAGCATAGACTCCAGAATTGTGACAGTAGTAGGCATAACCTACTCCTTGAGTAGTTTTGGAACCATCCGTGTACATCTGAACATAATCTGGCCAAGTAACGCTCAGAAAATGGCAAAAAGCCGCATTTGTAGCAGCATTGTGTTTGATATAATCCGGAAGGTAATGTTCAGGTATGTTAAAGGAAGTACAGTTTAAAGGGATATTGAAAACCAGACACAGAAGGACATTTTATGCCAATTGTTTCACAGGCTTTTAAATGACGAAACTATCGCTTTACCTGTGCATTTGCTTATTTCCATTCTATTTACAAGAAAACTAGTAATAAGACTAATTGTGCTCATAGTTATCTCGGTTACCATGATGCAGAGAAAGTAGGGATAATGTATTACTCACTACGTTCATTTATAATGTACTATACCTTTGGGTGGAATACGGTGTTATGTAGTTGTATATTCAATAAATAACTAAATAGCCCTTTTACGAATCGTCACGAGCTATTTTGACACAACTACATTTCAAGAGCCACAACTCCTAATGAAGCACAGTATACTCTGTATAACTCCTGTAACTTGCAGCCCACATTACATACATTTGCGACGTATTACTTGAAGTAGACAGCGATTCGGGAACAACCTTTCATTCCACAAGACCCTCAAATTATGTAAATAAAATTGGTCTACAGTCTGTCGTTTTCACTGTTTTTCTTTGGCATTTTTACTTGCATTAATTTTGCGCGAGAGTTTCTTTTCACACCCAGTCCTCTTCTGAAGCAATGATCACACTCCCTCCTCGGTAATTTAAATTCCTATGGCGAAAGCTTTCAATGATCTTCATTAAATAATCCAGGATTAAGCGGAAAGATAGCGGCATGAATATTTATGAGTCTAACACCCATGGCAGTTTTGATTACTCTATTAATCTGATAGGGGAAGGGGAGCCATATTCATCAGGTACAATCAATGTCAGTACAGTTTCTGCCAGAAGGTTCTCTTGAGAGACAGTCCTAGTACACTAAACAAAGTTATAGGACTTTCTCTACTCCCTAAATAAGATGCACAATGCTAGAAACCAACCCCAAGATTTAGGATTGCGTGTCCTTAATCGAAGAGTAAACTAAAAACGAAACAATGAATGGCTGCCTAACTCACAGTTATGCTCCGCATGCCAATTAACACGTAAACACTTGTAATGTAATTTTTTTCGTTCCATTGGTCTTTTCCGGAATATTAGCTGTTAACATTTAAATTTCCGTACAATTCCTTTGGGTTTATTTCGATTTCTTTCATTACAATTTGACTACAGTTTCAGTCTCTTGTGCTCTACTGAACGTGTATTACCATCCCGCCTATTTAAGTCGCCCTCCGTGGTGTAATGGTTACCATGCTAACTTCATATACCCGAGGTTGTAGGTTCAAACCCGGTGGAGGAACGCTGGATTTTTTTTCGGGTGTAGAAATCCTTAGCATGGCTTCCTTCGGACGGGAAGTAAAGCCGTTGGTCCCGTGTCGTAGATTTACGGCACGTAAAATTACCTCAAGCCTCATAGAGAGGCCTCTGAGAAAAATTAAGCGGTCTTTCACGCCCAATTTAGATTAGGACGCTGAGAACCGCAGCAGAGCGTCAATAAATAACACGCAATTTTTTTCGCCTATTTAAAACTATTTTTATACCAGGTTTTACAAAACGTGTGGGGATTTTTCGTGTGCTGGTAATGAGCATCCACACAAGAATTTTGACTTGTTATCGGCATAAACATAATGTTATACACTGCAAGCCAATTGAATCTACAGCGCACATGTGTATATGTGATTCGCTGTCCTAATTTGAAGCATTGTTGTTCATGTGGTTCAAATTGTTTTTTGTTATTTTTATTGTTTAATTGCTTTATTTGTATAACCCCCTGTTAACTTTAATGTTTACATCGGGGACCTTGACTTGTGAAACAACTCAGATAGGGAATAATTCTTGTTAAAGGAAAATTCCCCGCCCGAGCTGGGAAACGAACCTGGGACCCTCGGGTGTAACGTCAATCGATTATGTTTTTATTACAATTGAAACTATTTCTGCACACGTTTATACCTCACATGACTGCTGCTCTACAAACTTCTTACAAAACATTATTCTTCTTTCCCCACAATGCTAATTGATATGAACATTATCAGAATCCTCTTATTACTTAGTTCCTTATAAGTAGAAGGGAACTAAAGGAATGCGCTCTATTAAAGTGATAATTAAATGCTTTAAGCTATTGGTATGCGATTGTCAATGCAAATCGCTTCTTTGCTTATCCAGGAGTAAAATAAAAGAAAAACGGCCACTTCCTGTCTGAGAAAAGTATAAGTACTTTGCAATTGAAAGCAATAACAATGATTATCGAGGAAACGGTTACCTCCACAACAAAAACGTAAAGGACATTAATTGCGTGTTTATATATATAAAATACGTTTTTGTCTAAGCAAAATTCGCCAACATTCATCCAAAACAAAGAGGTGTTCAGAGGTTATTCGCAGAAAAATTAAAAATATACACTTTATTTGCGATGTAAATATTTTTAATATACGGGATTTTAATCAAAACCGTTAGTCATTTTTTTTAGAAAATCAAAATTTTCGAAAAATTTTCCATGCAAAGGATAGTCTGTGGTGGGGGATTTTCTTGAAAATCTTCGTGTCGCATCCTTGGAAGATACCAAACCTAAACACCAAGTTTGATATTTAACGGTCTTTTCGTTGTTGAGTTATGCTGTCCACAGACAGACATACACGGACGTTTTTCGGCCTCAGGGACCCCAAAATAATATTTCCGGTGAAATCTCGATATCGAATTTTTGGGTGGAATTCAATACCTTCTCTATCCCTATGTACATTGTACATACGGGGGCTAGAGAAAGTAAAAATACGATGTGTTAAATTTATTACAATGTTCTCTAGCCGATCTTGAACTATTCTTACCCATGCTTTTCTTGTATCTAATTTATACAATCGAAATAAATATTTGTAGAAATAGTTCTATTATAGACTAGCTGTCTTACCGGACGTCACACAGACTTTTAAAGTCAACTGACGAAATAATTAATTTACCTCCTTCCGTTCTTCATTCTATAATGATTTAGGGGTATTATATAGTGAATCCTCCCCTTTACCCAATATAACTGTAACCTCGTATGTTTCCGACAATTTCAAATAAGGATATGCAATCCCGATATTCACGCAAAAGGGTTTGAAATATCGGCGGAAGTCCCTGACAGCCTTCAATATTCTGGAAATCCTATGTAACCTTCGGCCATGGAAGAATCCTCAGTCGGAATGGGCGCGTAATATCGTTTTAGATAATTACATTAGGTTAAATGTTAGCCTTTGCACCTTTTTGGTCCTATTTATTTAAAACATAAAAGCAACATCATTTACCGATGAAGAAACCTTTAACGTATATAAGAAAATAATTTTCCGCACTCCCAAGTGACCTAATTAATCGGCGACGACCGAGAAAAATCATTATTTAGTTAATGTAAAATAACGACTCTCTGGACTTCTAGGGTCATCAGTTTTCTTTCTTTATACTTAGCATGAACTACCAACCAATTTGATTACAACATAAATACGAAAGAAATAACGTTGTCACTCCAGCTTCTATGTGCTGTAGAGTTACATTATGGTCATTAATGTTGCTTGCAATAAAATATAACTGACTTGTATTTTTATACTCCGAAGAGTGGAGCAACTATTTTTATTCGGTACAGTACAATATTTTTTCTACTCCATGGCTTTTTCTATCAATATGCAAGGTTTTCCTCGTATGCATGTTCTGTTATAACCACAACGTGTTCGTATTCAAAGGGTTCGTAAATCCTTTTTTAATATTTTAGTAATTTTAAATGGAATTATTAGGAATTTATTAGCCTCATGTCCGCCAGATCGAATAGGCTTTTCAATTGTGAAAGGATTATCACAATTGGTTGAATGGTATTTCAGCTCTCTCTCTCTCTCTCTCTCTCTCTCTCTCTCTCTCTCACACACACACACACACACAAACACACACACACACACAAATACAAATTTGCTCTTTTTATAATATTATCATACATTTCCTTTGTAGGTACAATGGAAACAGACCAAATCAGCAGGCGTAAAAATAGTTAAACATTTTAAGACCTCGCCATTATGTGATGGCTTTGAAATCCCATTCTAATTTTAGGAATATTCAAACTTACATCAAGGAATTTCTCGGAAAGGGTTAACTTCACTCACACTCACACACACACACACATACTTAAACAAAAACATATTCCACATAATTTGCATAATTGAACAAGATTTATGTTTTTATTCGTGTGTGTGTGTGTGTGTGTGTGTGTGGTGAGTAGTAAGATTGTCTCTCTCTCTTACGTCCATCAGTTACGCAAAAGCCATTCAAAATGAAGACACTTTAGAGACCATCCTCCGAAAATTCAAAATAATCGTTACATCATCTTAATCAAAATCGTTACATCATCCATTTTTGAGAAAATCGACATTTTCGAAAATGTCCCATGTATAGTGTAGCTTAGGGTGGAGGAAATTTTTTTGTCATATGCTTGGAAAATTCTTACTTTAAATACCAATTTTGGCATGTAATCTAATCATTTTTTGTTTTGTTTATTAAGATGTTCTATTTACACTCACTCTCTCTCACATACACATACACTGAAACACTTCTTTCTAAAAATGCTTTTAGGGGGGGGGGCTTCAAGGAGCCTCGAAACCCGTTTCCAGTGAAATCCCGACATCGAAATTTTGGGAGAACACAATATGTTTCCCACTAATTAGCCTAACAAAAGCGGGCAGCGAAAGTGATGTGAATGTGAGGCATCAGATATATTTTTTCCTCTTCAGATATCGGGAGCGCAGGGCAGTACGGCAGTTAGAAAAGAGCATGCGCATCTATTGGCTGCAGTCCACCCGCCTTCATTTATTCACAACAAAGGAGGACTGGATGGAGTTTGTCATATTCACCAGAGCAGACCGAGATTGGCCAGAGAGGTCACGGTCGATAAATGCTGCCCTAGCAGGAGATTCAGTTCCTCTTTAAACTGTTGCCTTCATTCTCTCTTTACTAAACGGTTCGCAAAGAACACACGAGAAGATATGTAGACTGGTGGACAATAAGATTCAATTAACAAAAATCTGCTGTGATCCCTTCACATGACCTTCTCTACATCTCTGCAACAAATTGCTAAAAAGCTTATGCTTCTACTTACTTCATGCTAATCGAGAAACATTAGCAGAAATAGTCTTATTACTTGCTTCCTGTAAGGTTAAAGTGAGTCAAAAGCTGGTTGCTATGTGAAATTCCTTTGTTTGTATGGACAGCAGTTGACAAATTCCTGTAAGAGAAAAGTATGTTTTTTAAAGCTGAAACCAAAAAAAAACAAGGAATATTCCAAAAATGTATATGACATAAATAGTGTTTTTTAACGTGCTCTACATTTTTTATGTGGTAAGTTTATGTCCATCTCTTTCGGTTTGGTAGTTACGCAAAATTCCGTAAAATTCATCCAGAATAAAGTAGTCTTCAGAGGCTATTCTCAGAAGATTAAAAATATACATTTTATTTACCAGGTGAATATCTTTAATATACTATAATCAAAATCGTTAGAGCCATTTTTGAGAAAATGAATATTTTCGAAATAAGTTCTACGTAAAGGGTGGTTTGGGGTGGGGGATTTTTCTTAAATCTTCGTGTCACATCCCTGGAAGATACTAAACTTAAATGCCAAGTTTGGTATTTTACTGACTTCTCGTTTTTGAGTTATCGTGTTCACACACACACACACACACACACACACACACACACACACACACCTTTTTTTGAAATTTGGATAGAGGGGACCCTAAAACATATATTTACGGTGAAATCTCGATATCGAATTTTTGGTGGAGTGTAATACCTTCTCTTTACACTATGTACATAGTACGAGTAGAGAAAGTACAAACAATTATTCATAATAAACCTTGTTATTTCGTATCATTTCCGTTATTCATAACTACACCTCGAAATATTTAGGCCCTAAAAATAAATTTTATTCACCTAAAATACAATTTGATAAGATAAATATTTGATTAAAAAAATATATATGTATCTAAAATGTTTGGGGTACGGGGACTCTATCAAAATCTTCCTGCCAAATTTTTGTAAGATATTTACATTCAGTAAGTCTAAATGGTGAGAATTGCTAAAACTTACGTTTTTGATTTTATAAGCCGTAAAATTGGAATTTCCTAATTTAAGTACATATACACAATACACATTGGGATGAAATATTTATATTTTTAGTACAATATTTTAAAATTCTTTTCATGTTTGACTTGCTAAACTAAAAAATCTTACAGCATAAAAAAGTATGACAACCGTAAACAAATTTAAATACAAAATGTTACATGTTTTAAAACTCTATAGCATCTATAAAATATATACACAATTACCTTCTGTATCCACTATTCACATTGTACATATGTGCTGGATAAAGTAAAAAAGGATTGAAAGTGTCTGGAGACAAATTAGGAGTCATCTTATGAAATTTGGAGCTGATATTTAAAAACTTGGAAGCAAATGACCAAATGTATTTAGTTTTATATTCACTGTTACTAATTAAAATAGAGTAGTAATACATTTTAATCAATTTGAGGGTATGTATTGCTTTTGTAATCCATTATATTTAAATTGATAGAATCCAAAGTATATGCACATCATAATAATAGACATTTTTGTGTGAAAATCCTGAGTTCATTTGTGTATCATTTATTGGACTCATCTGACCGTTTAGATTTTCACCAAGTTAAAGGGAAAGAATACTCAACATCATCTAAAAATCTTTAGAAAATACTCAGGACCTTTAATGCTATACAGATGAGTCCAATTTATGAATTTTAATTGTTTAATAAACCGATATTGATTACAGTATTTAACTGGTATAGAGCTTAAATTGCATTTAGAATTAATATTATTGATATGGTTTTTGCCTGGATTAAAATAAAGTTGAATGACGGTCAGATATAATTGAAGTAAAAATATTATCTAGGCAACTTCCAATAGCAGCACTTATGCCTGGCCTAGTAACTTCATTAAGTTACGCCGAGCCCAAAACTATGACGTACATTATGCAATTCAATGTCATTTGAGGCTACAAGAAAATCAAAATTAAAATCACCAGACATAGCCATGTGTACATTAGAATTATGCTTGCGATATACTAAATTTAAACATCCACAAAATCAACTAAAAACTCTAAGAGGTTTTCTATAAACTGTTACACATAATGCGTTGCAATAAAAGTAGATCATATTTAAAAAACAAATAGTTGATCGAAATAGTTGACCTTTAATTGAAATAACAGAACCACGACTAATTTGTGCATTGGAAGAAATATATTTCTTAATAAACCACATAGCTATACAAAACATACGATGGTTAATTCAGAAGATACCAAATTATATCCTGTAAAATCTTCACTCTGATATGTTAAATAGATTTCGGTATAGGATCATAAGTAGCTGACGAACATTAGCGGAAGAGGATTTTTAATCTTCGCTTAATTTATGAATTTCTACATGTATTTAACCATACTTTTTGTTTTTGAGATATGCTGTTGACAGAAAATTTTTACTAATAACCCTTCTTTTGGGCTCAGGGACATCAAAACATTTATTTCCAGGAGCAATAGAGAAGAGAAGAGAGGGAGAGAGAGGCAGAGTATGATATCTACATATATCATCATAACACAAGCAGAGATGTGATGCTTGAAGCACTCCCTCTTGAATTTATAATCATCCGTTGTATTCATTAAATATGCACGAGATGCAATGCGTGTGCAGTTTGTGGATGGCAAGTTTCCAGTCCAAACTCAACACAAGATGGTAAGCAATGGTCACAAGTTTTGATTGTTAGAATTACCACAGACCGAAGGGATGTGGGCTCCAGGAAAACAAACCAGGATTGGGGCGCATTTCCAAACACTCCGACTAACTTCACCCTCACCATCGACCCGACCAGTGCTGAGCCGTATT
Organism: Hymenopus coronatus; assembly: GCA_030762935.1. Classification (NCBI taxonomy): domain Eukaryota; kingdom Metazoa; phylum Arthropoda; class Insecta; order Mantodea; family Hymenopodidae; genus Hymenopus; species Hymenopus coronatus. Next base: position 39,189,861 of record CM060883.1, read on the forward strand.
TTATAATACCGCACCTTCCTGATGGAAACTTAGGATTACCTCACCGTCGTAAAGCAAGCCAATTCCCGTGTGGTTTACACCCGAGTATAACGGAATTATCGGCCGTTTAAAATATTTATACGAGTATTTAGTGCGACATAACGTTACTGCTATAAACAGCGAACCCCATAAATACAGAAGATACAATACTACCCCATGAAAAAATGCAATAGAAGTTTTAAAGCCTAATTAAATAATGTATACACCATTAGATTATGGACAGAAACCCCTAAAAGCAGGAGCTAAAAAGTCTTCATCTACAAGTATGTCTTCAAAAATAAATAATTTGCAATGTAGTATTTAAGCACCCGTACGTAGCACTTCCCCACTGTCCGTGGTGACAAACCAGCTGTCGTATGAATGAAAAACAACGCCGCTCTCTTCCAGTTGTTTTTCGCGAAGTCAAGCAGAAGAGTGATATTTCAAAGAAAGCACACAGCGACTCACTGTTTAAAGATTTTTGTTTTAATTTATTATAGTCACTTCAACAGAGAACGTCATATCGCGACTGAACACTGAGTTGTACAATGAAGTAGAATTACAAAATGTTACATTAAATCTTACAGTGGTTAATTAACAATAACAAACTTGGAACAAAGTTAAATATCATTAATAATTATGCACATTTTCATGAAGTTTATGATTTTGCTGCGGTCATTTTGGCCACCCAAGGCCAGCTGTACGTTACCAGGAACTCCACAGTTAAGTTGCTGAGCAGTATATCTCGGGCAAGCTGTGATCAGATGAACGGTGAGAGCAGAGTTACATAGAGTGCACGTGGGAGCAGGTTCATGAGACAGGAGGTAGGAATGGGTTAGCACAATGTGACGAATGCATAGTCGAGTTACTAGTATTTGGTCTCGCCGGGTAAGAGTCGTAATAGACGTAGCTAGATTAGGTACTGGGCAGGCATCATGTAGTTTACTGGTGGATGTTGTAGTCCAGTCTGTCTTCCACTGCTGCAGGATACTGCGTCTTAGATGAGCTAAGTAGTCTTCATGAGGAAGCTTGAGAACTGGAAAACACATGGATGCTTTTTAGCTTCCTTGGCGGCAGTATCAGCAAGATCGTTACCTGGTATATTACGGTGAGATGGTATCCATGTAAAGATGAGTTGTTTGCCAGATGATATTAAGGCATTGTATAATAGGTGAATCTGGTTTACCAGAGTATGGCGGGGAAATCGCTGTTGGAGGGCCATTAGGGCACTTAGGGAATCAGTGAAAATAATGCAGGAGTTCAAGTCTTTGTTCTTTGATTTGATTATGCCTCAATCTCTGGAAGCATGTGTAATGAAACCATTTCCTCAAATGTGAATCTCGACCATCACGAAGTAGGTAGAACAATAAACTTTTGCAACAACAGTTTGTTGAAGCTATATGTACAAAATATATTATGTTACATTCGTGTGGCTTTCTCTAACCATTTCAACAAGCTATTCTTACAAAAGCTCAATATCCATCTAATTTATGCTAATCAAAATATAAATTTGTAAAGTGGTTTACACAGATATTTCCTTATAGATACAAGTAGGGATAAGCGATAGTCAATTTTTTTAGAGTCGATCGCCCGGTGATCCACTTTGAAATACATTTAGAAAAACATTTACAAAAATATAAGTACTGGAAAATTCAAATAAAGAATAAATACTTCGGAAATGGTTAGCTACAGAATAAAGTATTTGCTACAAATTATGTACTTTATCGACGCCTACAATTTTTGGTGCAATGAAATTTTGTCTCACTTACGGTTTACTGGTTATGCAAAAATCATTCACAATTCAGAGCTTCAGAGCAATTTTATCAAAATCAGTCAAAAAATTTTGATATTTTTGGTAAATCCAAAATTGTGAAGAACCTGCTGTATAAAGCAGGGCTTATTAGGTTGCATGTACAGGTGCTTGTCCGGAGCAAGGTGCAAAATACGACTTGCCTAAGGTATCTCTTAATTGCCATGAGTCTGGTCACCTTTCATTGGCAGATGTGCGGTAATATGAATATTTATGCTAATATATCGGAAGAGAATTATCAAATTAATATTTTCATAGCCGAATGAATAAAATATATCATATATCAAAAGTTAATCTAAAATATGTGTATTTTTTAACACATATAGGAGGATCCTTCGTTTGGAACCTGCCTCTTAGATAACGAAAGCAAATACACCTATCATGACGGAGGTTTATATCTATTTCATTGCCTAGCCTTGCATTGGATACGATGGGATTTTTATATCGACATTCAAAAGTGAACTTAGCCAAACAAGTGAAAGGGGAACGGAATTGTGCGTGGAAGGTTATATGTAGAGCGCACAGTTAAGAATTCACAGAGCAGTCAGGCTGTATAACGAGAGAGTAGTAGGGAGGACTCTGTAGCAAAAAGATGCACACATTGAGGTGTTCTGTTTTAAAAGTAGCTCATTAGATGTATTGGCATTGTATGCATCGTTCTAATTCATAAAATAACACAATAAAAGCACCTTGTACATTTACAAATAAAAGTATGAATTTTATTACAAAACAATTCAGGATAGTAATATACAGAGCATTGAAAACACAAGGAGCATATATCAACCAAACTTACAATTTATTACAGTGAATTACAAGAAACGTCTTTACTGTATCGAAAGAAAACGCTCTCCTCCTGTCACTCAAAATGTTTGAATCATCCACATCTGTGTTGAACGCCTACCCTTTCGTATTTTCGACATTTTTCATTCTCCATTCTTTTTCAGTGCTCACTGGTTTATCTACTAGCAGGAACTGAATAAGGCCAGGCAGTGAGCTATGCTAGATAGCGCAATTTGTTTCGAAATGGGCCTAAGCATAATTGTACTCAGTACGCACGAACCTCAATCCGGCAATTTCGTGACCCCAGACCAAGCTCTAGTTATGTCAGCGAGGCAAGCCTATAAGAAACGGATCAAGTTAATGGCGGTGTAAGCTCCAACTCCTCGATTGTTAGCAATAGTGCTGTCTCTATTTCCTTACTCTCGACGCGCTAGCTCCGCCTCTCTCTCTTCCTTTCCTCACGATCTTTCTCAATGCGGTTTGTCCTGAACCGCGCCGAGCCGAATTGGACCGATGCACGGTTCACAGAAGTTCTGCATCTCGTTTGCATCGTTGCGATTTTCTTGAAACCCTTCGCGTCACATCCTTGAAACTGCTAAACGTAATATCAGTTTGATATTAACCGACCTTTGGCTTTTGAGACGTTCAAAAACACAAACATACATACACGCTTTCCTAAAAAAATCTTTTGTGGAGAGTCGAGGCTACAAAGCATGTTTCCGGTAAACTTTCGACATCGAATTTTCGGATGGAATACAATACTTCCGATATATAATAGAGAAATATGATAGCGGCTAGAAAAATGTATGTGCAAGCTTCCAGATTGCTTTCGTTCCTCCAAAAGTATCCTGTGACGTCCAAAAGCTCTAAGTTAACGCGTTTAACTGCTTTTATTCCTCCTTTCATAACAACGTTAATGACGATATGGCAACAAATATTGTGCTACCGACCGCCCTGGAAGACTGGCTAGGGCAAGATTACCACTTCAAAGCAAGAAGTAGCCAAGGTAAAGGAAATTCCATTTATATTCCATCAGTTCTAGCATGCGGTTTTGTCCCCCGAAGCGCATGCGTGAAATTCTAGGCCACAAACCTTGCACAGTTAAACATGTTACTTGCAGCTAATGGAGTTAAGCGGTGGATATGTCGATAAGGCAGAGCGCTTTGAGGCAAGCCACTACCCTTTGTGCAGGTAGATAGGTATCGAACCCGATTGCCCTCAATTATTCAGCACGCATGCGCGGGTAATTACCGTGACGTTTACTACATCATGACATGTCGCTTCTCGCGATAATGCATTTGTACAGGCACCGCCGAGTTCATGGTGGGGGATAGGTCTAATAATGCGCTGAATTGCCACTAGGGTGCTAATAAAAAACCTACACAAGCACTGGTCGGAGAGAGTGTGACAAAACAAAACTTAAATTTGTTTACTCTTATCTTGAGGAGAGCTTAGTCCTATCCTCCAATGTTAAATTTACTAAATTCATGACCATTTTTTTCTCGGAAACTATTCTAGATAGTGCACTGACATTTTACCAGAATGTACTGCTTGCCTTCTTATCTACCTCTAATACAATGAGCTTGTTTATTAAGGAAGATGGGATTATTTTCTTAATAATACAATCTTTTTTTTAAAATTTAATGTGTTGCACTCACACGACTTTCTCTATTAGTTTTGCACCAACTATTTTTGCAAACGTTTGTTCTTCTAATTATGTCTTGCCAATCGAGATAAATATTTCCAGAAATTGTCTTACTGCGTATTTAGTTATAGGCACAAGGAGATTAGAAGGATACCGCAGGCTTTAAGCGATAGTCCATCTTTAAAAGCGGGTCGCTAAGCGATGGGACTATAAATGCCATTCTTCTTGCATGGCCATGAGAAATAAACAACCATAACCACTACCAAACCAATAACAAGGAATATCTCGGAAATAGTTAACGTTACAAACAAACTATTGGTTATTAACGAGAACTATGTATTTCTGTAATAAGAATATGTTTATCTCTTACGGTTTTCAGTTCTACAGAGGTCATCCAGAGTGAATAGGACTTTCAGAGTTTATCCCCAGAACATTGAAAATTGCTTTTGGTTTGTCATTACAATATCTTAAAACATGTAACTTTTAATACAATTATTGTTAGAGCTACTTTTGAGAAATTAAAATGTCCGAAAAATTTTCCGTGCAAAGAGTAGTTTGGAGTGGGGTATTTTATTGAATATCTAGTTGTGGTACTTTAAATGCCTCATGTTGTATATCTATTTTAGACATGCATATGGTGTTGCTTGAAAACATTCAGTATATAATAAAAAGTGCTGCTCACAATAGATATTATGATTATAATTATCATTATCATCATGATTACAAGCCTTGTCTTATTTTGTATTTAATGCCATTATTTATGTAGGTAAATGGCAACACAGAAAAATTTGATAAGGAAATATTTTGGGAAATCTCCCTGACATGTCAGGAATGAGGAAAACCTGGTGGAAACTTCAGTTAAAGGGGAGGACCCTAGCAAGACTTGAACTGCTGACCTCCCAGCCCGCGAATGCATTCCTTAACGACCACGGCTGCCATGTCAGTGTTGAAGCAGGTTACATTACTATTCACGACATTCTGATAGATAGATAGATAGATAGATAGATAGATAGATAGATAGATAGATAGATAGATAGATAGATAGATAGATAGATAGATAGATAGATAGATAGATAGAGGCTCTCTTTGTTTGCCAGGATAATAAAATTGTACAGCAACGTCGAAACAATACACTAAAATTACAATATGTTACATAGAACATTAAAATATTCTGCTTTCGTAAAATTCTTTAAGGCTATAAAAGGTATTAGACAATAATATTGATTGTATAGCTCTCTTAAAAACTAAAACCGAAAGATCTTTTACACTATTTGGTAAAATGTTAAACAAGTTTATGAACTGAATCACAGAACTATTCTTGATCTTAGAAAATTTGTTTTTTGGCACATAAATGCTAGAGCAGTTTCTAGTGCTGTAATTATGAACAGTTGTACCTAATAATTGTTAATATATCTCTTCACATAGATTAAACACTCCAGAGTAAACATTGATGTCAAGGTTAAAATATTCAATTTTATAAATAATGGTTTACAGTGAGTTCCTTGCCGAGCTCCACCGGTAATCCTTATAGCCTTTTTTCTGCAGAATTAATAATTAACTTGGTGAGGAATGGTTGCCCCACAATAGAGTCGGGCAATCATTGATGTTCATACACGTCAATGGAATATTTATAAAACAATACATCAATAATGACAATATGGAATAGTTATTAACATAGATATGTGGTATCGTTCAGACATTATCACATCGCAAGATCAGCCGAATTCCTCGGTCCCTTTACAAAGCAAAAGTGTATTAGAAGCGGCTTTGGCTATACAACTCTAGCAGATTTTTCTTCAGAGGTCCGGTAAGCATCTAGAAATACTCCAGAGATGTTTAAGCAGAGTCTACAGAGCGCAGAGGAGAGACAGATGAACACGGAGTGACAAGAGAACGTTTGTTGCGTGTGTAAAAAGCACCTGCATGCTGCGTGTGTTCCCGCAAATAAAATGCCATTTCTAGTTCATCGTTATCTACTGCCAGGCCTTTCACAGTCGGACGACATAAAGGAATTCAGTATTTATTGCTTTCAAGAAAAAGATCTGATGTGTTCCATTCGCACGGCTTTCTCTACATCTCTTTGACAAATTATTGTTGAAAAGATTATTCTTTTATTTACTTCATGTTAATTGAGATAAAAAATTGGAAGAAATGATCTTATTACTTGCTTTATTGTAAGCAGGAGGGAACTAAAGGAATACGCAGGCTAACGCGATATTCAAATGTTTTAAACGCTGTTTTCCAAGTGGTTGAAATCCGTTTCTTTGCATGAACAGAGGTTGAAAAATTTCCGTATAGAAAAGTTTTTATTGATTTTAGTTTAAAATCCTTAAAGACATATCAGAAATGGTCATTACCACGAAAAAAAAAATGATTATGACATAAACCGAGTATTTTAACGAGAATTACTTGTTCTGTGTAGTAAGTTTGGTCCATCTATTACGATTTACCAGCAATGCAAAATTCATCTAGAATGAAGAGCTCTTCAGAGGATATTCCCAGAAAATTTATATATATATATATATATATATATATATATATATATATATATATATTGTCATGTAAATGTCTTTAATATATTTTAATAAAAATCGTCAAAGCTATTTTTGAGAAAATCAAGACTTTCGAATTTTTTTTCATGTGGTGGTTAGGGTTGGGGGTATTTTCTTCAAAATCTTCTTGTCGTACCCTTGAAAAATACTCAACTTAAATACCAAGTTTGGTTTTTTACCGACTTTTCGTTTATGAGTTATCGTGTTGACGGACAACACACACTGACCTTTTTCTAATAATGCTCTTTTTAGATACATGGGACCCTAAATCGTGTATTTCCGGTGAGATCTCGCAATCGAACTTTTGGGTGTAGTGCAATACCTTCTCTACCTACGTACCAAGTACTATGTAGAGAAAGTAAAAATGACAATTAGACGAACCGCACATCAGGGAGGAGCGAAGGCTGGAGTTCACATATTATTCATTATTCACCATGACGTACGGTATTCAAAGGTAACAATTCATCCAGTAATATAAATTATGCATCTGTGTTTTTCACTATTTCCCCTCATAGTTCTCAAATACTTTTGACCATACAGCGAGTACAACAGCTACAATGTGATCATAAGGTCACTAGTCTGCCGAGTGCTACAGAAATCGTCTTCTATTTACAGAAACAGCTGCTTTACTTACTGAACCGACGCTTCTATCTGCACATTTCTATTGGTAGAATGAACCATGGAAAAATTACACATTTATATTCCCCATACAAAAATTTGCATCAGCTGGTGTTTAAAATTGTCTATCAAACGTATTAGTATTGTACCTTATGAAATTGTGTAGATTGTTATCTTCAGCTTCAGCCATTTTCCCTCTCAAATATGAACCGATTTAGAGACCTTAACTCCAGGAACCGCGATGGCAATATTCAAATCGCCGAAGGGAGAGCATAGACTGATTGACAGACTTCAAACTCTTGCTGCTTGTGAAATGCAGCATAGTGTCACTGGGCTGGACGCAGTCTTTGCCATACATGAACGCATAAAGATACTGGATATTTAAGACATAGACATGTGTAAGTGGTATCTCTAAAAGTAAAGCAATAATCAGCCAGTTTTGAAAGGGGCTGTTTATATGCCGTTTCTCCCGTTTGGTGCAGCGAAGCAAATGAGTCATACGGGCACATAGCCAGTTGATACCAATCACTATCCCGTGGAAGTTTCTTAAGAGCTTGACGTCGGAATGCCATGGGTCTCCACTGAAAGAAGAATATTCCCATAAATGACAAAATATATTACGAGTAGCAACAAGGAAGTAAAGAGCGGACAGCTGACACCATTCACTCTACCCTGCGAAAGTTTCTAAAGAATTTCAAGTGCGAATGTCATGGAGTTATTGTACGTTGCAACAAGAGGATTCCCAAAACGACGGGACATGTTAGCAGCGCCAGGGTAAAAGGCCATGAGCAGTTGGCACCTTCGCTTAGTCCTGTGGAAATTTCGCAAGAATTTTAAATGTCATGATGCAGATTGGAAGCAGAGGATTTCCGGGACATCTTAGCATCAGGGAAGCGAGGCATGGACTGTTGGAACCTTCACCCAGTCTTGCGGAAGTTTCGCAAGATTGTGAAATAATCATTGGAAATAAAGAATTTAAAAAAAAGAAAAAACACATATCTTAGCAGCAGCCCGAAGCAAAGTATGGACACCTGAAACCATTCATTAAGCCCTTTGAATCCTACTCAAGAATTTGAAGTGGCAAATGTGGCAGGGTTTCACTGTAAGAATAAAAACTCACAGAACATCTTAGCAACAATAATGAAGCAAAACATGGTTAGCTACACCATTCTCTACGCGCTACGAAAGTTTCTCAAGAACTAAAATGGCAATGTCTGGATTTTCATTGGAAGAAGAACATTCGCTAAAAGAAAGGGCATCATAGCAGCAAAAGGAAAGCAACGCACGGGCAGATTCAGTAAGCCCTGCCAAAGTTTCTCAAGAATTTTGAAGTAGCAAAATTAAGACATACAACAGAACATCTTAGCAGCAATAGGGAATCAACACATGGATATTGGCACTATTCACTAAGCCCTATGAAACGTTCGCAAGAATTTAAAGTGGGAAATGTTTCACTATAAGTAGAAAATCTCATAGGGCAATAGAAGGACACCTGACACCATTCACTAGGCCCTACGAAAGTTTCACGAGAGTTTAAAATGCCAACGACATGTTCCATTGGAATTCCCTAAATGACAGAACATCTTAATAGCAACAGGGAAGTAAAGAATGGGCATTTGGATGCCACTAAGCTCCGCGATCGTGTCTTAAGGATTAGAACTCGCAAACGTATCGGGATTCACTGTAAATAGATGATCACACAAAACATCTAAGTAGAAATAGGAGTTGAGTTATGGACAATGATACAATTCACTAATCCCTATGAAAGTTTCTGAAGAATTTGAAGTGGCAACATAATGGAGCTCCAGTGGAAGTAGAGGATACCGAGAAAGAGAGGGCATCTTAGTGCCGACAGGGCTGACACTGAGCTTATGACATATATCTTCCTGAATAGTCCATGTTAGATAGACACAGAGACTATGTGGAGAATCCTAAGAAAATAGGAAGGAAACACATTTGTTTTAATATAAATTATTGAATGAGTCGGCCTTCGTACATACTTCAATAAATAAATGTACAGTCTTCAACTAGCACGAGAGAGAAAGGATGGCAGACTCCTGGTGCTGGTGTCTCGAGGCGAATCCATTATCGAGCCAGCTAGAAACAATCTGCTGCCAATGGAATGTGTCACTATGGCAACCGTGCTCCTCAATAGGAGTACAAACTGCCCCGAGGCGCGTTCGTCATGTTGCTGCATTAAACATCCCCTCTCATGGGGGAGGATGCCGCGAGTTTTATTAGGGAGATGGTTAATTTTAAATATGTCCTCAAAGTTTCATATGGCACATGCACGCTCTTTAGACTTGAGGCTCATTTACACGCCGAAATATGTTCCTCAGATGCAGTAATACATTAGCGTTCTGTAGCTTTGTTGAACTTGGTATCCGCCTTTAGTTGACATGCTCACACTTGCTTCAGCTTCATTCTTATCAGCGTGTCAATTTCAGCTTAAGCAATGGTGAGTCTTTTCACTAACTGTTCACAAGATTCAAATAAAACGTTACACTTAGGTAATATATTAAAAAGTAATATTTATTTTTGCGTTAAGGATTTTTTTTTTTGGGAACTTTCTCCTGGAATCAGTCTATTGAAACGTATAAAACGGATTGGTCCTTTACAGACGATAACTACAAAACAAATATTGTATAATCATGTTAATATAGACTTTTTTTTATTGTTTAGCGCAATTATAATTTTTTTATCATATTGCGACAGTTACTGTAGGTTCGTTTGAGTCATATTTTGTATTATTATATAGTTATAATAAATAGAGAATTATATATAACACTTTTTTTTTGTCTTTATTTTCTAGTATCTGACTATAATAGGCCGAGAAAGTACATTCAATATTGAGATTTCACTGGAGATACAGCTTTCGAAATCCCTCCAATAAATATGCCATTTTTATACAAATACCGCACTTGGTATTTAAATCCAGTATATTTCAATGTGGCACGATGATTTTGAGAAAAACTTATTATAAAATACCATTTTTACGAAACTCTTTTGGTTGTTATATTTTTTTATAAAATGTGTGTGCAATTTTGATAAAAATAATAATATATATTTATGAAATTTAAATCAATAAAATATACATTCTAAATTTTCTGAAAATACTTTGTGAAACCATCATTTTCAATTGATTTAACTCAGAAACCCTAAGAAATACACAAATCATGTGCATAAAAATGCATGCGTCTTTAAACAGTTTAATTCTAATTCCAAGATATTCGTTTATATTGCTTAGAAGTTCTGCATTGTCGTCATCCTTCAGTTGTTTCTCATGATGTCATGCAGAGTATGGAACATCACAGCCAGTATATGGCGACCCGCTTTTTAACGTGACTTTATCTATTCTGCAGCAAGCAATTCTTACAAAAGCGTGTTCATATATATACTTCAAGCCAATCAATATACACACTTGCAGAACTGGTTTTATTTTATATTTCCTTGTAGGTGCAACGGAAATTAGGGAGTACATTAGACTAAAGCGATAGTCAAAGAGCTGGTTGCTATATGGTTAAATTGAAATTCCGCTCTCCTTTCTTGACCAGAATGAAAGAAAGAATCATTCCAAAACATGTATTGTACATTTATACATAATACTCCTATAAACAAGGAAGAGCACAGGAATGGTTAACTCCACAAGAAATGTATCCGACATATCTGTGCAGTAAGATTTTATCTATCTCCTACGGTGTACCAGTTATACGAACGAGAATGTCCTCAAGAATGGAGAGATATTCATATGTCATTATCAAAAATTCAAGATACACTTTTTATTTCTGCTGTAAATATCGTCAATGTAGAGGAAGGGATTTTCTGAAACATTTCGTATGGCATCCTTGCAAGATAATCAACATAAAAAACTAGTCAGTTACATATTTTGTTTTCAGTTATGCTGTTCATAGCTATAAAAATGTCCTTTTTATATAAAATGCTTTGGGGAGGGGCGAGGGTCCAATGGCCTTCCGGTGAAATATTGACATTTAATTTTCGGGCGGAATACAATGCTTCCCCAACTTACTATACATGGTAGAGAAAATGAGTTCCTTAAGAATAGTTTGTAGCTGATAAATAAATTAACGATAACGGCTAGACAAAGTCATTAATTTAACATGAATGTTTCATTTCGTCAGATGAGGATGCTTAAATGTTTTGCGATTCCCATTTTTCCTTCTCATCGCAAAGATTTGTTAGTGCTTCAAATATTTGAATGCTGCTCCCGAACATTCTACGTAACAAATGTTTATTGCTTGGTTTGAAATCATTCCTGGGTAAGAATGTAATATCACGGATAGATCCACCATTGGTACACAAGGTGATGTAAGTGTTCCAATTAACTTTTAACTTACAGAAACATATTTTCGGTTTGCCTTGCAACTTGAAAACCACATAGAGCAACATTCAATTTTTGGAAGTGGTAGAAAAAGAAGGGTAAACTTGTGTTTATTGTCCTTATTTAAAGGACTTCCGTTAAGGCCTTTAGTAAATAGTACCGTCAGCGGCTTCAAAGGTTAGATCATAGAGGTTTCTGAGTTTATGGATATTAATGTTATAATTCATCTCTATTAATCAAACTATAAAGTATTTTCTGCTATTTTTATCCGAGAAGCTGAGGTTTGAAAATACTCTAGAAGAGTACCATAATGCATCAAATGCGTCCTACACTTTGATTTGTAAGCACTCAGTTCATATACCAAGGCAACACCTACCAAAGCCGACGTGATAGTCCCAAATACACGATTGTCGCAGTAAGTTAAGCCTGAACCATATGATAAAAGACATTCAGGGAGTAGCTCATCGACGAGGAAAGGATCGCATCTTCAGATTTTTCAGCAGTCCAGATCGTGAACTTTCCAAATGTCTTCAGCAATTTAAACTTTTTGAGACATTCATCACGCTGGTAGTCGGTTTTATTCTTGTTTGGCAAGGAGCTTATCACGATGCAGTAGGCTATGGTTGCAATGACAACTGTAATGGTGAACGAAGCAATCTGTGACATATCCATCACCAGTACTTCAAGTCCACAAGCCTGTACCACAACGCCCGTGACCACAGGGGAGAAATTTCCGTTTATATTAGAACCACCCTCATGCTGCTGTGGGGACAGAATGAATGAAGGCTGCACTGACAGCAGAAAAGAACCAAAATGACATCTGGTCAACAGATAGCGCTGACCGCAGGTGCGTTTGTCTTCTAACCGTGACAGCTAGTTGTCAAACATGCGTGAAGACCCGCTGTTAATCCTACCTACTGACAGCGAAAAGTTTGAAATCACAAGAGGAAATGTGATGTTTTTTCTCTCTCTCTACATAGTTCTTGGGTTGCCTTTAGGGTTACTAAATTACAGGTAAGTTCTTTTGGAAAGCAATATCGCTTATGGACGTAAGAAATAAGATAAACAGTTCCTCTTCCTCTTCCTTTTTATTAACCTGTTGCGTCTCCTAATTGACTCATCCATCTCTTGTAAGATTTCCTTATGCTTTGCCATCCTCTGATTTTCATGTTAAAGCTCTTTTTAGGTATCCTCTTCTGGCATGCGTTGTGCGTGTTCCAAGCATTAGTTTGAAGTTCCTCAAAGGAGTTTATAAGAAAGGAGGTTTTCTCAAGATCTCGACATTCAGTGATTAAAAATTGTATTTCTATCAAACTTCAAGGTAACCTTTCGGCGACCCGTAATCAGCTCTAGGCTAAAATTTTATGAAAGTCAACAGAACAGGACATGTAAGTTAAACTAGGTAATCAACACTGCGGTGGTACCAGACATACCGTTTTTGCCTTTCACCCTATAATCCTGGTTGGGTCAAGCTTATGCTGCTTGTCTATTTAGGTTATTTTTTAATCCTTATGAGAGATATGGGCAAACATTCCCAATCTGTGTGAAAAATTACCTTCCTCATATTTTTTTTTTCTTTCTTTTGCTAGAAAGCTGTATTAACCCTGTTCTATATATGCCTGGAGCTTCAAGGACTTGGAACTATATGAAATGACATCACTTATCCTATTTAACTCCAATGCAAATTTTACATTACTTTTTTCACAGATCTGTTTTTATAGTAGTGTGTATTCACTACTACAAATTGCATACCATGAACTCGAAACATTTACTGGATGTTCTGCAAAAGGCAGATCAGAGTTTTGTTTCTACTGTCACCGCCCTCAAAAAGATTAATACATAATGCGTGCATTATTATTTTTTTTTTTATTGTTTCATTTATATAGCTCCCTTTAACATCTAAGGTCATATCGGGGTGCCTTCCACTTGAAACAACTCGTTGTCCGTAGGCACTTTTACGTTGGTGTAAATCATTTTGTTTTACTCAAACACGCACACATTCACACTCCCATACAAACTTCCAGACTCTGTGGGGGATAGGGAATCATTCTGGCTGGATAAAAATTCCCCGCCCCAGCCTGGAATCGAACCCGGGACCTCCGGGTGAGAAGTCAGCTCGCTGACCACTCGATCACGGAGGCAGTCTACCTTACTTTTTATTTATCTCAGGAGTCATATAAGCTAAAATTTAATATAAGAGTGGTTCTGCAGTTTTTGTTCTTTTTATATTTTGGTCAGCATTTAAGAATGAGACAGATTTTCATAAAAAATCATTTTTTAGCCAACAAAATACTGATAACTGAACCATTATTAATCCCAGCAAGATGAAACTTTAATAGTCCTATTCGTACGCCATGGAAAGTTTGTATGTGCGAAAAATTAAGCTACTAACTCAAATGACAAAGTACACAGAAATTTCACCCACGTCTCCGGTATTATGTAGCTTATCTCCGAAATTATTAATTTTATCCCTTTTTTTATTGGTAGATGTCATCAATTCTGATAAATGACCGCTAAATTACAAATAGTTATAGCTAAAAAATCTGCTACAACAGTATGACATTTTATTTTTGCTTGGTCTATACTTAACTAAGTGAAAGGAAACATACACTGAAATACTCCTTTGGAGTTGTTCAATATTATCAACAAAAAATTCGCGCGCGCGTTAACACATGACGCAACACTTCATATGTGTTCCTTCATGGTGTTCCATCACTCCAAACAACCGGCAGATTTCTTGCCCCCCCCCCCAAACTAACTAAATACGAGATACTGACATCACATTCTGATGTTGCAATGTGTATTAGACTCTTGTTAACTTTGGGCAAAAGTTAGGCAATTTTTGAGCTTCTGGAAACAGTGAAGCTCAAAACGTAGATTTTTGACATGTCTTCATATGAAGCGTCTTGATTGGAATTCGAAACTTTTCCACTTAGCACAGAAAGCGATAGGAAGGTTCTCCTTGAAATGTCCTTTAAAACCAGAAATACACTTGCCGGCAGTTTAAGAATTATCATCAATGGTGAAGACAGTTGTACCCATGCCCCGGGCCCCAGAGCAGAATTTATTGCGCCCACAATTATACTTGCTAAATAGTGAGGCGGGGACAGCACACTTTTACTTCCACTCAGCCTTTTGTATGCTAATTCACATATTTAAAAACATGGACTGCTTCGTTATGCCCAGAAATATGAGCAAAGATAGTGCCAAGTTAACGGAGTAGATAAAGGAACGGTAGTGGCGTGTTTGTTTAATTACTTTACTTGTGGGAACTAACTATATTTCCAAGCTACTTTAATATAAACCACTGTTTCAACACCTATACCACACTCGACCTAAGGTCATACCTACTGTGTAGTGCAATGTTTACACGTAACAATTTTATGCTCTAATAATTCATTTATTATGGAAATGTCCATTAAATGAATACATAAAATACACATAAATTTGCATAGATAAAAGTATTAAGACATTATACTGGCATAAAAAAACTATAGCAAACTATTTTTACAAAGATTTATCTTTCTATTCACTTCATGCTAATCGATAAACATAAGCAGAAATGGTCTGATTACTTAGTTCCTTATAAGTAGAAGGGAAACAAGGGAATACACTAGGCTAAAGCGGTAGTCCAATCTTTTAAAAGCCGATTGAAATTCGGTTCTCTTTGTATGGCCAGAGTATGCAAAAGAATGGAATGACAAATTCACGTTTGAGAAAAGTTTAAGTATTTCATAATTAAAACAAAAAAACAGGGCATATCTCAGAAATACTTAACTGAAGAGAAAAAAATCCTATATGACATGTGTGTTTTAACAAGATCTACATTTTTGTGTAGTAGTTTTTGTCTATCGTTTACGGTTTACCAGTTGTGCAAAAACCATTTAAAATGAAGAGGTCTTCAGAGATACTTCCCAGAAGATTCAAGATATGTATTTTTATTTTTTGATGTAAAAAATATCTTTAATAATGGTATTTTAGTAAAAATCATCTTGTCGCACGCTTGGAAGATGCTGGACTTAAATATCAAATTTGAAATTTAACGGATTTTTCGTTTTCGAGTTACGCTGTTCCGACACAAGTCTTTTCCTAAAATGGTTTTCTTAAACATGTATTTGTAGCGAAATCCCGGTATCGAATTTTCGGGTGGAATGAAATACTTTCTCTACCTATGTATTACTCGAGAGTAGGACAATTTTATCTACTCTGAGATTCAATGACCTAAGTTCACCTGGAGAACGATTGGGAACCTTCAAAAATATTTTCGGAAATGAATTTCTAAAACTAAAATAGTCAAATATTCTGAAATACTTTCCTTTGTGTAAATTATTAGGTTATATTTTTATAAACTTTAAAGTAAGTTTCGCATTATTACCTGTAAATAATAAACACCACACTGGAACTCAATTCTGAGAAAATCTTAACAGCCAATTTCATACTGTAGGGGAACGGCTACGACCAGATAAGGTAGGGAATTCACCGAGAGGCACCGACCAATTCATTCATTGAGTGCGTTGCGTGTAAGCTAATCACTCTTGCCAATTTTCAAGAAAGACTCCATTGCACATATTCGGAAACATCTTATTTTAAAGCTACTATGACGATAACATGATTAGAATCAAACCTGATATGTTCCATTCACATTACTTTTTCTACCTGCTCTGCAACAAATTAATCTTAAAAAGCTTTATTCAGCTATCTCATTCAAGCTAATCGAGATAAACATTTACAGAAATAGCGAAATTATTATTTCTTAACAGAAGTAGGGAAATACGGGAAAAGCTAAGCGATAAATCAATCCTTTAGAGCTGACCTTGAAATTCCGACTTGTTTGTATAACGGGAAAGAACCAAAGGAAGAAAGAAAGAAAACCGAACGAGAATTTCTCATTTGAGTAAAGTATTGGGGAATTTAAAACACAAAAGTTAGGAACATCTCGGGAATGGTCTACTCCATAAAATAAATATACAAGCATATGAAATGAAGTGTTTTAACCGGATTTTTGAACAGTACATTTTGTATATTTCTAACCGTTTATCAGTTTATGCAAAAACTATCTAGAATGTACCGGGCTTCAGGGGTTGTTCCCAGAAAATTAAAAGCGTTTCACTTGTCATGTAAATATCTGTAATATATAGTATTCACATAGAGACCTTTCCCTAAAAATGTTCTTTTGATTTAGAGGTCCTCAAAACTTATATTTGCTGTGATATCTCGCATTGAATTTAGAAAGGAATGCAGCATAATCTTCATTACTACGTATTTTGTACGTGATTGGAGAACTTAAAAGTATATTTATAAAATATGCGTGTAAAACATTAAATATACAAAATATTTCGCAAACTGCTGAAATACTATGCTAAACAAAAGAGGCAAAATATCCAGTGTACGTAGCTTACGTTTTTGTTTACATTATTGGAACTTCAGTAATTAACTCTGTCATAATGAGTGACCATAATTAGAGAAGAAATAATGCTGTATTTAGTTATAATCGAACATTACCCCAAATGGAGACACATACAATATAGACAGGGAGGGAAGTTAACTATTTGCGGTAATGTGCTGGGAGGAGTTCGCCGTTCAGAAAGATGTTCTACGAATGCCTCTTTTAATCCAAATTGTCTGGATGTCAAACATATGGTAACCATCATATTTACTTTCTCATCACCCAACTATAGGGGATATAAGGAGTGTATTAGAGCCAAAAGCTATTTAGGGATATCTAATCTGAAACGCTTGCATTTAAATCCCCTGAATAAAGGTAGAAAATATTTACAAAAACCACTGATGTGTAACATTCACATGACTTATTATATCTTTCTGCAACACATTATTCTTACAAAAGCTTATGCTTCTATGCTAATGCTAATCGAAATAAACATAAACAGAAATCTGGTTGATCATATCGGACGATGAATGACATTGTTGAAATGATGCTCTAATGATCTCGCGGGTTCATGGAACCTAAAGTTACTCGACATTCGTCTCTTCAAGATAAAGGGAAACCCCGAAAACAACCTTATCCGGACAACTCTCCCTAAGCGAGATTCAAACTTGCGACCTGTTGAATGTGAGGCAGACACGCTACTCCCATAATACCCAGGCGGGGAAGTTTTATTAATTATTTCCTTATAAATAGAAGGGAAATACGATAGGCTAAAGCGATAAGCAATCTTTTAAAAGCTCTCGGTATGCGGTTCTCTTTGCTGCCTGGAGTAAAACAAAATATGTATAAATTACTTCCATTCAAGAAAAATATAAGTAGATATTTTAAAACTGAAACCAATAACAGTACAATTTCGGAAACGGTTAGATTTACGGAAATACATTTAAAAGGGCACAAATGGTGCGTTTTAACGAGATCTAATTTTCCGTGCAGTAAGATTTTTGTCTATCTCTTATGGCTTACCAGTTATGCAAAAGCCCTCCAGAATGAACAGGACTTCAGAAGCTATATCCACGAAATTAAAAATATATACATTTTACTTCCCATGTAAACATCTTTAAACATCTTTAGTATACGGCATTTTAATCAACATTAAGAGTCAATTTGAAGTAAATCCACAACTTTGAAAAATGAGCCACGTAAAGGGTAGTTGGGATTTTTTTTTTTTTTTTTTAAATCTTCGTGTTGCATCCTTGAAAGATAAACTTAAATATCCAGTTTGGTATTTAACCGTCTTTTAGTTTTGGAGTTATACTCTTCAAAGTCAGCCTCTCTCTCTCTCTCTCTCTCTCTCTCTCTCTCTCTCTCTCTCTCTCTCACACACACACACACACACACACACAAACAGCCCTTTTTTTTTCTAAAAATGCAGTTTTTGGATTCAGCGGGTTCTCAAACATGCATTTCCGGTGAAATCTCGGGATCCAATTGTAGGGTGGAATACAATACTTCTCTATTTACTGAGCAGAGAAAATGACAGAGAAAGTAAAAATGTATTAGTTTCTTTAATGCGATTCTAAGAGGCAGCACTACTAAACCAAAGTTTTACTAACTTTGTACTTTATGGAGCATTTTGATATAGGGAACTGCCGAAAAAGTTTTTCGCAGTAACTTGAGCGTGCCTAGGCATATATCTGTCCATTAATAGCTTTAGCAAATGGCTAAGTAAGAAAAAAAAAAGGGGGGGGAACACCTTTTTTCTTGTAGTTAGAACTCACATAACTTTATTATAGAAACACTTATTTGTTAATATCTATATGAGAATAACTAGTTAAACCTTGCATATGCATAACTTTACGTTCAGTATATTTTAAAGCTACGCTTATGGAATTCTTTCGAAATATTTCATTAAACACCATGTGCTTTAGATTTTTGCATGCCACCTTCAGTATTTACTATACTTTTACCTTGAATTTTGACTTATGCTCCGTGTTACATAATTATGACACTACCCATACGTACCCACTTTACGAAGCAAGCTGTACAGCTGATTATGCACCAAGGCTGCCAACTGATGCCCTGCTATCGTGTTTCGATGACAATAGGAAACGGAGCTTCCTATCAATAGGGTTTTGTAACACAGAAGCAATAATTCATTACTGGCCCAACACATAATCCATCAGGGCTGGCAACCTGTTGTTCCCTTTCACACAACTATTGGATTTTTCGTTCGTGAAAGGCATCACTTAGGGCGATTCTTTGTGTGTTTCTACAACCAGACTTTTTTTTATAACTGTGCTGCTATATATCGTTCCAATACTCACCAAAATGCTCTGTCTGGTGAAACAAAATATGGCCGTTTTACTATTAGCAATAAGCCTGTGAGTAATCATAAATACAGGAACAATTACAACTAAATAAAAGAGAAAAATCTAATGTGCTCCATTCGCATTACTTTCTCTACATTTCTGTAAGTTTGGTATTTAACGGACTTTTCGTTTTTGAGCTATATGCTGTCTATTGACACACACACACACACACACACACACACACGGACATTTTTCTAAACATGCTTGTTTGGATTCAGGGGAGTCTCAAAACATATATTTCCTCTGAAATCTCGGTATCGAATTTTTGGGTGCAATACAATACCTTCTCTATACACTATGTACATAGTACGCGTAGACAAAGTAAAAAGGGGATATTTCTGTTTAGTTAGCAGTCTACAGTCGATACTGTTAAATTGAATTTACTACTTTTTTTTTTTTTAGTCACTGAACAAAGGCAGAATACGCTTGTCATCATTAAAGAACATGTCCTGAAAATTCATATTATGGGCTCCCAGAAACCCCTCTAAGATACATTTTAGGTGAAATGTTTGTACGTTGTTTGTTAGTTTGAAATATAATTTTAAAAATCTGTAGTACATTCACGTCACTTTCATTACCTATTCAGCAAAAAGAATTCTTGCATACTCATCTACCTCATGATAATCTAGGTAAACATTTGTAGAAATGGTTGTATTAAATATTTATTTCAAGGTGTAATGGGAATTGGGGAATTTATTATGCTAAAGCAAAAAGTCATATGCTTTATGAGCTGGTCGCCATGTGATTGCACTAAGATTCAGTTCTCTTTGAAGACCGAGTGATAAAAATATTCGGCGTTACACTCACGTGACTATCTGCATAATATTCTTATAAAAGCTTATTCTTCATGGTAATAGAAATAAATCAAGTGTTACTCTAGACTAAAGCGATGGTCAAATCTTTTAAAGAGTTGATCGCTATGTTACCACATTGAAATTCCGTTCTCCTTTGGAAGCCAAAAATAAAATAGAATAAATAAAAAAAAGAAAACAAACCGAATGACTCCCCATTTGAAAAATGTATAAGCATTATTAAATTTAAACCAATAAGTAATATTTCGAAAATCACTAACTACACAAAGAGTGTAAATTGTATATGCTGTAACGATATTATATACGATAAGAAGAAGATTTTGTTTATGTCTTACGGTTTAGCAGTTATACAAAAATCATTTTAACTGAATAATGACTTCAGAGGATTATTCTCAGAAAATTCAGTATACATTTCACTTGTCATGAAACTAACTAAAAGAATATGGATTTTTATCAAAATTCTTAAGAACAATTTTGAGAAAATAAACAACTTCGAAAAATGTTTCATTTAAGGGAGGTGGATTTTTCTTAAAAATCTTCGTGTCGTATCCTTGGAAGACGCTGAGCTTAAAGTTTGGTATTTAAAGTTTTGTTTTATTTATACTATTCCTAGACACGCACAAGTGGGGCCTCAAATCATATTTTCTGTAAAGCATCGAGACATAGAATTTTAGATGGAATACAATATTTCCCCTACTTACTGTATGCAAGAGAGAAAGTTATAAAATATATCTATATTTCTACAATCTATTCTTACAAATATTACTTAGTGTATCCATCTCCTGCTGATCTAGATAACATTAGTAGAAATTACTCCATTACACTTAGGTATTCATATGGCTGAAACGGCAGTCAAATGTTTGAAAGTTAGTAACTATTATATGCTGTACTTGAAATTTCTTACTCTTTGCATAACAAAGAATGGCGACACTCCAAAAGCTTCTATAAATATAAGAATGTTAATACCGCAAAAACATTGGAGATATACCTTGTTTTAACGAGAGCTACCCTTTTAGTAACTTTTTATCCATTACTTATGCTTTATCAATTATACATTCTGAATGAATGTGACTTCACAGAGTATTAGAAAATTCGAGATATTTAATTAATTTTTCAATTACATTATTTTAATCAAAACCTTTCAGCTAATTTTTAGAGCATAACAAAACAATTTCCATGTAAACGGTAATTTTGTTGGGGGTTTTTGTTAGATTTTTGAGTGGAAATGTAATACTTCCTCTAGTAATATAGGTAAGCAGTAAAATAGGTAACAAAGCTTCGTGAAGTTATTGATGTTTTATGCTGAAGTTATTTTGGCTGTACTGCTTTCATCAGTTCCCATCTAAGCACTATTAGGTTGTCATTCCTGGTTAAAAGTTTCCCAACTTTGTTCACACACGTCAGCACGGTAAACCGCTGTCAACTTATGCTGAAAACTTTCGTTGGGTTTTTAGCCTCTGCCACACTTTCAAACCACAAAAAGATGGCCTTCCAGTTCTTCTTTAATGCAAATGAACAACTGAATAACGTAGGTGGTAGCAAAGCCTCTTGAATTATACATCTGATGTATATGAACGTACGCGCGCCCAAGAAATATTGCACGGTTACAACAAGTGTTAACTGCCTGCAGGTGGAGGCCCGTGGTGTAGGTCAGTGTGGTTTATTTGTGTTTAGGAAGTAAAATTAAGCAGTGAACAGGAACTCAAAACCGACAAGCGAAAGAGGTGTTTAAAAGCATTAGGTGTAAGAAAGACTACAAATTCGAGTTCAAATCTTAATGGAAAATTTTATTAGCGCACTATCGAGGACAACTTCTTTACTTTTAGATTGGCTTGCGTTTAGTGGAGCGAAGCAGTAAATCAACACCAAGAGATATAATGCTTATTAAATGGTGACGTGATTTTAGCTCCTTGCAGCCGTTGGGTGAAGAAAGCACAGAGAAAAACAAACTGATATGATCTATTCACATGACTTTTTCCACAAACTATTATCACAAAAGGTATTCCTTTATCTACATCGTCATAATGAGATAAACATTAACAGAAATGGTTGTATTAGTTCCTTCTAAGTTACAAAGAAAATAAGGTAATACACTAGGCTAAAGCGATAGTCAAATCTTTAAAAAGCAGGTCACCATGTGAAACAATTGAAGTTCGGATTTCACTTTGCACGGCCAGAGCAGAACAAGAAATATGAAACGAAAGATGATCTCCCGTTGGGAAAAATTCAAGTAACTTAAAACTGAAACCATTAACAAGGAATGTCTCGAAAATGGTTAACTCAACCCAAAAAGTATATAATAAATAGGAATTCTATATTTTAACGAGATCTAGTTTTTATCTATCTTTTATGGTTTATCAGTTGTGCAAAATACATCCAGAATGAAGAGGTCTTCAGAAGGTATTCCCTGAAAATTCAATATATATGCATTTTATTTGTCATATACATATCTTTAATATACTGCATTTTAATCAAAATAGTCAGAGTCAATTTTGAGAAAAACAAACATTTCAAAAAATTTCCCATGTGAAGGGTAATTTAGAGTGGGGGATTCTCTGGGAAATCTACGGGTTTCATCGTTGGAAGATACTAAACTTAAGTCTCAATTTAATACTTAACGGTATTTTCATTTTTGAGCAGACCCCTCACACATTGGCACGTTTTATTTAGATGAGCTCAAAACATGTATTCTGGTGAAATCTCGATATAGAATTTGTCGGTGAAATACACCACCTTCTCTAGACACCATGTCTATAATATGTGTAGAGACAGTAAAAATTATGATTTTATTAAATACTCTTAATAAAAAATGTAGGCTATATTTTAATATGTACATATTAGTAGTTTTTACTAAACGTTATCCGAAAAAATCACGTTTTCCGAAATGGCTCTGACCGCTTTAGTTCGGCAAAGCTTGATTCCATTATATTATTATATAATACGGTGTTATTTTCCTGTCAAGAGGTCTGTGTCCCTTTATAAGCATACATCTAAACAACTTCCAAGTTTATACGAACTAAGTGGCAAAACCAGTCGAACGCCCCCAATAGCAGTAAGCTACTGGTGCTAATAGCTTGCCATTCTGTCCGTGTCATGCCTACAGTACAATATAGGCGGAAATTGCTACAGATTGTCACAGAGATTACTGCAGCCTGAGGATAGTCATCTTCCTCGACATTAATTTCTGGCTGAGGGAGCCCCAAGGTGATGAACTATCGCACCATGCTCTCTTTGTTCAGCAGAGGACCGAGTTTTTGTTTCTATCACAACCTGCGTCCAATCTTCCTTCAAAATTATATAAAACAGTTTGCATGAAAAGTTAAAGCTGATAGAATCATCAGCACAATATGTTGGATTTTGAGATGGCAACATTAAATAAACAATCCGTCGACAAAATACCTTTTGGCAAGCTCATACTCTACTTCGAGAAGAAACGATGACCTAAGATAAGTATCGGTCGTTTACTTAGCGCGGCTGCTTGCCAAACGGGAGACCTGGGTTCGATTCCCTGTACCGGCTTGGGGAATTTTCCCCCGCTGGGAGACCTGGTCCGGGGTGCACTCAGCCTCGTGAGGTCCCTGGGGGGGGGGCAATTCAGGAGCTACTTGATTGAGAAGTAGCGGTTCCAGATTGAGAAGACCGCATTAACCGCCCTTGAGGGACTCAAGGCGCTGATCACGTCTCACCCTCCAGCACTGCATCCCATTCATGTAGCCTTCGGGCCGAGATGGGGGATGCAGCAGTCGTGCCATGGAGTTACGTTAAGAAAAGTATTATACACAGATGCTTAAAAATCTGATGTGCTACTTTCACATAACTTTCTCTTACTAAAGATTATTTTAGCTACATCATGCTAATCAAGGTAAACATAGCAGAATTGGTCTTATTACTTGCTTCCTTGTAATTAGAAGGGAAATAAGGGAATGTACTACGCTAAAGCGATAGTCAGGTCTTTTAAAACCTGGTGTAGCTTAAAAAATATTAAGATAGTTTTAAAACTGAAACCAATAACAAGAACATCTCGAAAGCAGTCAACTCTACAAGAAAAACATATATGACATAAATTATGTGTTTTAATGAGATCTACATTTTTGTATAGTAAATTTCTGTCTATCTCTTACAGTTTAACCGTTGTGCAAAATTCTGCAAAAATCATCCCGAATAAAGAGGTCTTCAGAGGCTATTCTCAGGAAATGAAAAAATATACATTTTAATTGTGATGTAAATTTCTTTAATGTAGTATTTTAATCAAACTCGTTAGCTATTTTTGAGAAAAACAACATTTCAAAACATTTTCCATGTAAAAGTAGTTTGTGGTGGGAGATTTTATTAAAAATCTTCGTGACGCATCTTTGGAATATACTGGACATAATTACCAACTTTGGTATTTAATCTATTTTTGTTTTGAGCTATGCTGTCCACAGGCACAGAAGTTTTTCTAAAAATGATTTTTTCGGTCTTATTGGACCTCAAAAAAATATATTTCCGGTGAAATAAAATACCTTCTCCATGTACCGTGTACATTGTAGACATGTGCCAGAGATAACAAAAGGGCTACAGAATGACTTGGAAGAGTTATAAGACGGTGCAGCTCTACTGAGTATATGCGAAGCGTCTGGGGGCAGTATTGCTCCAGCCAGACACTTTAACGACGGCTAGGGAGGAAAGTTTTCTCTCCCGACACGAGGAGAAAGCCAGGAAGACAGTCGTGCCAAGGCTTTTCCCTCACTCATATCCGAGTCCATATTTTGTGCTGGCTCCGCACTTCGAGATAAGTTATGACAATTCAGGAGCGGTAATCCCGAGCCATCCCTCAGGAATACAAAAACCTCTTACTGCCGTGTTAAGCACCTCGGCCACGTACGTAATAGGAGTTGGTAATCCTCAAGACCATGTAGGCCGGGTGATGAACGACACGAATTGTTTTTGTGAAGGAGCCACGTGGATCAACGCGGGCGATCTCGATATCGTATTTTCCTTTCAACATAGATCGTCTTATGCCTCGTGAGAGTCATGCTTTCAACCGGGGCCAGGTCTTAACGTTTCCACCACAACACAACAGAAATGGCGAAAAAACAGAAGAATCAAGAATATGACTATGCAACTAAGGCCATAATTCACCTAGTTACCCAAAGGATCGAAAAGAGAGGAGATTAGATACATATATTCTGCTATCACTATCAGAAACTTCACATGTTCCAGAATGCATCATCTATCAGGTAGCGCAATAAGGTACCTCAGGAACTAATTCATTTATCAGATGCCAAAAAAAAAAACAAAAAAAAAACTGATGTGTACGATTCACATGACCTTCTCTATATCCCTGCAACAAATTATTCTTAAAAATTTTATACTTCTATTTACTTTACGCTCATCAGAAAAAATGAGCTTCCTTGTAAGTAGAAGCGAAATAAGGGACTACCATAGGTTAAAATGATAGTCAAAAGCTGGTTGCTATGTCAATGAAGTTTCTTTGTTTATATGGATAGGAGTTGACAAGTTCCTGTATGAGAAAAGTATAAGTTTTTCATAGCATAAACCAACGAAAAAAAAAAATGTATATAACATACATTGTGTGTTTTAACATGCTCTACATTTTTTGTGTAGTAACTTTTTCCCTATCTCTTACGGTTTAGTAGTTATTCAAAATTCAGTAAAATTCATCGAGAGTTAACTACTCTTCAGAGGCTATTCCCAGAAAATTCAAGATATACATTTTATTTGTCAGGTCAATATCTTTAATATACGAAATTTTAATCAATATCGTTAGAGCCATTTTTGAGAAAATCATCATTTTCGGAAAAAGTTCCATGTAAAGGGTAGTTTGGGGTGGGGGGATTTTTCTCAAAATCTTCCGTGTCGCATCCCTGGAACATACTAAACTTAAATACCAAGTTTGGTATTCTACCGACTTTTGGTTTTTGAGTTATCGTGTTCACAGACACACGGACACACACACACGGATCTTTTTGTGAAAATGCTTTTTTTGGATATTGGGGACCCTAAAACATATATTGCCGGTGAAATCTCGGTATCGAATTTTTGGGTGGAGTGCAATATCTTCTCTATACACTATGTACATAGTGAAAGTTACTCGCATAGGTAGTAACAGATCCGATGCAGCTTAAGACATTAGAAAATTCACAAGCATATGGTATAGGGAGGTATATTTAACTAGGGTCATCAAGTAGATAGTACAGACGGCACCTGTATATGACCATCTTTCAGAAACTTTCTCGAACATTTATGCTGTAAAAAGGCTCCTGAGCAACTAAGCTTATCCATCAAGTAGATGTATAAGAGCCAATGCAACTAAGGTCATCTGTCAGAAAGTTACTTTGAGTATGTAGATGGTACAAGAAATTGCCTATTCAACCAAGACCACATATCAGAAGTTTACTGTATACACGCTATAACAAGCCCTATGCAACTAAGACCATGCGTCACAAAAACATACTAGTAGAGAAAGTCGAGGTCAACAGTTTGCAACAGATTACATCACACGTATAACATGTAAAACAAGCAAGATCTTGCTCTGTTCTCAATAATTGCATTTCAGCCATATGGTGGAAAAACGGCATAGGTTGGTGGTAATGTATAAGAACGCGCCCCAAAGCTTTCAAAAAACTCAACCAACTGTTCCGTCTGCAAGAGGATTTTAGTTAAATATTACGGGGGGAGGGGTTAAGCATCGGAATTCAGTAAAGCGTTCAAATGGAAAAGACAATTTCGCTTCCAGAAGAGCGTTTTCTGCACTTCATTAGTTTTAACCCTTCTTGTAACTTGTGCAAGTTTAACAAGCACATTGGAAACTTTGTTAATTAAAAAAAAAAGATAAATGCATTACATTGTGTTGTTAATGAGGTAGAACAACAATGAATAACGATTTCGTATTTTTCATTAATTTTTAAATTTCTAAAAATAGAGAGAGCGCTGTGACCGAAGGGAAGCCTGGAACAATCACTTGGCGGTCTATTGTTGTATACATAATGTATAACGGCGTCCTGGGCCTAATTAAGGACTGGGCACGATCTTCTCCAGTGAACACAAGTGTTCATTAGGTTGTAATGGTAACGTGATCATTGCGCAGGCGCATGGCCACATCAGGTCAAGTAACTCATGATAACTCGACATTAACCACACTTCTACGATTATCTGTACTTTAACCTCTTGTAATAACAAACACAAAATACATTAAGCTGAAGTATTTTGATTAAGGAAGGTAATGGTTGAAATGCTTTAGTATGCCCTGGATGTTTGACGCAAACTGGCATTCGTTTTCTCAAGATATAAGGGAAAACCTCGAGAAAATCCCTATCCAGATTAACTCATATAAAAAGAGATGCGAACTCGGGAACTCTTGAATTTGAGGCACTATGCCCACACCACAGAGGTGAACATTTTACTACTTTTATTTTCATTAACTACTAATAATCGATACATTGCATTATACCCATTAAACTATACTTCAACAGAAATACATGTTTTGATGACACTTGAATGTGTGTGTATTGAACAGCATAACTCGGAGCAAGTTCAGAATCTTCAAAGGATGCAACACAACAATTTGCAAGACATTTCCCTCACTACTGCTATAGTTTAGATTTTCTTAAAAAAAAAGAAGAAAAAAAAATGTTTCAGATGCTAAACCGTAAGATTATGTACACACACACACACACACACACACACACACACACACACACACACACACACACACACACACACACACACTCTATAAAAACACGTTTTTTAAACGCAAGTTTTATATCAAATCAGCCACTTCCTAGATATGCTTTACACTTTTTTCTTTCCCACAATCGAATTTTGCCGCCATCAAGTTGTTTCTCGTAATGTCATGGAAGAGTATGTAATTTCAAACCCAACATAGAGCGACCCGCTTTTTAAACATACGAACATAGTTTCAGGTTCCTGTATTACTCTTGCAGTTTAACCAATAAAAGGTGAAATGGATCTATTTCTGCAAATGTCACGGTTAACGCGCATTAGATAGAAAAACATTCGATAGCTTGCATTCACATTGCTTTTTTACCTATTACGGTTTATTTTCTATGTATTTTATGTCTTACTTATGCTTATATATACAGAAAATTACATTAATTTCACATTTTGTCGTAGGTTTATGAGGGTACAGCAGACTAAATTGAAAGTCATAAAAAGCAAATTGCTATACATACACTACCTCCGAGAATTTCACTCTTTGCAGACTTCACGAGAAACAAAAATAAAACTGACTTAGAAATTAAATACATTTTACTAGTGACGTATTTTATTCCTCTTTTCGGTTTTGAGTTGAGCTATTCTGACACAAAATAGACCTAAAAATTCCCTTATCACTTTCTCTAGCACGGATGTACGATGTATATAGTAGGTAGACAAGGTACTGTATTCCACCCAAAAATTGCATATCGAGATTTCGTTGGAAATAAACTTGCTGAGCACCCCTGGATAAAAATAAAATTTCTAGAAAAGTGTGTGTGTGTGTGTGTGTGTGTGTGTGTGCAACTGAGAAGCGAAATTAGTATCTTACACGGATGCCACATGAACATTTTCAAGAAACTACTCTTTAAATGGAAAAGTTTGCGACAAGTTTTATTTTCTAAAAAGTCTCTATTTTGATTAAACTACCGTAGGTATATTAAATACATTTACATGACACACAAAATATATATCTTGAACTTTCTGGGAATAGCATCTGCAGATCTCTTCATTCTGGATGACATTTACATTACTAGTAAGCCGTAACATACTTTTCATTGATAATCTTCATTAATAAATTGGTTATTTGATCAATTAAACTTATTACGCAAAAAATGTAAATCTCGTTAAAACAAGCAATTTACTTCATAGGTGTATATTTTGTGGAGATATTACCGAGATATGCCTCGTTATTGGTTTCAATTTTATCACATTTAAACTTTTCTTATACTGGAATTTATCACTCCTGTTTCTTTTGTTTTCTTCCTGGCCGTGCAAAGAGAAACGAATTTCAATCATATATCAATAACCTTTTAAAAGATTAGCCTAGTGTGTTGCCTCAATTACCTCCTACTTATAAGGAATTAAGTAATAAAACCATTTCTACTAATGTTTACCTTGCTGAGCATGAAATAGACAGAATTAAGTTTCTTTTAAGAATGCGTTGCAGAATAGGCAGTGAAAATCACTGAATAGAACACATCAGATTTTTAGATTTGCTACCTTAAAACGTGTATTTTCAGTGAAATCCTTACATCGAGCTTTAAGGAGAATAAGTAGTTCCTCTACTTACAACAGGAAAATGGTAGAGAAGGTAATATGCCTTTGCACGAATACTTTAAGATATATAAATATAAATGAATGCGAATAGAAAAACTCATGAGAGTAAAATGTGAACTTATTACTTTTTCTACACGTAATATATTCATAGTGCATAGAGAAGGTATTGCATACCACCGATACCGAGATTTCACCGTAAATAGACGTTTTAGAGTCCCTGTATCCAGAAAAAGTATTTTTAGAAAAAAGGTCCCTGTGTGCGCGTGCGTGTGTCCGTATGCCTGTGAACACGATAATTCAAAAACGAAAAGTCGGTTAAATAACAAACTTGGTATATAAGATTACTCTTTACATGGAAACATTTTCCAAAATGTTTATTTACTCAAAAATGGCTCTAACGATTTTGATTAAAATACCAAAGATATATTAAAGCTATTTACACTACAAATAAAATGTGTATCTTGACTTTTCTGGGAATAACCTCTGAAGACCTCTTTATTCTGGACTTTTGCTGAATTTTGCATAGCTAGTAAACTACAAGAGACAAACAGAATATGTAGAGCTCGTTAAAATACACAATTTATGTAATAGGTGTTTTTTTCCGTGTTGTCCATTTTTAAATATTCCTTCTTATTGACTTCAGTTTTAAAATACTTAAGCTTTTCACATAGGGGAATTTGCTAACTGATAAAAGCTTTTTAACAATAATTTGTGATAGAGATGTAGAGAACGTCACGTGAGTGGAACACATCAGATTTCTTGAAACATCCAACCGTGAAGTTATACTGGACGGGTAATGAATGAAAATAAGTGGTTTTAATCATCCGCACCAAAAGATGCGTTATAGTGATGAAGTACCAGAGTGGAGTGACGCGTTCTGCAGTTCCATGCATTGTGAAATATGCATGCGCCCACAGGATACCTCAAGTTAGCACTTTCAAGTGACAGTCTGACACACTGGCATGTAACACTCGAACCCAGGGCCGACCATGTGTCAGCTGCATGGCGCTGTAACCATTACCCTTACTCATCCTGCAAATGGACTAAAAATAGGCGCTAAATATAGAATACAAAGAATGGAATTTCTCTATTGTACTGCATAAACTTCACACTTAACACATGCATTCGCACCACTTTCTCTGCTAATGATAAATTTACTATATATACAGTGGGAGGTGAATATTTGCATCAGCGTTTGAGAAAGATGTGATATTTAGAGCCCGGTTCCGAGGTCACGGAATTGCCGGATTGGGGTTCGATGCACATAGAGTATAACTATGGCGTGAAGGAGTAGGCGTGGTTTGTAAAGCTCGATTCGCAACGAGTTGCAATATATAGCATTGCTCACTGCCTGGCCTCGTTCAATTTCTGCTAGTAGATAAATTCGTGAACACTGAACAAACTTGTGGATATTCAAATATATTTTGAGTCACAAGAAGAGAGCCTTTTCTTACGATACAGAAAAAGACGTATCTTGTAATTCACTGTAATGAATTCTGAGTGACTGGTTGATTTATGCTGATTGTCTTTTCAAAACTGTACAAATTATTATCCTCAATTTTTTGTATAAGTTTTATATTTTGGTCTGTAAAAGTATTAGGCGTTTTTATTTATCGTTTTATTTTGCAGTTATGCAAATTCCATCATCAATAAAGGGAACTTCAGGAAAATTTGTTAAGAATATACATGAACATAGATAGTTGCCTTAATGAAATCCCCTTGAGCAATTTTAAAGAAAATAAAAATATGCCCATATAAAGAATAGCTTTTGGGGGGCGGGTAGCGGCATTTTATTGAAAACCTTCGTGTTGCATCCTTGGAAAATGCTTAACCTAAATTGCATGTTTGGTATTAGATGACTTTTCGTTTTAGAAATATGCTGTTCACAGACACACGGACCTTTTTTTCTTCTAATTTTCCCCCTGTATTATTCAGGGGGCCTCAAAAATGTATCTATACCTCTGTATCGAATTTTTGGTGAAATGCAAATACTTCCTTTATACCACAGATAAGCTTGAAAAAAGTTAAAAATGTTTCAAACCACTGATGTGTTGCACATATAACTTTCTCCACTCACTATCATCCATTTCTATAAACCTCCAACAAACTATTCTTGCAAATGTTGATTTTTCTCTCTGCGTTGTAAAGTTAGTCATACTAAATGTTTGCATAAATAACTGCATTATATATTTTATTATACATAAAAAGGGATTAGCGGTAGTCAAATGTTTAAGAATTGCGCGCTATATGTGGGCTTTAAAATTCCATACTCTTTCCACGATGTTGCGAGAAACTGAAGGTTGCCAGTAATTAAAAAAAAGGAGGGGGAAAAAAAAGGCTAAGCATTGAAAACAAATAACATACATCTCGGAATGGTTGACATTACAAAAACGTACAGTCGCCCTCCGTAGTGTAGTGGTTACCATGTTACTCTTGTGCCATTCCCACCCACGGAGGGCGATGGATTTTTTTTTTTTTTTGGGAAGGAAGTAAAAAAGTTGGACTCTGTCGTAGATTTACATCAATCCTGATAAACAGCCTCTGAGCATAATTAAGCGGACTTACACGCCCAACATAGAATGGGACATTAAGAAGGTTAATTAGCCTCCATAAATAAAACACCATCATTTCATTTCTGCAAATATTTTGTTAAATTTTGAAATTAGATTTGTTTAATTTCTTTTTTTAATTGCTTCATTTGTATAGCCCCCTTTAACATCAATGGTCATATCGGGGGCTTTCACTTGTGAAACTATAGGTTCAGAACATTAAGCTTTATATTACTAAACACACGCGCATTTACTCTCACATTCATACTTCCAGACTCTATGGGGGATAGGGAATAATTCCGGTTAAAGAAAAATTCCCCGCCCCAGCCGGGAATCGAACCCGGGACCTCCGGGTGAGAAGTCAGATCGCTGACCACTCGACCACGGAGGCAGTCTATTTTTATTTCTTATCATATTGCTTCTGCTACAATTTCCGTTCATTTTCGCTTAGATTTTCCGAACATGCCCTTTGAAGCCGAATGAAGATATCTAAGTTAATTACATTTTGCAGAAATTAGCAGTTTTAATATAGTCTCTCTTTAGTGATGTTATGTTTTGTAATAAAAATATTGACAGTTTTGATTAAAATATATATGAAATGTTAGCATGATAAAAGAGCTCTTGGATTTTATGTTAATAGTCTATGAAGTCCTTTTCGTTCCTGTTGTAGGTATCTTACCTATAACTCGGACACCTTAACACCATGAGTAAGGAACAAAGAACTTCTGGGTTGGCCCCGTAGCTCAGTTGCTCGAGCGGGTCCCTGGTTCGATACCCCGATAAGGGGTGTGGATTATTCCCTATCCCCTCAGAGTCTGGAGGTACAGGGTGTACAACAAGTAACTATTTCGTGATTGAGGATGTCCGTTTGTTACAGGTTGATTACTGAGCGTCTAAAGGGCGTTCCGTGCGATGACCTGCGACGACGGTTTCAACGAAAATTTAGAATGTACCAACGAATAAAACCATATGGAAACTGTTAAATAAGTTTCAACGAGCAGGCACTGTTGTTCCGAGTTTTGACCAGATCGACCTTCCAAAAACGCAGCTGTTGACGCAATGACGGAGTCAATTGACTGGAGAACTAAATTCCGAAATCATCAGTGTTCCAAGTGCTGGAATTCACCTTGAAGAAGCATGCATATCATTTGCAAGTGTTACAACACCAACTCCATGACGAAATTTGCAAATGACGTTAAAGACGACATACAGATTTAGGACTCGATTTCAATTGACTGCCGTATTGCGTCAATGTCAGCTGCGTTTGTGGAAGGTCAACCTTAGCGAGACTCGGCAGCAAAGTGCCCATTCGTTGAAACTTAACAACAGTTTCCATATGGTTATATTCGTTGGTCCATCCTTTCTAAATTTCCGTTGAAACCGTCAACGTAGTTCATCGCACGGAACAACTGTAGTGTCATGTGACAACGGCAATACGTTCAGGAATAGTCAACATACTGCTCAGTGGTCAACCTGAAACAAAAAAATATCTGATGTGTTACACTCACATAACTTTCTCTAGCTGCTCTACAAACCTCCTACAAAAGATTCTTCTTCTTTGTACACAATGCTAATCCAGATACATATTAGCAGAATGTTCTTATTACTTAGTTCCTTATAAGCAGGAGAGAATAAGGGAATGCGCTATGCCAAAGTGATTGTCAAATGTTTTGAAAGCTATCGTCATGCGATTGTCATTGCAAATCACTTCTTTGCTTGGCCAGGAGTAGAACAAAAGATAAACGGACACTTCCTATCTGAGAAAAGTTTAAGTACTTCACGATTGAAACCAGTAACAAGGACTGTCTCGTAAAGGACATAAATTGCGTGTTTTGACGTGATGTACATTTTTTGTGTAGTGAGTTTTTTTTTCTATCTCTTACGGTTTAGCAGTTAAGCAAAATTCATCCAGAATAAAGAGCTCTTCAGAGGCTATTCCCCAAAAATTCGAGATATACGTTTTATTTCGGACATAAATAGCTTTAATATACGGGATTTTAATCACAATTGTTAGAGCCATTTTTAAGATAATCAACATTTTCAAAATTTTTTCCATATAAAGGGTAGTTTTGTGGTAGGGGGATTTTTTTTTTTAAATCTCGTGTCGCATCCTTGGAAGATACTAAACCCAAATACCAAGTTTGGTATTTAACGGTCTTTTCGTTTTGGGGCTATGCTGTCCACAGACACACACACACGGACCTTTTTTTTAAAAATGTTTTTTTTTTCGGACTCAGGGGATCCCAAAACATTTATTTCCGGTGAAATCTCGGTATTGAATTTTTGGGTGCATTACAATACCTTCTCTATCCCTATGTACATTGTACATATTGGGCTAGAGAAAGTAACACATTCGTAATTCACCCCAATCACGAAATGGTTGCTTATTTTCTGGACAGCCTGTATAAATGAGTGTGAATGTGTGTGATCTAAGGTACAAGTGAAACAAAATAAAATAAAAAATCCGATGAGAACAGAATGCAATAATGTCCCCAAAGTAAGAGGCCACCTATATGACCAACGGAGTCAAACGCAGGATATAAATTAATAGAACAATTTACAAAAGCTACTTCTAAAAGACGTGGAAGTAATAACTTTCCAATGTGAATAACTTGATTCGTTGATGCTCGTTTGAATGCTCCAACACATTTAGCTGAACAGTAAACAGGAGTCATATGAGAAAAGAAGCGGGCATACGACAGGGAAATGCAATCGCTGACTACAACAGAATTAATTACACTTACTAGGATTCATTACCACCAATCCGATTTAGTTTGTTTTACTGCTACATCTGCAGACCAAAATATCACAAAGCAATGTTTAGATGCGCGAGCGATCGACCTGTAATCCGTTTATCTGTGACACGGAGGTGATGCTTTGAACCGCATTCCTTGGGCTGTGCAAAACACAATAACTGAGTACAGTTCCTTCGGCATTACCTCGTGATTCAGCTATTTAGCCCTCACGAGACCAAAACAAAATACCACAGTAGGTATAACCTAGATAAGAATTTACATATACAAAATATCGAAAGCCCAACATTTCAGTTCGATTTATTTGAAATGTTAATTCAGCAATCAGGGGTTCATTATGCTATACTTTAACAATTCCAATAAATTGTAGAGATGAAATTGTAACTATCCTATTTTAGTAGAAATTGCATTGTTAAAGATGATAGTTCATTTGCTTTGTTTAATATGTATCTACATACTACGAGTATTCTTGTTTAATAACATTACAGCTAGACTTAACAAAAATTTCACTTTTATTTTAGTTATTAATAAGGAGGTATACAGAATTTTATTTATTTTTGCGAAAAAGTACATCACGTGTTACAATTTAAAAATGAGAATGTAACGGACAAAGAAACCACGAGGAAAGAGAGTTTTAAAAAATCTAATGTGCTCCTTTCACATGACATTCTCCAGCAATTCCACTAACATTTTCTTATAAAATATTATTTTACCTACATCATACTAATTGGGATAAACATTATTAGAATTTGTTATATTAATTGATTACTTGTAATTAAAAGGGAAATAATGGAATGCACTAGCCTAAAGCGATACTCATTCTTTTAAAAGCTACGGCTATGTGAAAGAATTGAAATTCAGTTCTCTTTGCTTGCCAGGAGTAAAACAAAGGAAAGCTGAAACGAAAGATGACTTGCTGTTTCAGAAAAGTGCAAGTAGTTTTAAATTTAAACAATAAAGCATATCTCAGAAACGGTTTAACCTACCAAACATATGTATAGGGCATAAATAGTGTGTTTTAACGAGATCTACACATTTTTATTGTACTCAAGTTCTCGTCTATCTCTTACGGTTTACCAGTTATCACTAGTCATTTAAAATGAAGAGATCTTTAAAGGCTATTCCCAGAAAATTCAGGATATACTTTCGTTTGTGATAAAGTATCTTAAACTTACGATATTTTAATCAAAATCGTTAGAGCTACTTTTGGGCAAATCAAAATTTTCGAAAAACATCACATGTAAACGTAGTTGGGGTGGAAGAGTTCCCTGAAAATCTTCGTGTTTCCTCTTTGGAACATACTGAACTTTACCAAGTTTGTTATTTAACTGACTTTTGGAGTTATGTTACCCACAGACACAGGGTTCCTAAACCATGTATTTCTGGTGAAACTTGGGATGGACTTTTTGATTGGAATACAATACCTTCTCTATCTACTATATATTGTATAAAGGTGTTAGAGAAAGTAATTATAACTACAAAATAACGGTCTCTAACATTATACTGTTTAAAAAGCATTTGGTGCAATATCTTTCGTCTTTTTCAGTTCCTCTGCTGCAATAATCTATTATTTAAAGATTCCTCGCTGGCACGAATGTCCAAAAATACTATTGGGGGGGGGGCGTATACATCGGAAGAAATCTGCATATCAAATTTTTGGGTGGAATACGATATGAGGTGCGGTCATAAAGTCGTTATTGCTTGCAACAATGAAGAATAACTTCAAGTTCTGCTTTATAGAGGGATCACGTGTTTGAAATGTCCGCCGCTTAAGTTTTACTACGCTATTTCTTCGTAGAATGCCCGTAGCGTAAAAACGATGAACCTTGCCTATTTTCCAGAGTAGCATACGCAAAGGAGGTTCATTCTGAGCTGGTTGTCTGGTATGGGGAAAATCCCTAAAGCGTGACATCACTGTTAAGAGGTCTGGGTAAGCTCATCTTACCATTGTTACAACTAGAATCTTAATGCACCATTTTCTTAGTATGTATTGGTCACAGATTGTTGAAAATAATCTTAAAAGTATTACATCTTAGTAACGGAATAGACACAATTCTTGACTCACAATTGAGATATATTTTATTTTTACTTTCTCTACACGTACTATGTACATAGAGTATAGAGGAGTATTATATTCCACCGAGATTTCGCCGGAAATACATGTTTTGGGATCCCCTGAATCCAAAAAAAGCATTTTTAGAGAAAGGTTCGTGTGTGTGTCTGTGGACAACATAGCTCAAAAACGAAAAGACCGTTAAATACCAAATTTGGCATTTAGGTACAGTACCTTCCAAGAATACGACACGAAGATTTTTCAAGAAAATCCCCCCACTACAAACTACCCTTTACATGGAAACATTTTCGAAAATTTTGATTTTCTTAAACATGCCTAACGATTTTGATTAAATTCACGTATATTAAAGCTATTTGCATCCCGAATAAAATTTATATCTTGAATTTTCTGGGAATAGCTTCTGAAGACCTTTTTATTCTGGATGAAGTTTGCATAACTGCTAAACTGTAAGAGATGGACAAAAACTTACCATACAGAAAATGTAGAGCGCATTAAAACTCACAATATATATATATCGTGGAGTTGGTCGTTTTTAAGATATTCCTTGTTATTAGTTTCCGCTTTGAAAAACTTGTACTTTTCTCATACAGGAATTTGTAAACTACTGTCTGTACAAACAAAGGAACTTCAGTCACATAGCAACCATCTTTTGACTATTACTTTAACCTATGGCACTCTCTTATTTCACTTCTACTTACAAGGAAGCAAGTAATAAGATTATTTCTGCTATTTTTTCTCGATTGCCATGAAGTAAATAGCAGCATTAGCTTTTTAACAATAATTTGTTGCAGAGATGCAGAGAAGTTCATGTGAATATTTTTTTGTCTAACTTGTAACACAAGTTTATT
This sequence comes from Hymenopus coronatus, assembly GCA_030762935.1. Taxonomy (NCBI): domain Eukaryota; kingdom Metazoa; phylum Arthropoda; class Insecta; order Mantodea; family Hymenopodidae; genus Hymenopus; species Hymenopus coronatus. The sequence continues at coordinate 39,227,690 of CM060883.1, forward strand.
CTAGCTTTAAATAATAAGATTTCTTCTAGTTAATTTACTAACATAAATTAGTATTAAAAGTTGTACAATTATATAAGGAGTTTATGTTCCAAGTTTTACTATTGTAGATGGCTTAGCTCTAGAGAAAATGGGGCATTTGCAGAAAAAACTCTTAATTTCGAGAAATGCGTATTTAAAGTGAACAATACATAGATACCTATAACTCACCAAACATACAAAGTTTTATATGTAAAAATTTGCATTGTCAGCATTTCTTCCAATACTCTCATAGAAAAGGAGAAAATGTCTCTCTATTACAAACCAAATGCTTTTTATGTTTTTAGAAAAAAGTTATGCAACATTGTATTTACGCATTTTTTCTAAAAATCAGTAAAAATGCTAAAATATTGTAGCTATTCTTAAGTACTTTTTACCGGAGGCAAATGTCTATTTAAAGCTAATATTTTGAAGATACAGTAAATAACATAAAAAGCGTTAAAATGTCTTTTAATTTACATGTTCTCATTCCCAGATGAATGGCAAACTGGATCGCCAACACCTAAACAATCATCAAGGAGGATCATGTTGAGTAGTTTTTGGGGGACTACCATGTGCTGCGGATTGATTGGGTGCGTAAAGGCTACGGCATTACTGAAAGCATTGCCAGCACCTGCACAAGAGATTTTAGGGGTTATATATCAATTATACCGCTGTTTCAGAATACACTTTAAGGCACTTTTCTAGCTATAAAGTTAATCAACATTTCAAGTGATTTAACGTGGGCTATCGATTACACACTATATGTAAACTATAACTTCTAGTGCCCTTTAAAGCTTACATAATTTGACGATATTAAATTACTACACACAAAAACTTTACACCTTGATATTTCAATAACTTTCAGTACGGAATTATATTTTTTTATACTAGGCATTTCATCTCCAAAATAAATATTTCTTTTTTAAAAATAAATATTTTCCTGATAAATACTATTGGTTTTGGCATAAGTTTATCGCGCGCAATAATAGACTCCAAATTCTGGCCATATTAAATCAATGTTAACAAAAACTGACGCGTTGGAACATTTCGAAAGTTTGTGAAGATATAATTTTAAGTAAACGCTATTTTATAAAATAGTATGCTAGGGAACAGTTGTATTGTACGATCTTTGAATGGCTGTAGTGCCGGAATGTTCCAAGAATTATTTGCTATTAAAAAGTTATTCTCAATTTGTTGACTAACTGTAGTCAACATTTCGCTACCAGAGTCCATTAAGATCATAAACATGAATAATCTAGATTAATAAGAGGGTTATTCAGAAATTAATTAAATAATAACGAAAGATACTAATACGAAACTTTATTTACAAAATTACAGTATTTTTTTCTATTTCTCTTCGTAATCTCCATGCTGCCAAGGCTATTGTCACGTGGTAGCAGTTTTTCATGCCGATGTTATGCTTTTCTGCCGCGAAAGAATTTTTGTTTTTATGAATGCAGAAAATGTTCGGCTAATCGAATTTTGCACCCAAATAACGCAAGTTTTTAGTGATAAGACATTGAGCTAATTTTCAGGGAGAAAATGGTGCGTTATTTACGAGTAATCAAGGAAAAATCAGTGTACACGGCGAAAACCGGAGTGGGATGTCAACAATCGTTATGGAAGAGTTGAAAACAATAAAACAACCGCTGAAGGGGGCATAATAATAAAAAAATAAATAACCGCGCACACGAAGACCTTTGTCTAAAATGTGTTTTTTCATTCAGAGGACCCCAAACCGTATTCTTGGTGAAATCTCGGTATCAAATGTTTGGGTGGAGTGCCTATATGTACATTGGGCATGATAGAGAAAGTAAAAACGCTGAAGGTCATTTGTGTGTTTTATTAATAGTATAGATTTGGAACAGCTATATGCACAAGAATATAACATTAATAAGAAGGAAGCATACCTTCATTTTGAAAATTCATTAATTTATCAGTGTGCTAACAATTGATAACATTTGTTAGCATAACATTTAAATAATTGCTTTTGTTTCTATAAACCATGCAATATTTATGGGCTATGGTGTAAAATATAGAGGCATTTTAAAAATACCATACCTTTTATTCTTCAATACCTAAACTACATGATATCTTAATCAAAATCGTTAGAATAGATTTTGGCAATGTGGAATAAAATAACGTTGCTAAAGTTAAGGTTACAGAAAATTTAAAAAAAATCATTGTTTATAGCCTGTAAAGATGGGTTTAAAACATCATATTTAGTACTTATGTGAGTTTTTCAAGTTATGACCTGTCTCATTCTCACCAAATGCGGTACACTTTTTATTTTCTGGAGATCTCAAAATGTGCATTTCAGGAGTATCCCGGAAAAAAAATTGTTGGGTAGAGTACATCACCTAAAAACCGCGGTAGAGAAAATTAATGAAGAATGAAGCATATTTAAATTATGCTTTTTCCGAGTCTCCTGTTCAAAAATTCTCTTGTTGTACACACATACGCACGTGTTTAACTCAAAAATATAGGACTTTATTTCTACCTCTGCGCTAACAAGATGCCACGAAAGAGGTAAACGATAATGGAAGAAAATCAGCCATGAAATGTAAAGGCTGTTTCTTGGACCGCTCGTATTTTCAGAAGGGCGTACGCTCTTGGAATAGATAAAAAGGAAATAGATCCCAAGGCAAATTTCCAGCAAGCGATAAACATGAAGAGACCGCAGGAATTGTTTCTCTTCCAAAGTGGCCACATTTCCCTTTCGTGTCGAACTGAACATATATATGCAACGTAACGGCTTTGTTCCCAAAAGGATCGTATCACAAACGATGTTATACAGACTCGGCTCAATGATCTAATTTACTCGTGACTATGGCAACAAAATACTTGTTATGGAGAATGGCTTAGCTGATGCACTTGCCAACAAAATGTACAACTTCATGCAAAAACATATTGCAGATCCAAACTCTATATATTTTTTTTTTTTTTTCTATAGCAGGGTTGGTCAACTTATTTAGAGCTTTGGCAAGTATATTTACAGAATATGTTTAACAGTCATCTACAATGTTAACATTCCCTTTGAATTGCTCTTCATTTATTAATTTTCAATAGCAGGTTAAAGTATTGCGTTCTATCAAAAAATTCCATACCGAGATTTCACCGAAAATATATTTTGAGGCACCTGAATTGTAAAACAATACAAACAGGTCCTGTGCGAGTGTATATTTATGTTTCTTTCAGGTAGTCTCAAAATGTGTATTTCGGGTGAAATTTCGGTATCGAACTTTTGGGTGCAATCTACGTCAAAGGTTTATATTGCAGATATTCTTAGTTATTGGTTTGAATTCTGAATTGTTTTATGTTTCACACATGCGTTTCTGAGGTCGTCATTTTATTTGAATTCTCTAGCCCGTATGTACATAGTAGCTAGAGAAGATTCGATGTCGAGATCTCACCAGAAATATATGTTTTGAGGTACACTGAGGAAAACAAATTAGAAAAGGTTCCTGTATTTCAGTGGACACAATAGCTCAAAAATGCGCGCGCGGACATACAAAACCTTACATAACCTTAAATACCAAACTTGGTTCTAATAAATTTGATTGAAATATCGTATATTAAAGATTTTTACATTACAAATAAAATTTATATCTTGAATTTTCTGGGAATAACCCCCTGAAGGTGTCTTTATTCTGGATGAATTTGCATACCTGTTGAGGTTTGCACAACCAATAAACGGTAAGAGATAGACAAAAACTCACTACACAAAATGTAGATTTCCTTAAAACACATAATTTATGTTATACATTTTTATGTAGAGTTGACCGTTTCTGAGATATTCCTTATTACTGGTTTCACATTTAAATTACTTAACTTTTTCTCAAATGGAAGTCACCCCTCTTTATTTTTACTCCCGGAAATGTAAAAGAGAACCAAATTTTATTTGTTTTACATAGCGATAACTTTTAAAAGATTTGCTAATTGTTTTAACCAGCGCTTTTCTTGCAGTTACAAGGAAGCAAGCAATAGATCATTTTGTTAATGTTTATCTCGATTAGAATGGCACAGTTAAAGAATGCTCTTCTGCAAGCAAAGTTTGTTTCTGGAACAGCTAAGAGAAGTAATGTGAATGGAAGAACTTAGATTTTTTCATCTTTGAGATCATGCGAAGAGCATGGATAGCAACCACTTCCTCTAGCGACAAGACTTTTAAAACATCTGATTATCGCTTTACGTGTGGAAGAGGTAGCAGATCAAGTCATGTGAATGCAACACATATTTAACATACATTTAATTTGGTGTTGACATATCATAGGATTCAAATACAGTTTTATAAGACAAAGTATGACACTATTAAGGGTTAAACCTCAAAGCATGTCTATTTACCAAAGGAAACCAAACCTTAAATCAATTTGGGACGAACAGCAATTGAAAAAATAATTTGAAAAATATGATGTGTTCCATTCACTTAATTTATCTAGCTGTTCCAAAATACATACTATTCTTACAAAAGATTATTCTTTTATCTACATCATGCTAATCGAGATAAATATTAGCTTAACTGGACTTATTACTTGCTTGCTTTTAAGTAAAAGGGAAGTAAGGGAGTACATTAACCTAAAGTCACAAACAAATCGTTTAAAAGCTCGTCTTTATGTGAAACATATTAGGTTCGGTTCGCTTTGAGGAAAACATTTTAAAGCACAAGTAATATGCCAGAAACGGCCAGTTCCACAAAAGAGCGTATATGACATAAACTGTGTTTTAAAGAGATCTAAATTTTTTTGTGGTAAGTTTTTTTTCTATCTCTTACGATTAACCAGTTATGCAAAATTCACCAAAATTCATCCAGAATAAAGGTGTCTTCAGAGGCTAATCCAGAATGTTTAAAACATACATATTATCTGTGATGTAAATATCTTTAGTATACGATATGTTAAAAAAAAAACTGTTAGCCATTTTTAAGAAAATCAAAAATTTCGAAAATTTGGCCATGTAAAGGATATTTGGGGGTGGAGGAATTTTCTTGAAAATCTTCATATGGTATCTTTGGGAGATATTAAACTTAAATACTAAGTTTGGTATTTAACAGACTTTTCCTTTTTGAGCTATGCTTAAACACACACGTCAGGCTGAGCTTTTCCTAAAAATGATTGTTGGGACTCAAGCTAATTGGAAACACATATTTCCGGTGAAATCTCGACAGCAAATTTTTGGGCGGAATATAATACCTTCTCTATCCACTATGTACATTGTGCATGCGGGCTAGAGAAAATAAAAATAGTTACAATTTTTCCCTCTCCAGAAAGTAGCATCAAAGTAGCAAATGTTTCACCTGTATTTGTGTCGATTTCAAACGGAATAGCGTAACCATGGCAACTGTGTGTGGTATGACATTTCCCACTGTTTGTACAGCATCTACATACGTCTTCTTCGGCAGTACGGTCACAAGGGTCCTCCAGCTAGACTGCGAGTTTTATGTCTCCACTTCACGAGTAGTAGGTTTGCTTCTTGTTACAGCCGAGATAATGTTCCAACAACAGTTTCTGGTACAGGATCACGTTCTACCCTTTGTCCAACAATTACGAAGCTAAACAACGTCAAGAATACGATGAAACGTGGCACTTGTGACCAACTGCTTTAGTGACCAGTTCCGAGCAACCTTTTACCGCGACCACTATATCCATCAAGGTTTCCAGGGCTCACGAGGGCAATGATGCGTTTATAACTGCAACGCAGGCAAACACAGTTCTACTCTAGGAAATTGTCCGCAGGGTTATCAAAATATGTTAAAAGTGCAGCACTGATAGTCAATACATTTAGTGGAGACTGAAGAGTAATTTCACTCCACTTACTACGTTCTCGTTCAACATGCTCTATAAAGCGGATGCAAATAATAAAATAATTAACCTAAAAGGGTATAGGAAAGATTTCCGACTCCTATGCAGAGGATGAAAATATTTTAAATGAATATAATTCTGTGTTAAATCGTAGCTATCGTATAACCACTTAGATTACAAAAAGGCGGCCAATATTAGTTCTTCTTAAGTGAAGAGACAACCGATCTCAATAGCAGCTGAACGTCAAAACGGGTATGTAATTCGAGTGCATAAATGCAGTTGTTTTTGCTGATAAGGACATATTAAATTAACTCTAACTTTGCCACTTCCAGCTCTTGCCCCTTACCCTAGCATCCCAGTTAAGGTTTACTTTGTTCTCTATTTTTCCTTCGCCTCTGGCCTTAATTCACAGGTAAAGCTCCTGAGTTCAAACCAATGAGAGATTCGCTCACCTACGAATGGTGTGAAACACAAATGTAAAGGAGGTTGTGTCAACATTAAACAAGAAGAAGAAGAAAAAAACACTACAGGAAAACAAGCAGATCAGCACGTTTCCATGCATTTACCTGTACATAATAACGCTTTTGACTAGTCGTATTTCAGAGTGCTGGATCAGAACTAAGAGGCAAGAATGTTGGAACCCGAGTGCCAGAATCACCTTCATGCGGCGGAGGAAAAAAACAGCAAGATATGGAATACTACGTACCTCATTATGTGCCACCATTCCGAAACCATGATCAGGTAAGTTACTGGATGCATGCAAACACAGTTGTAAAGGGACTAGACCAAACTTTTTCCGGGCTTTAGATTCACTTCATCACTTATTATGCCGAGAAAAAAAGGCTTCCTGCACGGATACAACGCAAATAAGAAATTGCATGTCACGTTCTAATAACATATCACATATGTGATATATTATTACTTTCTCTAACATTTATGGCTCAGAAGTTTAGCGTTTAAGACTTGCATTCGGAGGCTTTGGACCTGAGTAAGCAAATGCAGCGAGTGGACGAATTTTTCTTCCCCTCATTTCATAGCGTTTCATGTTGAGGGACCTCGAAGGATGACACGTGGCGTTAAGGCATGCGGGATATGCTTCGAGGAAAAAGTTGTTTCTTTCCTAGCAGGAAATCGTCTGATCAAGCTGGAGAGGAGGGATCGAAGGGGAATGAGATGGTCTATCTGGGGATATTACAGACCTCGTGCACTGCATCACTACCATAAGAGTTGGCCGCCGTAAGTAGTCTTATTTCGTCCCTTCCACCAGAAGGTTTAGTAAATGCAATAGGCACACCTTTGGTCGTAGTGCAAAGAACCTCCACCTTTAACTTTACCTCTAGCTAAAAGTATACACCAAAGGATCCTTGTTCAAATAAACATGAAGTATATACGGTTTAAACAATTAAAACGGATAAGCTATGAGCATATGTGTGTTTGTGAACAAGACAACATTTGTCACTTTGAATTATTTCTCCCAAAATAACTACGATTTTGATTAAAATCGACACAGAGGTATTTTCGTCAATAATAAAATGTATACCTAAAATATACTGAGAGTCGACTGTGGCCTTCATTCAAAATGTGTTTTCTACAGTTTTGCAGTTTTATAATAGATAAAAACATACTAAAAATAAAAGTTAAGTTTCGTCAATTCCATTTGAAATTCCATGGGGAATTTACTCAAAATTTTGGAAGAATTTCCAATATTCTATACTTTCTTGCTAAATCGCTAGTCGTTTGTTTCTCGTCATATCATGTAAAGAATGTCCGGGATTTCAAAACTATGATTTAGTGACCCCCAATCCTTAAACTTTGACTATCACTTCAGCATCCTGTATCGCTTTACAGCTTCAACGAAATTGTAATGAAATTATTTCTCCAAACGTTTTTCTCAATTAACATAAAGCAGACACATTTTTGTAAGAATAGTAGAAGTGGTTAGATGAAATGATGAACTATAACATGGCATTTTTATATGAATTACATAGTACATAGTACATATGGGATATGTGCGTCGTTCTCCGTGTTCTAGGGGCAATATGCTAGCCTCTAGTTCCCAGGGTCGCAAGTTCAAACCCTACGGAGGGCGATGGATTATTTCGAGATTAAAAATCTTTATATGTAAGGGAAGTAAAGCTGAAGGTCTCGAGTTGTAGCTTTACGACATGTAAAAGAACTTTACTCCTGATAAAAATATTCAGAGCAAAATTAAGCGATCATTCACGTCCATAATAGAATTGGACGCTGAGAACCAAATCAGCTATACAGCGTCCATTAAAAAAAAAAAAAAAAAAAAAAAAAAAAAAAAAAAAAAACAACAATTTATATGCGAAATGATAATGGGTACATAAAGTTCATTCATGTGCCAGTTTGACAATTATTGACAAATTCTACTGATCTTAAGTATGATGTACATTACCGAGTATTTTGTTAACAGTATGTGTGAGCCAGTAATGTTCCTCAGGCGAATATAAAGTTTCCTATTTCCTAGAGTACGCACCTAGATTAGACGGCAGTACTTACAATTGTTTTTCAAAACAACTCTTACATTATATACAATATAATTCTATAAAACAATAATGTAAGAGCACGAGCAATTTATATATTATTTAAATATCACATTATCAAAATATAGCCCTTTATATCTTTGAACTTACTTAATGAACATATACAGGTACAAGTTCTATACCTTCCCACCCACCTACCTAAATAAATAACTCTCTGGTTAATAACTGTGTGAAGACTACCAAGCAAAGTAGGTTATACGATTTTGAAAAGTTTCGTTGCTTTTTTAAAATTATTTAAATAGACATAAATCTGCAGCTGTTCAACGCCTTACCAGAGGAAATTAGAGAAGTGAAATCTGAATCATTTAAAGTGTGTATAAAACAATTATTATTAATGAGGCTAAAATTGATTTATGTTACTGAATATTTTGAATATTTTAATACTAATACTTAATATGAATATGTGCATTTAATCCTTATATTCAACTAATTGTTTTAACTGATATTGCTGCACAATGTGTAACGACAGTACATAAATAAGTGAAATGGAGCGCAGTTTTTAAACCTAAATTTCTACTTAAGGGGCACAATCTCCTTTAATTCTACAGATAATTTTGATACAGGCACTAACTCTAAGCAGCTTTATTGTAGTTTAGTAACGTTTACTTCATACAGCGTGACGCAATTTTGCTTGTCAACTTCAGGTGCGCCAGCGCATGAGTCAGTTATGATTGCACAGCTACAATGTCCGCAACCGGATAGTCGGCTATTTCAGGCAAGAATTGCAGCTGTGGAAGCTTCATTGTTACGGGTTCACTAACTGAAACGCAGCTCCGTCTGCATCAACATTCTGGCAAAGGTGGTTGGTTACTTAACCAACTGCTCACGTCAGATGAAGCAAACTTCTTCCTCGGTGAATTTGTGAACAAACAAAACTACCGATACTGGGCAAGCCAAAATCCTCGCATTGTTTATGAGAAACCTCAGAGCAGCCAGAAAGTTGTGGTGTGGTGTGCAATTGGAATGTGCGGGATTATTGGTCCATATTTTTTTCCGAGGATTATGCTGGCCACGCAATAGTTGTACATTCCAACCGCCATGTTCAAATTTACAAAATGTTATCATGCCAGGACTCCAGGAGCGACAGCCGAACATTTGGTCCCCGAAGGTCGGTGCTTCTTCACTTCAAAGCAAAGGTTTTTCTCCAATCAGTGTTCCCCAACCGACTAATTTCCTACTTTGGAAATTTAACTTGGCCGCCTCGGTCTCCCATTATCCAGATATAACAGCTCCGGACTGCTCTCTATGATGATTCTTGAAGGTAAAAATGTTTTCACAACGCTTGCAAACTATCAAGTAGTTGATAGATGCCATATGCCACGAAATTAACGCCATTCCACGGGAGATGATGCAGAGTTTTCAAGAATGCATAAATATAGACGTTGGCCTCTCAGTTGAAGTCATATTTAAGAAGTATTGATGTAAGTACAATGTCCATAAATGCAAACATATATTGTTTCTCTTTTTCAGAAATATACTAGTGCCACTTTTAATTGGTAATTCTATTTTTTCAACCGAAATTGATAGATATATTACACGCCACCCTGTAGATTCTAGTCAAAATAATTTCAATTTAAAGGAGCACTAATGCTCAGTAATCTTAACCATAATTGGGAAATGTTTTCAAATACACATACTATCTTGAATATGCACAAGACCATGAAATGGCAATGCAATAATGGATATTGATGGTGGTTGTGAAATTTGCAAAGTAGACGCTAGTTGCGCTGGTGGTGTAATGATTTCTGGGGGAGAGCAAATCTGTGACCAAGGTGCTTCTTATCCTGCAGAGCGGGTGGGGAAGGAGGGCTGCAGTTTGCTCTGGCGCTCATTAGCCCCGTCTTATTAACGACCTCGCTTTTTTTTCTCTCCTTCGTGTTAACTGGGATTGAAAACATGAGAAGCAATCGTAAGGACGCGCGGCGAGAAAGTGCCTTCTTTCTTGTTCGCTCGAAATGTGCACTTTTGTGGGCGCGTTCGCCAATGACATCTCCAACTTTTGCTACAGAGAAAGACAAAACCCTCGTAAAACTGGAGGATTTTGACTATTTCATGCACACATCATTTAATTTTTTTCTGTACCTTATTTATAAGATACCTTTTCTGGGGTAGTTTGCGCACACGCCCAATTTCCTATAATCACGCATAAACATAGGGCACTAAGAACTATATTTTGGTTTTTAGTTATCCTATTACACGAATTTCTGTACCTCGTATGTAGTAGATGGAAGAACTATGTATTTCATCAGAATATTTTATACTTATCAAAAATAGATGTGCGATGATCCACTTAATTAAAAAAAAACTAGAGTTTTTAAAATAAGTTACATGTTTGTTTTGAGCAGTTTAACTCAAAACCAAAATGTTGGATGGATACCAAATGCGGTATTTATATTGAAAAAACCTCCAAAGATGTGGCAAGATTCAAAACAAAATGCTCCCAAACCAAAACTGTCCTTTACATGTAAAAATTAAAATGAGCTTTATTTATGGACACTCATAACTGCTGTGATTCTCAAAGTTCCATTCTACATTGGGCGTGCACGTGCGTTAATTTTACAAGCCTTTATCAGGCTTGAGATACTAGGGACCACCTTATTTCCCTTCAGAAAGAAGCCATTCTAAGGATTTTACGCCCTGATCAGATCGTTGAAGCTGCGATCTCGGGAACAAGAGGCTGGCATGCTACACCTAAACTACGGAGTATAAATAATCCTTTGCATAAGAAACCTATAAGTATCTTGAATTTACTGCCTATAGCCTCTTCAATACTCTTTTTTTGCTTTCCCAATATGTACTATGTACATAGTGTATAGAAAAAGGTATTGTAATGCACCCAAAAATTCTATACCGAGATTTCACCTGAAACACACATTTTGAGACCCTTGAACCCAAAACAATCAAGCTCATAATCTTTCAACGATATGATTCGAAATTTTTCAAGGAAATCATCCCCCCCCCTACACTACCCTTTACATGGTAAAGCTTCGAAAATTTTGGTTTTCTATAAAATGGCTCCAACAATTTTGATTAAAATACGATATATTAAAGTAATTTACATCACAAATAAAATGTATATCTTGAATTTTCTAGGAATAGCTTCCGAAGACTGTTTATCGAGGTGTATTTTGCTGGATTTTGCATAACTGGTAAACTGTCAGAGATACACAAAAACTTACTACACAAAAAGTGTACATCGCGTTAAAACATACAATTTGTGTAATATACATTTTCTGTTGCAAAGTTGACCGCTTCCTAGACATTCTTTGTTATTGGTTTCCATTTTAAACTACGCATCTTTTCAAACGGGGCCACCTTTCGTTTTATCCCTCTGTTGTTTTTCTTGAAATGCAAAGCGAAGCGAACTTCAATTGTACACATATCGATCTGCTTTTAATAGATATTACTAATGCTTTAGCGTAATGTACTCGCTTATTTCCGTTCTACTTACAAGAAAGCAAGTAATAAAACATTTCTGCTAATGTTTATCTCGATTAGCATGAAGTAGAAGACTAAGCGTTTTAACAATAGTTTGTTACAGAGATGTATGGAAAGTCATGTGGATTCAACACATCAGATGTTTTTCTGAATAATTACCTATAATAGGTAATCAACAAGAGATTGATAAGACCTTTTTTCTTCTCTACCTGCTTACCCTCCTTATATGGAGTACTTACATTCCGCAGGATTTACACGCTAATGCCTGGATCAGACGCCTGTTAAGCATAGCGGCTATGGATAAGATAGAGGCGTCACCAACGCGCTTGATTTTTTTTGTACTGCAGCAAGCAGGCTTACTCCGTGCATGCTGTGGCTAAAAACATGTGACATCAGGGAGTCTCTCCTCCTTCTACAGTTTGTCGTGAGTCAGTTAATGTTAGGGACAGAAAGATAATACAACACGAAAACCATCGATTTCTACGTTTATTCCTGCCTAAGAGGAATCCCTATTATTTATAGACATTTGCGGAATAAGTGTTTTAATTTTCGGCAAAGTTCTGCACTCAGAAAATTCAATTTGCAACGACATTATGTAGTGCATGCAAGTACAGCAGTTTACGAGCAGAAGAAGTTTCTATCAAATTCTGTTCGATATCAATTACTGTTCCAATTTACTACTTTAAATATAAAGTTTCTATTTACAAATTGAGTTTCATTGTTTCTAAGGTATATGTTCATATCTAAGTTAAATACTGATGCAAAGGACCTAATTATACATTGGTGTATTAACCAATGAAAGGTGAATTGCGTATTTCAAACTTAAAAAAATATTACTTACTGCGAAATCACACCGTAGGCAATTCGCAGAAGCATCGAGAGAACTTGCTCTCTCCCTTTTACTCAAAGGGCCACGGTTGGTGATGCTTGAAGTAAAGTGTCAGCCTAATGCCTGGTATGATCGTGAAAAGTAGATGACATGAAATGTAGGCACAATGGATGATAGGAAAGGCGATGATGGAGCAGTAGGTTGAATAAACGGCGGGGGAAACCGCTACACCCGGAGAAAAATGTTCAAACGCTGCTTCGTCCACCACATGTGACACATGCGGTCCCCTAGGATTGAACCCGGCTGCCTAGGTGGAAGGCGAGCGCCGTCCTTACAAAAACACACGAGAGAAAACATGCACATCTCTTTAACCCTTAGTTGCCTGCATTAGTATACTACTATATATGCCGTTTTTCCTTTAATTCAAGTTTAAAACTGGAGCTCAAGTAAAAATATAAGGGAATATGTCTATAACATTATTATTATATAATGAAAATAAATGTAGATCCTTTATTAATCTTTTTCTTCCCAATTAAAAGTTTAAATTCTTCTAAACCAGTTTTCATAATCCTGTCAAAGACACTACCAAAAAAGTTGTTCAAATGGCCATGAGTGTTAGGTAATAGGTAATGTACTGGCCCTCCATTCAGAGCCAGCTGTAGCAAGTTCAAACTGCGATAAAGGACGGGGAGAGCCCACGTAAAATAATCGGTGTGATGCTTGGAAACTAATGGATTGTAGTTATGTAGGTTTTGCTCTTTTATTTATTTAAAACAATTACTGCAATTTTAGGGTAAAAATTGTATATATTTTTACAATATGAAGCATTCTTGATTACTTGTTTATGGTTGAAGGTTAGTATAACATGAAATTAATCCTAGAGTACAACCCTATTTGTATGGTTAAAACAAGCGGAACTTATAGGTACCGACAGGCAACAAAGGGTTAAAACATGCAATTTATTTACTATACTGTTTTGTGGCATTAGCATTTCCGAAATACTCGTGTTATTGGCTTGGATATATTCAGAGTTGGTCAGTTTTGAATTCTTACTATGTAATGGAGATGACACAGCGACTATTTGACTGGCTTCAGCCTCCTGTATCCTACAGTGAAACGTGTAATTTAACTATGTCCGTAAACATTTATCTCGACTAACAAAGTAGAAAGAAACTGATACAAATTTTGTAAGCATACCTTTTTTATTTTACAGGAAGAATTAAGAATTACCTGCAGTTTTCAAAACCGAAAAAAATACACGTTTTGAAAAACAAGCTGAATAAAATTAAGCGCAGCTGGTTCGAAATTTGTTTCAGATAATACAACTTTTATGCCGGATCATTAGGACTTTTGAAAAGCACTCACTAAATGCAGCACTTTCAACGAAAATACAATTATTCCTTAACACAGATATATTTGTATTAAAAGACGTTGCTTATTTCCTGAGAATACACAAGATGAAAAGAAAATGCAGGCTTTGGTTAAAAATCAGGTCGATTGTCTCGAGCTACGGTTTTCAATAGAACTGCTGAATTTTAATGACAGTGTTTTCCAAACTGAAGTGGCGTCTCAAGACGAATATCATTACAATGTTGTCGCTGCATTAATTATTTTCCAGCGATATTGTCTCTTCTTAAAATAACCTCTTCCAAAGGTCGAAACCAGGCTACAGAAAGAGTCTTTCTTTTTTTACGTATCCTTTCAGGTGTGTTCGAGCCCTGCAGTCTCTTCACATGAAACCGTTTTTAAAATACTGCATAGAGAGTTCTCCCGGAAGATAGACATATGACGTCATAGCCTGAGCTAAAAACTTTGATATCCTTTGATATCGTGGCAAAAATATTACACGAGTTGAAATGGAAATTATAAATTTGATGACCGCGTGTGCTTTTCATTATATAAATATAAAAGCTTTTATTATAATACGCCTATATGTTAATTTATTTGTGTCAAGAGCCGAAATAGGGATACAGTACCGGAGTCCTGGTCAGACTCCGTTTCATTAAAAAAAAAAAAAAAAAAAAAAAAAAAAAAAAAAAAAAAAAAAAACTAGTAAGCAAATGACCATTTTTCATGCAATTTCTTCATTTCGGTTTATTTGAGTTATCTGAAATTGAAAGAAGTTCTATGACATATATGGTTTTGTTGGCTGATAATGGGAACATTTTTTTATTTAAAATATGCAAAAAGTATTCATCACATATTCTAACTCGTGGCACAATACCTGAAGCAAAAAGAAATGTGCCAAAATACTGTATGCATTAAATGTGTGCTCATAAACTTTATAAAAGTACATTAAAATATATATTTTCAATTCAGCTTCTTTGTCTTATGCATTTTATTCTTAATAACTTGCTAGTTTTATAAAGGCTTAATTTATTTGACAATTAAAATTAAACTTCATAGTACTTTTAGAACTAAAGTTTTCATACATTTTTTTATGTTATAGCTTTTATGGTTATTGTGGTGATATGTAATATTCTAGCCCTAGGCGTATTAATTTATCAGATAAATCATATGAAGATGATCTAATTAACAGTATATATTTAAACATTTGTGATTGCTGTACAACTTTGTTGTAAATATTCCTAAGTATATGATTGGCACAGGTAGCAATCGTCGTTAAAGCATAGTCTCATATTTGGGAGGATTGTGGTTCAAATCCCGCCACGATCAACCTCCCTGAGTAAGATTTTTCCAGGTTTTCTCGAATCCTCTTAACTGGCAAATGATGGGGAAGTACCCTAAACTTGGGCCTGGAACGTTTCTCTCTCAAATTACCTCTCCCAATTTAATTTCATGTAACATAGTGTCCATCTTCTTGATCTCTAATGTATCAATACGAATTAAATATTCACAGAAGCGTAACATAAAACCATTGCACTTTTGACACTATTAATACAAATTGAGGTCTTGTAATAGTGAAGACGATCGTATAACGCCGGTACTCAGCCTCGGCACAGTAATCGAAGTTTGATTATATCGTCTGAAGTTGCCTTTCACACACTTTTGGCTAATGAATCATGGGAAATTAGGACTCTTCTTTCACAGCAGAATAAACGTTTCCGCAGTTTTTCTTAAATAACCCTGAGGTGCTCCAGCACTCATCTGTTTAGGTCTGAATAATTCCTGGACGGCTGTCACTTTAAGATGCAGAAGGGAAACTAGATTTGCAAAAATGGTTATACTACATAAAAACGGAGTTGTATACACAAGACGTAAAAATTAATGCCACGGTGGATGAAATATGCTGAGAGGCTAGGTACCTATAGAAAATTGGCTAAAGGATACGTTTTCATGTATCGTAATTATTAAACCTCTCTTGAAAAAGAAATTAAGAGTGTATTAGTTACTGATTCATTCTCATAACAGTTTACATTCTCCATTTTTGCTCTGAACAGCTTTCTCTGTGAAAGAAATTTTGCGCTTTCAATGGCTCTGTTTTCTCCGAAAATTAAGTTAAGGATGATAAAATCCACTTCTAGTTGTTGCCGATCTATTTTATGTTAATAACATTGGTAGTTATTTTTTAAAATGATTAAAATGTTTAAAGAAATTGTCGCATAGCAAAATTAAGGAAATAATCCTATCTTACGTAAGAAACAAAGTCAGAATAAACATTTATATCCATGAACTTTGAAAATATACTGTGAAAAAGTTAGCTTCAAAAGTATCCGGGATTTTGTGCCGTGAATTTACCAGATTTTACATGGGCGGAATAGACCTTTAAATCTCCTCTTAAAAACGTGGTTAACATGTTTATCGATTTCGTTCTGTCAATGCAACACACCTGTTTTGCTGCAGTACGACATACCGAGGAGGATCTCAACATAATACTCACCGTTTAATTTTCATGGGCACACCCCTTCCTGTAATCTTAAGAGTTGGTAGGAACCCAGCTGCATCTGATACTGCAAATCTTGTCAGTGGCACAATTAGTACGATAATCATACCGCCAAGTTTAATAAATTAAAACTGAAAAAGGCTAAAAGCAGTACCCCTCGATGGTAAAATGGATAGCACAATGTATTTAAACTTTTACGAGATTATTTCTTTTTTCTAAAAAATAACATTTTTCGCCAAAAAAGGAGGTCTACAATATTGGGAATATTTTGAGAAAAGCCTTGGCAATATTGGACTTTTACGTATACACTAGGCAATTCCCAGGTCGACTAGCAACTGTTTAGCAAAGCCATACACACACAGCATGTACCGGAGTCCCTACTCAACTGTCCAAATATTTGCTCCTTCCTCCAGCAGACTTCATTTTAAAAGCGCCGGGGGATTTTTCCCCTGCCAGATATTGAAACAAGATGCTTTACGTCTGTCGGCAACAAGTTTTGTTTATGTAAACATACCGTACTCTTAAACTCGTGTATTTTAATTCTTTTACCCTATTTCTGACTTGTCTACTTTCACTACTGACAACTTGAAAAACTGCTGCAAGGCTTGCAAGCAGGCACTTGTGTTTGTTCCACGGTCCCGAGTTCAACTCGAGAGTAGGGTGAAAATTTAAACAAAACACAGGTTTTTAAGTTTTAAAAGAGTGGCAACACATTCCAAAGTCGCTTACGGTAAAATAAAACGACCTTCAGGATCATTAGAGTACATGGCACCAAGCTATTACGAGGATATACCAAGAGGCACGTAACAATCTATATTTAAATTTCACTTTCACAATTTTTTTTATTTATTTACTTTTTTTAATGTGACAAACTTCCAAATATTCAGAATATTCCAATGTATAAGTTTTGAACTGGAGATGTACAAATGAAAACTATATAAAGCAGTTTATTGATTGCAACTAAAATAATTATTATAACTAATTAAAAAATCCCTTGAGTTCTATTCACATGAGTTTCTCTACCTACTCTGCAAACAAACTTCTTATAAAAAGTATTCTTTTATCTACTTCATGCTAATTCAGATACTCATTAGCAGAATAGTCTTAACGCTTAGTTACTTATAAGTAGAAGGAGACTAAGAAAATACACAAGGCTAAAACAATAGTCAAAATATTTTAAAAGCTGTCACTTAGCGCTTGTCTTTGAATTGCGTTTTTTTTTTTTTTTTTTTTTTTTGTGCATGGCCAGGTATAAAAAAAAGAACGATTTTCTGTTTCAGAAAAGTATAAGTATTTAAAAATTGAAACCAATAACAAGGAATATCTAGGAAATAGCTCCACAACAAATGTGACAAATTGTGTGTTTTGACGAGATCTACGTATTTTGTGTAGTAAATGTTTGTCTATCTTTTACGTTTTTAGGAGTTATACAAAAGTCGTTCAAAACAAAGAAAACTTCAGAGGCTATGCCTAATAAATTCAATATATACATTTTATTTATAATGGAAATATCTTTAATGTATGGCATTTTAACCAAAGTTAGACATTTTTGAGAAAATAATACTTTTCGAACATCTTTGCATGCAAATGGTGAGGGGATTTTCTTGAAAATCTTCGGATCGCAATCTTGAGAGATACTTGCACACCAGGTTTGGTACTTAAAGGACTTATGCTACCCTCCCTCGTCCAACACCACCAACACACACGGACCTTTTTCTATAAAAGACTTTACATAGATTAAGGGGATCTCAAGATATGTATTACTGGTGAAACCTTAATATCTAATTTTTGGATGGAATAATATGCCTTTTCTACCTACTATGTGCATTGTACCTATATACATGCTAGAGAATGTAAACGTCGCAGTAAATGATGCCGACACATGCAAAATGTTCTGTGTTGTATCTAAACGAACTTCTGTAATCACTTTTCTACACTTGCTAATACAACAAAACTTTATTACCTACTTACTAATTTCTTTCTAGGTAAAAGAAGAGCCATATAAGCTGAAGAGATAACTCTTTACAATGTGATGGTTTCGAAATTCTGTTCTCTTTGTATAAACAAGAAAAAGAATTAACAAACAAGGGAAGAAAGAAAGATTCCTATTGAAAAGGTGTAAAGTATCTGAAAATTCAAACCTGTAACATTGAATATCTTGAAAATGTTTAACGACAGAAAACGTTTGACTAATTTTGTACTTCGGCAAGTCTAAATTTGTCTATAGTAGTATTCCGTTTATACTTTACTGTTTACCAATTATACAAATGAGCTTCAGAATAAAGTGACAGAAATACGACTGGCAGGAAATGCATAATATACATATTAATTGCACAGTGTTTTTTTTTTTTATTAAAATTCGTTAAGAGCCAATTAAAAAAAAATCAAATATGACTGAAGGGTAGGTTTTAATTGTCAAAATCTCCGCATCGCACCTTGGAAGGTTCTGAACAATATTTTAGAATTTAATGGAGTTTACCTCTTAGAAAAATACTGTTCTCTGTCTCTCTCTTTCTCTCTTCTAAAGTGGTTATTTGAGTTTGGAGAACCTCAAAACATATATTCACAGTTAAATATTCTCATAGAATTTTGGGGTAAAGTACAACGCTCCCTCTATTTAAGCTAGAAAAAGTAAAAGCTGCCACTAGAGAAGTAACTCCTTTCTTTAAATGAAAAAAGGCAACCCAATTTTAGATGGTATATTACACTAAAATAATTATTTGAAGATACTCTGAATCAAAAGAGAGCTTTTAAATATTTGGAATATAGTTTGGAACTTTTTAAACTGATATAAAAACCCGCAAATAAAATAGAAATTACAGAGCAATGATTACTAAGTGTGCCACAACAACTTTTGTTTACACAAACGTTTAAAGCAAAGGTGCATCACCCTCAATTACAATTATCCTGTATCTGAGTAGGAGACATAATTAAAATTAGAACGAATAAGAATACTAATTCGTCTGTGTTGTTAGATTATAGATTGTAGATTTTCTAGAAGTATGTTCGCTTTAAAAATACGATCTTCTAAAAAGTGTACCGAATATTACATGTTGTGAACAAAAATACCATTTTGATAACCACAAACTTAGTTCAACAAAAATTTGGGAATATTAGGAATATCTTATCCGGTGTGCACCATACATACATACACTCACTCAAGCACTCTCTCTCTCTCTCTCTCTCTCTCTCTCTCTCTCTCTGATTTTTAATATTTGTTATTAGCAGAAATATTCTATTGCTGTATAGAAGAATAATTCCCTAAAACTGTTGTTTTAGCGCAACCAGGAACCGAAAGATTAGGATGACGGAATTCACCTGTTTTTAAAATAATTGTCAATTACTTTGCAAGGCTGGTGTTTACAAATTAAATTTCAGATTCCATTTCATTGTTAAGGGGAGATCAATGGTAAATAGTCAAACTTTTAACTCACTATCTCAGAAACTGTTTAAGAAGTCTTTTTATAGGATGAAGACGCAGGCTTTCTAAGTTCACCGCATTACTTTTCTAAAATAATATTACTGAAGACAAGATGTTTTCTAAAACAAATGTTATTAATATTTGTCCCCATTTAATTTTTTTAAAAATATAAACAAGCAAATATGTAATACCAAAGATCGATAACAAGACCGAGACATTATTTTTATTCTACCAAACTTCATTAAGCCATTCTCAATTTAATTCCTCTGAAACGGAACGCCATTGAAAGTAAAACTGGTGAAAAACCGAGTGTATATTTGCAAAGAAAGAACAAAATATATAACTTTGCTTGAAACGTGGAAGCTGTTTTTCTATAAGAAATATCAATGTGTAGAGCTAAGTTTTTCTTAAAAGATGAGCTTATATGCACTCTCTACTCAAAGAAGTATGCAGTATTATTTTCAAATATAACTATTGTGTGTGTAATAATAAAATACGTGTATTCAATTGAAAGAATTTATACGACTACACCATAAACTAAAAATGTTATTTTTTTGGCCGCTTTAGGAATTTAGTCTTTCCTTCTATAAAATTTGAGAACTATTTCCTTTATTAGCATCTTAAAATAGTTTTTAGAATCCCACCTTAAATATGTTTCAGTTAACATGGCAAGTGCACTCATACAGAAGAAAGGTTAATGAGTACAATAAACATGAATTGTTTTGGTGCTCTAAATAATATATTACAATTCATTTTTTAAACCTTTAAAGTGTTTTTAAACAGCATAATTTATTCTACGTGTTCCTACTGATCAGCTTGTTTGTTTCCCTCCATATTATTTGAAAACAATTTGTAATAAAAACTTATGGTTAATATAAACGAGAAATAATTCGCAAATTCGAAAAAATGGCCTGTATGTAAATCTACACGACTATGGTTGAAATGCTTTTAGAACGTTCAATAAGTTTTACAGGACAGTCCCTCTCAATAAATCTATAAGCTCACAATTAAATATTAAACCTCCAAAACATTTTTCGGCTATAAGATTGTTGATATGTTACCACGCACTTCTCTTGAGGTAGATAGTATTACACTGCATGTCACGTGGTCACAGGAAACAACATTACGCACATTTCACGCACAAACAAGAGACGATCTACTAGGGAGTGGCCTGCCAAGGCGCCAACCCCTCGTACACTGCCTGACTCAAGTTCTCGCTGTTTCTCACGACACTCGGTAGAGGCGCTGCCTTCGCTCTGCCTGCACTTTCGAATTATTAACACACATCATTTTAACAAGCTACGTAAAAATTAGCAGCGTGCATCTTCTTTTGTTTAAACACCGTGAGATAAGGAACGCTTAAAGGTGACGCTTTTCCTGCTGCTCGTTAAGTAGCAGTGAACGCGGCAGCTGTTGGCCCGGTGCCCGCCGCTGCTTCACCGAGTCTCACTTCTATTATAGATATTTCCGTTTTACTCTATCTGTTAAATAGGTAAAGCATCAAAAAAATTGCTGCATTTGACAACTTGTTTTAGGAATTTCACTGCCAATACGGGTTTTCAGATATTTTAAACACAAACTAACAAACAAAAATAGTTTGTAGCACAAGGTTAGTCTCACTCAATATAACCCTTTTAAATACGAATGATATTATTAGATTGTATTTACGAAAACGATTTTAATACACCATGCATTTAGATATTCATGCCAATTCAAATTTATACTTACCTTAAATTATCTTTAAAAACCTGTTAATTATTCCTTTAATCACACATACTGCGAAGCTCTCGGTAACAGACAGGCATTACACAGTTTAGTAGATCATTTTTGCAGCATTTGTAAAATGGTGGTTAATATGCAACTTTTCCAGAAATTTCACATGTGTAATACATAACGCTTAAAATGTTCAATTCTTATCCCCCCTCCGACTCATTAGTAAGACAAGTCGACTTGTGATATGCATAATAAAGTTTTCGTATCCTGTTTAAATGTGCTTTCAGACTGAGCATTACCGTTTCAGTTAACTGTAAAGGCCTTCTAAATAAAGTAAGCGGAAAGAACAGAGTTAATTTCTCTACTATACGCCCATGACAGAGGAAACTTATTGCACCCAACAATTCTATGTAGATTTCTATGGAAATATATGCGTTGAAATGGAAATGACGTGTCATTTATGGACGCTCTTTAACTGCTGTGGTTCTCAGCGTCCCATTCTATATTGGGTGTGAAAGACCGCTTAATTTTGCTCAGAGGCCTCTCTATCAGGCTTGAGGATGTTTTACGTGTCGTAAATCTACGACACGAGACCAACGGCTTTACTTCCCTTCCGAAGGAAGCCATGCTAAGGATTTTTCACCCGAAAAAATCCATCGTCCTCCGCCGGGTTTGAACCCGCGACCTTGGGTATATGAAGTCAGCATGGTAACCATTACACCACGGAGGGCGACTAAACATGCGTTGAGGCCACAGAATACAACTGTAGAAAACGGATGACGCGCGACCAGATTTTGGAAAAATACCAATATTTTAAGTGCATTTTTAAAAGATACAACAAGTAGATTATCAAGAAAATTCACTCATACGTTTTAAGATACGTACATGGCTATTATGTGTATATTTTGATTTTCTGCGATTAGTCTGTGAAGTACTCTTCATTATGAATGCATTTTATATAATACCATATAACTTTTAAATCGTAAGCGATTGACAGACACTTCTATACAAAAACGTAGATATTGTTAAAATCGACAATAATCACTTTTTGTGGATATAACAACCTCAATATATTGTTGCTATTGGTTCGAATTTTACAATGTTTTAAATACTACCATTTATTTCTTGTAATGCAATGGAAAGAGTATGGAATTTCAAAACCAGCATACAGCGACCTGCATTTTTGATTAAAGCTTCAGCCATTTGTATCACTCTTGTAGCTATAACAAATGTGTAATGAAACAACTTCTACAAAGTTTTGTCTTGATTAATATCAAGTAGATAAAAGAGTAAGGTTCTATAAGAATTATAAAAATAAACGATACTGATAGAGAAAGTCATTTGGTATTCATAAATGACAAGGCGTGATTTAGTAGTGGTTCAAATACGAAAACACCAAAATGGTTTTTGAAACACCCTAGGTTATGCGGCAACTTCTCCAACGTACTTGTAATGCAGGGTTGCCTACACATCACGGGTATAATGAAAGGCATCTCAAAAGCCACGAGGTACAAAACAATTATATTGTATTTTAAAATACCCATATTATACTTTTATAATCATATACATTCACTTAATCACAGGCTTTTCTTTGCCTCCCCCCAAAGTTTGTTTCCATGATCACCAAAGAATATATTCATGATAATCTACGAGAGATATAAAATGCTGTTATGAGTTTTTTCAAATGTAATTATTACTCTACAGCGAGTAGGAAAGCAACCGCACGCAAATATTTGACCCACAATTAATAAAAAAAAAGCATATCAGCTTTTACCGCCGTTTATATTAGCCTGTACTTTTAAGTTAAATTAAAAACTTTAAAAGAAAAATATAAAATACCACAATTATTCATCAGTAGGCATATACCCTGCGGCTCTACCCGTATTCATACCAAAAAAGGCAGCACGTGTATTCAAAACATATACATCTGTCTGGTATATCATGATACAGTTGAAAGCAGTTTGCAATATCCACAATAAAAACGCATGTTATGCATTTTGGCAACACAGCAAAAGCAATTCTCTTACAGAATTATGTCCACTGATATATCAAAACAAAAACATAAGCGTAGGTACGTTTATGACTCTATTAGTCTGCTCTAGATTTTGTTATTACTTTTCCTACCACCTCGCTAGAGTAGGTAAATTGTGTTCCACCCAAAACTTCATATCGAGATTTTACCGGAAATTCACATTTTGAGGCGCCCACTGTATAAAAAAACTAAAACAAAAATTCGTTTAAGCTTGTTAACTATTTAACTCAAAACAAAAAGTCGGATAACATAAAAGTTGCTATTTAAGTTCGGCAACTTCCAAGCGTGCTATATAAATGTTTAAACAATATGCTTCACCACATACTAACCCTTTATATTTTTTCTCAAAATCAGAACAAACGATTTTTATTACTGTCACTTGTTCTATTTATTGACATGAAACATAACTATATGCTTTGTTAAAATCTGGACATCTGGTTAACCTGCAAGAGGATGACAACGAAAGCTGTTGAAACGCGCGTCCAGGGTACTCCATCTACACCATGACCAAGTGAAGCAGTGTTGGAAATAGATGTTCAGATTTTAACAAAATTGACTGCTTCACTGTATGTAATGGCTTTTTTTTCTCTCTTTTTTTTAACATTTTAAAAATATAACTATATTTTGTTTTCTGTGAATATTAAGTAGTTTCCTTTTATTTGTGGAATTAGTAGCAAATGTTGTGTTACGAAGAAATCCCCCCAAGAGCATTTTAGTAACATGTTGGAGTGTATGCATCTTGCAACAAAGTAACTAAAAGACGAAGTTAGTTAAAAACCAAACTTTCAGCATCTTCCAAGGATACGACAACGAAGATTATAAAGATAGTCCTCCCACCCCAAACTACGCTTTCTATGGAAATTCTTTTTGAAAACGGTGACTTTGTCAAAAATGGAAATATTTTTTTATTAAAGTAACATATGTCCTAACACTATCGTATAACAAATCAAATTATATTTTAAAGTTTCTGGGAATATCCGCTGAAGTCCTATTCATTGTATAAGTAGTAAACCATAAGAAACAAAATCTTACAACACAAAACTTTATATCTCATTTAAGCACACATTTTACATTAAACCGATTTTCTTTTGAGTAGTTTCACATTTTCGAGATCTTTTCAAATATTTATACTTTTATAAAATGGGGACTCATTCGCTTTCTCTCTCTCTCTCTCTCTCTCTCTCTCTCTTTCGCACGCGAAAAGAGAACGAAATTTTAAACCTATCACATAACTACCTGTTCTTAAAAGAGATGACTAATGTTTAAAGCCTGTCGCATCAGCCCATTATACGCACAAAGAAATATATAAAACAATTTCTACAAACGTTTATCTCGAATAAAGCTTTTGTAAGAATCGTTTGTAGAGCAGTGAGTATACTAAGCCATGCGACTGACACATCATATGCTTTGACTTTGTTTACTAAGATTCTGCAGTGCCTCTTTTGTTTACCATTTCATTGACATGCACGAGACCGAGACAGGCCTCGAACCCCATTTTCCTGCACTACAAAACTATAAAGGTGAAAATCATTTGTTTTGTCTCTCAGCCATGCAAATAGTACGAAATTACAAACACATCACATAACGACCTGCTCTTAAAGGATTTGGCTATTGTTTGAAGCTTACTGTATTCCCCTATTCCCTTAATATCTACAAGACGTTCTCATTATTTCTACCTCAGCGAGCACGGCCATGGGGAGCGACTTTTAAAATACACAATTAGTGAAAACGTTTTTTTTTTTAAAAAATATCTTGTTGCAAGTATATACCTTTCCTAAGCATTACCTAATGGAAATACTTGGCATTTTGCGATGCTCCCCCCCGTTTTTTTTTCTTTAATTCTTTTCATCGCAAGAGCTTGCTCCACGAATAAACATTTGAGTACTGTTTAAGCATGTTCAAACATTCTTACTTAATTCGAAAGAATTCCTAGGGAAAATATATGTCGTGATTAACACGTGGTTAGAACAATAATTCCTATAACAATACTGTGTCATACTTTGGAGAAGGTAAGGTATTCCACCAAAAATTCGATACCGAAATCTCACACAGAAAATACATGCTTTGAGCCCCTTGAATCCAAGTAAAAGCATTTTTAGAAAAAGGTCAGTGAGTGCATGTATGTGTGTGTTTCTGTGGACAGCATAACTCAAAAACGAAAAGCCCGTTAAATACGAAACTTAGTATTTGATTAAAATGCCGTATACTTAAGATATCTACACGACAAATAAAATGTATATATTGAATTTCTTGGGAGTAGCTTCTGAAGACTGGTAAACCGTAAGCGGTAAAAAAAAAAAAAAAAAAAACTACACAAAAAAATGTAGATCTCTCAAAACACATAGTTTATGTCCTTTATATTTTTGCTGTGGATCTAACCGTTGCTAAGATATTCGTGTGTTTGGTTTCAATTTTAAAACACTTATACTTTCCTCAAACAGGAACTCGCCCGTGTTTCTTTCGTTTTACTCCTGGCCACGCGAAGTTTGGTGAATGGTAAAAGAAGAAACGCATTTTAATGACAATCGCAGAGCGATAGCTTTTAAAACATCTCACTATCGCTTTAGCATACCTAGTGCATTTCTTATTTCCCTTTTACTTATACAGAACTAAGTATAAGGCCATTCTGTTAATGCTTACCTGGATTAGCATGAAGTAGAAACAAAAATAATATTTTGTAAGAACTTTGTAGAACAGCTACAGAGAGTTATGTGAGTGGAATACAACACATAATCTATTTTTATCTTGCAAACGTACGGAACAAATATATCGCTTGAAATTCCCAGAGAATTCGGAACGAATCACTAGCCTGAACATCACCGAATGCGACTGCATAACGGAGGGCAAAGATTCGAATCCGTACTGGAATGTTATCAAGTCTGAGACAACGGTGGGGTGGGCACAGTTAATATAAAGGGTAATTTATATACGTGGTGTTGAGAAAACATGGAAAAAAATAAAGCAGCATACACTAAAATTAGGTTAGTTCATGTTAAAATAACGCGTTAAGTTTCTCATAGATGGTCTTCGGGATGAAATACTGGGCACTTATCTGCACCTCTGCAGCATAGGTGCAACTAATTTTTCGATTGACACCGACAGCAAATAGTCTCATATATTTTCTTCACCTACTATTCAACTAATATTGCTATAAAAGCCTATTCTTCTCATATATATAAATGAGCTATACTGTTCAAGTGCGCGAGGATGCTCTTCAATTTTAGTTTCTCCTTAAATTTGCTGCATTTATTTTAGAAAAGTATAGAAAGTTAAAGGTTGAATAATTGGCTTCTCGAGGTATACAGCTGAGTGAACTTTACCAACACATGTTTAGCAACTTTGAGCCTTGCCACTTTCTTGTGTACAAGTTGGCAAATGTGCATTGTACTCGCCCTACAACTGTGCTAGGCTGCGCAGGGATGATAGCGGTCGACCAGCATTCGAGATATCGATTCCTACGACAGGTCACCTGTGTTCGGCATTTATGTGGTTGTCCGCGCTCCTCCCCGAGATGGGGGACATTCTTCGTGTTTCACATTTACACTGGATGTCGTCCTGTTCGGCACATGTCATTTTCACATCTCGAAAACACTTTATTCGCAGCTTGGTCCAGGACCCGGTGTGACCAGTCACGTATCACCTTCTGGCTTCCTACGGGGAAAATTGTATATCAAGGAGTATGGGTATTGTCAAATAAAAAACGTTCTGAAGCATGCCAGGGACAACTCACACGAAGCATGCCATCCCCACATCATAATCAACAGCAACAAGATAGAAGAAAATGCAGTGCCATTTCCGGGATTTGAACCACGGATCTACCAGTCTCTAGGCGTTTGCTCTACCACTGAGCTACAATGGCAACATGCCGGCACCGAATTAAATTTTCAACTGACTTGCATGCTTCCCAGTGAACCACGAGGAGATCTCAAATTACTTTGAGATGGCATACCCCAATGGGAAATTACAATGTCGTAAGAATTTTAAGTCCAGGATTCATAGTATAGCCAACTATTATGATCAATTAGAATAGATTTGTTTTTTCACACAAGCCGTGTGTAGGACAGGAGTAGAATAGGTTGAGAAATGTAATGCCGGCTGGCATAGTGCCATGGTAACTCAGTGGTAGAGCAACCGCCTAGAGATGTGAGATCATTGGTTCAAATTCCGGCAATGGCATTGCATTTTTCAGTCTGACTCAACCTATCCAACGCCTGTTCTACACACGAATTGTGTGAAAAAAACAAATCAACACGATTTTAGCCTGTTGCACTGTTTAACCTCAAACTGATACATTCATCTCTTCGATTGATGTCCTCGTAACCTCTATCTGTAAGTTTGAATATGTACTTTTCTTGGCTTTTCATTAGAGCTGAATATCTCTTTCCCAACGTCTTGATTTTCTCCGTCTATACTTTGAAGTTGGTTTTGTTTGTTTGTTTGTTTTTTTTAAGAGAACTTCATCACACTTTAGGATTGTTTCGTTCCTGGCTTTAACAGCAT
The DNA here is from genome assembly GCA_030762935.1 of Hymenopus coronatus. NCBI lineage: Eukaryota > Metazoa > Arthropoda > Insecta > Mantodea > Hymenopodidae > Hymenopus > Hymenopus coronatus. Next base: position 39,255,850 of record CM060883.1, read on the forward strand.
TCTTTTGATTTTTTATTGTTCCACATAGACAAATTTTAAATCTAATTGTTTTGTTTTTTCACACAAGCCGTGTATAGGACAGGAGTTGGATAGGTAGAGTTAGACTGAAAAATTCAATTCTATAGCCGGGATTTGAACCACGGATCTCCCAGTCTCTAGCCGATTGCTCTACCACTAAGTCACCATGGCAACATGCCGGCATGGCATTAAACTTTGCTTTGCTGTGCCGGCATGTTGCCATGTTTGCTCATTGGTAGAGCAACCGGCTAGAGACCGCGAGATCCGTGGTTCAAATACCGGTTATGGCGTTGAACTTTTCAGTCTCACTTTACCTATCCAATTCTTGAACTGTTGATTTTTATTGTTACATCGTTTTTTATGTTTTTAGTTTCCAATCTTAAATATGCACCTATTCTATCATTGTGTTTATTATTATTATTATTATTATTATTATTATTATTTCCACTTAAAATAAAGATTGAGTTTTATTTATGGATACTTTAACTGCCCAGGTTCTTAAACGTCCGATTCTATATTGGGCGTGAAAGAACGCTAAATTTTAATCAGAGGCATCTTAATCAGGCTTGAGGTACTTTTACGTGCCGTAAATCGCCTTTCCGAAGGCAGCCATGCTAAGGGTTTTTACCCCCGACAAAAAAATCCAGCACCATCCGCCGGGCTTTAACCCGCGACCTCGAGAACTAGAGGCTACCATATTACTCCTTGACCCGGAGGATGACCCAATTTAAAAAGTATTATATTTTGGTTTTATATATAGATACCGATAAATTGTTTTTCTCTGTAATTTTAGTTTAGTGAAAAATTAGCTTCAGCAGCGAGTTCTCTGATGCTGCAGTTTAACGTGTTCGGCTGCGAAGATCAGTGAAGAAAGAAAGAAAGAAAGAAAGAGAAGCAAATATACGGAAAAAATAGTGTCAAACCAAACAGGCAAATGGGGAAGCATCAAAATGGAAAATACGAGTATAATGTGCCTTATTTTAAGTAGGCAAGTAGCATACTGACAAATTCAGCCGTGCTTCTCCATATAGCCAAACACAATTTGGAGTACAACATTTTGCAGAAGTTAGATACGGGAAGGGGGGAGGTAAGCTGCTGTCAACCGTTAATGTAGAATCCTATATGACTTTCTCTATCCGCTCTTCTACAAATTATTTATAGACAAGGTAAATTTTCTATTTAATGCTAATATGTGTGTGTGCGTAAATATATATATAAATGTTTAGCCAAGTAGTTGCATTTACATTTCCTTATAAATAGAATATGCTGACTTCAAAATTCAACAGGGAGAAACACACGAACGGCGCTTAACACTTTAGAAACAGAAAAATTCTTTTGTTTTTTATTTAACATCGAAAATTGAAAATATACACTTTATTTGCGTCAAATGCATGATATTTTATTACAAATAATTTCCTATCCTTTAATAAAAACAAGTGACAATTTGTCCATGTAAAGTTGAGAATGGTAGAATATTATGAAAATCTTCCTGTAACATTCTTGGAAGATGAGGGATTTGTATGCATAGTTTATTATACCATTAATTTTTAATTTCTCTACACGTACTATGTACCTACATAGTGTATAGAGAAGGTACTACATTCTACTAAAAAATTAGATACCAAGATTTCACCGGAAACACATGTTTTGAGACTCCCTGAATAAAAAATATTAGAAACGTGTGTGTGTCTGTCGTTTTTCGGCAGTATAGCTCAAACCGTTAAACATCAAATTTGCTATTTAAGTTTAGTATCTTTCAAGGGTGCAACTAAAAGATTTTCAGGAAAATCCGCCAACACCAAACTACCTTTTTCAAAATTGCTCTAACGATTTTGATTAAAGTGCCATACATTAAACATATTTATATGACAAATAGTATATTTTGAATTTTCTGGGAATAGTCTTATAAGACCTCTTCATTCTGGACGACTTTTATAAAACTAGTAAACCGTATTGCACAAAAAATAAGGACCTCATTAAAACACACACTTTGTCATAACATTTCTTTTTCATTAGGTTGACCGTTTCCAAGGCATTTCTTATTAAAGCTTTCAGTTTTAAAATACTTAAACTTTTCTCATACGGGAACTTGTCAACTCCTGACCACGAAAAGAAACGGATTTCAAACCCATAGCACACGTTTGACTGTCGGTTTAGCTTAGTGTACTCTCCTATTTCCCCTCCACTTATAAGGAACTATGCAATAAGACCGTTTCTGAATGTTTTTCTCGATTAGCCTGAAGTAGACAGAAGAATAAGCCTTTTAATAATAATTTATAACAGAGATGTAGAGAAAGTCATAAGAATGGAACTCGTCAGATTTTTTCCCTTATGGTATAAACATGCAGTCGATCTTTTAATTTCCCAAAATAGTCATTTACGCTGAAATACTAATACGTACTTTTTGGTAAAATGCAATACTTACTGTACAGAGAAAGTAAAGGGAAAAATAGCGTCTATGCGGGCCTTTTTAGGCTACTTTAATCCCGTATTTCAGCCTAATTCACAGGTCTTTGCTGTTTATAATCACCTTGCTACATGAATAATGAACTTTGAGTGTTAGCTTTAAATGCGTCTGTTGACTAAGCTTAGCGACTAGTACACAAACATTTGTAAAACCGACTCGAAGTAGGTCTTGATAATGAAAACTGGAAACAAGCAAATAACAAATGATGAGTGTGTAACACTCGAGATAACATGGATGTCCTACCTAGCGACCACCAAATACACAGACAGAAGAAATTATCGGCGTACATCAAAACGAACAAGAAGCAGCTGCCGTCTCAATTCATTCCTCTGCAAATCCTAACCCATAAATCGGCAGCTGTTCTTGGCCTGTGACCTTGCAGAGGGAGGGAATTGGCGAGTTGCCAAATTTTGACATGTTAGAATATGAAGTCAGAGGCAACCTTTGATGGGTTAGCTATTTATTTTGAACATACGGGTCGAAACATAAAAGCTTGGAGCTTGTAAACCTCCATGTTTTATGTGTAATTAGATAAATATGATTTATGTTTCAGTGTTACGCAAGTCGCATGCTTAAACGCAATTTTCTTTGTGAATACGCTTAAAGTCACTGGTTAGTTGATTTCCAGGCTCTCAAAAATATTTAACAATGAAATGCAACTCGTGTTTTTTTATTTATTTATTTTTTTTATTTATCTGAAGGAAAACTCCGCCCTCTGCCCAATTTTTACTTTCTCTATCCCACATGTACAATGTGTATAGTGGATAGACAAGGTATTGTATGCCACCCAAAAATTCGATATCCATATTTCACCGGAAATATATGTTTTGGGGTCCCCTGAGCACGAAAACAAGCATTCTTAGAAAAAGGTCCATGTGTGTCTGTAGAAAGCACAGCTCAAAAACGAAAAGACCGTCAAATATCGAACTTGGTATTCAGGTTTAGTTTCTTACAAGGATGCCTCACGAAGATTTTCAAGAAAGTCCCCCTACCACAACTGCCCTTCAAATGGAAACATTTTCGAAAATTTTTATTTTCTCAAAAATGACTAACGATTTTGATTAAAATTCCGTATAATAAAGATATTTACATCCCAAATAAAATGAATATCTTGAATTTTCTGGGAATAGCCTCTGAAACTCTCTTTATTCTGGATGAATTTTGCCGAATGTGCTTAACTGCTAAACCGTAAGAGATAGACAAAAACTTACTACACAAAAAATGCAGATCTCGCCAAAACACACCATTTATGTCCTTTACATTATCGTCCTGTACATATTCCTTGTAACTGATTTCAATAGCAAAGCACTACTTTTTCAAGTGCAATAGCTACAAAAGTGAATATCTCTTCTCTGGATGTTAGTGGCTTACACAGACAAGTGCACCTAAATAAATGATTATTTTAACAAGACATTATGATACACACGTATCACCGTTTAATATACATAGATAATTTTACACGTGAAATATTTGGAAAAGCTTGCTGTATTCAATGTCATTGCTTCATTCCATTATTAATATTTGTTGGGAAACTTAAAAATAAAGTAAACTCTCAAAGAGCAGTCAAAAACGTGGTTTACAACTACACAGTGTATTTAGCGGTACTCAGTAAAACTTAAAAAAAAAAAAAATAAAATAATAATAATAATAATAATAATAATAATGAAATAAATCAACAAATAAAGAAAGAGAATCATAGCCAAAATTTGTCAAAAAATTTAGCTGTAATTACATGCTGTGGCTTTAATTCTCAAAGTCTTTTGTTTAATGTTTCAACGCGTGACAATTTAGATGCTCAAGATCACATAACCTAATTGTAGAGGCTTAGGCTTTCACGGCCGGCGTTATCAATCTTATTATCTAAGTTTGCCGGGCTTGTAGGCCGTGGTCCAGTGGTTGGTATAACCGACGTTTCGTTGAAAGCTGCGTTCGACATCTTCAGGGTGAGAGTCTAGCTCCGGAGTCCAGGCAGGCCCATGCACTTCTACTGGCGGTACCCGTGTAATTTTACTTCGTTTGCCACCTTTTGAGGTTTGAACGCGGGGTAGGAACGATGACAGTTTCTTGTTTATGTTGTTAGATGGATAGGAAATAGTGCAGTGCTCCTTTATTGTTGTCAAGAGAGCACCGCTCGGGAAAATTGTGGTTAACGCAATTTTCTGGATTCCCTGAGTTGTGACTTGCGGTGAGTTCTGCTTTTAGAACCGAGGGGCGTCTTCTGAATAGGAGGGGATGCTTCTGGAAGCTTCTGCCCGCATCCGGTAGGTGTTCCGGCCTATTCGATAAGCTAAGAGTACCATACCTCTCTTCAAGCAAACAGAGGACAGCCGGCGCTGGGATTACGCCCTGCACATGGTAGGGGGTAAGCCACCAGAGGCGTTCTCCTCATTACACCATAACTCAAAATATCCATATCTGTTACACTCTACAGTTAGCTCGCTCTCTCTGCTTAAGATTGGCAAATACCGAACGTTTATTGCTATTGCTGTTCATTTCTTTCTTATAGATGCTAATTGCCTAAGGCATATATACTTAATACACAATTTGTCATATACATTTTTTTTTTTTTTTTTTTTTTTGTAGAGCTAAGCGTTTTCGAGATATTCCGGATTATTGATTTCAATTTTAAGTCACTAATATTTTTCTCAAACGGTAAGACATCCTTCTTCTCGTTTCTAGTTTGTTTACTCCTGGCAAGCAAAGAGATAGGAATTTCAATTGATTACATAGCGACCGGCTTTAAAAGGACTAGACTATCGCTTTAGCCTGTGCATTTTATTATTTCCCTTCTACTTACAAGCAAGTTTGTATCTGCTAATGTTTATCTTGATCAGCATGTTGTAGATAAAACAATTTTTTTAATAAAAAGGTTTGCTTGCCAAACAGCTAAAGGACATCATGTGAATGGAACAAATTAGACGTTTCCCCCTTCTATTTACAAGGAATCAAGTAATAAAAACAGTTTCTGCTAATCTTTATCTTGATTAGCATTGTGTAGATAGAAGAATAAGCTTTTTAAAAATAATTTGTTACAGAGATGTAGAGAAAGACATGTGAATGGAACACATAATATTTTATGTACGTTGAATGTGTTAATTCCCTTATAAGCACGTACACATAAATTAATACTGGTGCTGATTATATTTAAAACATTCTGTAACAATATTACAATCTAAATGCTAATTGTAATTTTAAACTTTTTTGGAAAACCATATAATCCACAGCATTCTAGTTAATAAAGGAATAACCTGTTGTACTAACTAAATTATGGTATTTATTTTGACTGAATCAGAAGGCAATGTATACTTGTGAACAGATGTGCGTGTTGGCGACTGCGTGTATAGCACCGTGACCTTTATAAACACGAAAAAGATTTCGAAGATAAGATACATACGAAAGTTTAGGCGTGTTCATTTAATCAGTTTTCTAAAACATGATCAGGTCAATTCCTGTATCAAAAATAAACTTCAAAGACATTTAGGCAATGAATTATCGTTTTAGTTAATATGAAAGCACCAATTCTTCCGTAAATGTGACAGCTCCATTCCTATGAAATAAACTACTTAGACATGCATTTTCTTTTGGTTTATAATATGTAGGATATCAAAATATATGCTAAGAGAAATCAGCACATGTTTAACAAATGGATGTGCAGTCGACTTTTATTAGTTGCTTAAATGATTATAGCTGCGGAGAAAATTAATTTAACGTATGCAAAATGAGATAAAATAGAAATTATCCAAAATACTCAGTAGTACTGGTTATTATTGGTGATCTAATAGCAATCATGTTAGTCTCTAAATTTACATTAAATTAAGTTTATTTATGAACGCTCTTTAACTGGTGCGATTCTGAATCGGGCGTGGAAGCCCCCTTAATTTTGCTCAGACTTGAAGGTTATTTTAAGTGCCTAAATCTATGACAATGGCTTCACTTCCCTTCTGAAGGAAGCCACGCTACGGATTTTTACGCCCAAATACCATAGAGGACGATTGTTAAGCCTCTGGTTGCAGAGGTAGCCGGTTTAGAGCACTGAAAATTTGCAGGAGACAGCCATATTGGGTGCACGTGGGCTAACATTGCTTGCATCATAACGGCCCCATCTGTTGCTGTGTGGCTCAGTTAGGCGATGGCTGTCCGGTCTAAAGGTCACCCAACCGATGGTTTTTAAGGGAATATGGTCGAAAATTGCCAGGTTTTCAATGCTTTCTTATTGAACTTGTATCTCTGTAACAACTTCATATATTCAAACCATATTTGGCAGGGAAGTGTACTATAATAACATCTGAAATAATACTGAAATTGGATGAACAGTTTGGTCATTAAAATGTTTTTTATGATCAAGAAAATAGAATGCATTTGAATTTAGGTGCACATATGTGCAGAAACATACATTAGAAAATAACTTGCACATGTTTCAGTCAGACATATACAGAAGTATGTGTTATGCCTAAAATTCTAACGTAATTATAGAAAAAAAATTATCGTTTAGTTAAAATATTTACTGAAATATTTCGTTAAATTTAATCAGTGTAAAATTTCCAAAAGTTACGCTGATTTAATAAAAGTGTTACCAGATATAGCTAACAGTATACTAAAAAGTATCATAACTATAGCTTTATTAGTTTTTGAGAAAAGTGTACCTAAATATCAAAATTTAAAGTTTATGAAAAAAAAACGGCTGTAATTATTTTGATTAAACTGCCATATGTTTAAGATATTTTCATAACAAACGAATTGTATATTTTAAATTTTCTAGGAATCGCGTCTTTAGTAAAACTGCTTAGCCATTTTTGAAAAAAAAAATTAAATAAATTGAAAATATTCCACGAAAAGAGTAGTTGGGGTGGGGGGATTTTCTTAAAAATCTTGGTGTTGCATCATTGGAAGATACTGAACTTAAATACTAAGTTTGGTACTTGACCGACTTCATTTTTTAGCTATGCTGCCCACACCCACACACACACACAGACATGTTTATATCTAAAAATGTTTTATTCGGGGATCTTAAATTATGCATTTCCCGTGAAATCTTGATTTCGAATTGGAATCCAATTCCTCCTCTATCCACTATGTACATCGGACTAGAGAAAGTAAAAATGCATTCTTCTACTTTTTGAAGGCGGGTGCTAGGGAAAGTAAATATTAAATAATCTTTCCTTAAACTTAATTAGATAATTTCTTCCGTCTTGTTTGCTAAATTCTAAACCATATTTCTATGTTGTATCTCTGACTCGTCACCAGAGATAAAATAAGGTACTAAGTTTAAACGCAATTTTAAAGTGCAGGAAGTAGGCTCCGCGATATCGCTTCCACTTGCAGCATATAGAAACATAATAATATTTTGTTTTTGTTGTGTTGAATATTAAGGAAGGAGTGCGAGGTCTGTTTTTAATTGAAACGGTCGATACACCGTTTGCTTATCCCTTTGTTTCTTTAATCACCAGGCAACGCAACAGTTCGTATCTAGTTTGATTGCATACCGCCAAACGAACAAAACTTCCTTTAATGACTAGGATTCCACGTAAATGTTTTAAAATGCCTGAGAATTCATGACCAATACTAGTTCATTTTAATATAAGAAAATGTCCAGGATTACGATGGAAGAATAGCGTCGCACAATTCTTTCAATTTCTGTTGAAGCCGGAATAGATAACAATAATATCTACCACCTTGGTCACAATATTTCATCTCCTCCTCCTGAGGTAATGCACCTCGCCTAAAAAGAAAGAAAAAAATCCCAAATTGTTAGAAAAACAAGGTAGATTCTTGAACCAACTCATGATAAATATGCTTTGTTTCCAACCGAAAATTGGTTATCGATTTCACAGAAAATAAATGCTTTGAGGTCCTCCGAACCAATTTTTACGTTCTCTACCCCACATATAGTAGGTAGAGAATGCAATACATTCCACCGAAAAAATTCGAGTTGTTCGCGATTTCATTTGAAATAAGCTGTATTAAGGGCCCCTAAATAAAAATATCAGATGCGTTCCATTCACATGTCTTTCTCTAGATCTCTGTAGCAAATTACTGTTAAAAAGTTTATTTTTCCATTTCTTTCATGCTAATCCAGAAAAAAAAGTTACAGAAATAGCCTTTTTCTTGCTTCCTTATAAGAAGAAGGAAAATAAGGCTAAAGTATTAGTCAAATCTTTTAAAAGCTAGTTGCTTTGTGATTGAAATTCCAGGAGTTGACAAACTACCATATGAAAAAAACATAGGTATTTTAAAACTGAAACCAACAACTAAGTATATCTCAAAAAACGGTCAGCTGCAAGAAAAAATGTATATATCAATGTGTGTACTATCGGCTCTACATTTTTGGTGTGGTATGTTTTTGTCTATCTCTTACGATTTACAGATATGCAAAATTCCGCGAAATTCATCCACAGTAAAGATGTATTCAGAAATTATTCCCAGAAAATGCAAGATATACATTTTATTCGTCAGGTTGATATCTTTAATGTACGATATTTTACTCAAAATTGTTAGAGCCATTTTTTAGAAAAACAGAATTTTCGAAAATTTTGCCATGTAAAGGGTAGTTGGGAATAGCGGAATTTTCTTGAAAATCTTCATGTCGCATCCTTGGAAGATACTAACCTAAATATCAAATGTGGTGTTTAACGGACTTCTTGTTTTTGAGCTATGTTGCCCACAGACACACGTGCGCGCGCACACTGACAGAACCACAACGGGCATTTTTCTAAAAAATATTTTTCTGGATTAAGGGGGCGTCAAAGCATATTTTTCCAATTAAATCTCGATATCCAATTTTTGAGTGCAATACAATACCTCCTCTGTACACTATGTACATAGTACGTGTAGAGCATATTACTAATTCTTTAACCTAATGTATTCCCTTATTTCCCTTCTACTTTTACGGACCTGAGTAATAATACCACATCTAGTAACATTTATCTTGATTAGCATGAAGTACAGAAATAACAAGCTTTTGTAAAAAATAGTTTGCTGCAAGATATGTAGAGAAAGGCTTGAGATTGGAACACATCCGCTTTTTCTTTTCCATCTTTCTTTTGCATAATCTTTCTAACAGAAGATTATTTCAAAGCCATCATATAGCGACATTATCTTCCTACACCTATAGGAAACGCGGAAATATGGAATGAAGATTCATTTGTTAACACGAAGTAAACATTAGGAAACGCTGTATAATTGTAATTGTTTTCTCACAGAAACCGTGTATAGCACAGGAGTTGGATGGGTAGAATCAAACTGAAAAATGTAATGCCATGGCCGGGATTTGAAGCACGGATATCCAGGTCTCTAGCCGGTTGCTCTACCACTGAGCTACCATGGCAATATGCCGACACAGCATTGAATTTCTCAACTAACTCGCACGTTTCCCTGAAACTCAAGGCGATCTCAATGTTGCAAGTACTTCAAGTCCCAGGATTAGCCAACTATTCGATAGTTGTAATTGTTTTCTCACAGAAACCGTGTGAAGGACAGGAGTTTGATAGGTAAACATGCGAGTAAGTTGAGAAATTCAATGCTATGCCGGCAAGTTGCCATGGCAGCTTAATGGTAGAACTGACTAGAGACCGGGAGGCATTGAATTTTTCAGTCTGACTCTACCTATCCATTAGGAAAAGCTGTTTAAAGAACAGTTCGTAGAAGAGTGTAGCGAAAGCCTCATGAATGCAACACCAGACTTTAGTTTTAGAGCTTGATCTGTGAAATTTTGTTGCCTGTTTCCGCCTGGGAGTCAAAGAATAGGCTCTAGTTTGCCCTAATTTTTAAGAGGTTCCCAGAACAGTAACCATAGTGAACTAACTTATTTAGCTCAACTGACTAACCACTGCTCAAAGTCGACAGATTGCTACAAAAGAATTCTTGCATCAAACACAGAAATGTATTTCCATTGTGGCTCGGTAAACTACGACAAGAAAATCCGCTTTAGGGCATATTGTTAGCTCGGGAGAGGAAAATGGGGAAACGACGGGAGAAAGGAAGAAAAAAGAAAACCCTTTAGATAGTTACGTAACAACTGCCTGTGACAGAATTTTCTTCAGATCAGAAACTGCCTTCAATGCTTTGTTACTTCTTACTTTCGTATCGAGACTTTCGTCTGTAGTGTGCAAAGAATGAAAGGCGGCGGAGGGTGATGACCATTGTTATGGATGTAGTAACGACCTTAAAAGGCAATTTGTCTGAAATTATCAAAATGAGCAGTAATTACTATTGAATACTTCACGTTGATTTTTAAAACTTTTATACTTTGATATTTTTTTACACATTTTTTTTTTAAATGGTCCAAAATATGTAAAATTCCTATATTGATTTGATCCTCATAAATCATTAAACCTACTTGTGCAGAACTGCTTTTAAACCCCTTTAATTCAGCAGTTATTTCGGTAAATAAAGTCAGTATTTTTATACAGTTTCAAAAGATGGATTTTTCGAATATTTCCAACACACATATTTCAAACTCTCTACAAATATTATATGCAAAATGAAAATACTCTAGCCAAATTTCCATTTTGGAATGAGTTGGAAAAACATATTTGTTGGAGAGTCCAGACGAGAACCAACAAATTTTTAGCAATTTTTATGCCTATAGGGCAGAAAAACTTGATTACTTTTGTGTGTTTTTTCTTCTTCTGTATTTATATATTTCTTTCCTAACTTCTTTCATTCCTTCTGTTTTATTGGTACTTTCTTGGTCTCGGTTTAGGTCTTCGCTGCCTTTTCCGCAACTTTAGCTTCTTTTGATTACATTTTACTTTCTGTACTCATACTATATACATAGTAGGTAGAAAAGGTATTGCATTCCAACAATCAATTCGATGTCGATATTTGATACTTCATCAAAAATAAATGTTTTGAGGTCCCCCTAGTCAAAAAAACTGTTTCTAATAATTATGTCTATGTGTATGACTGTGACTCAAATACGAAAAATCGGTTGAATAGCAAAGTTCATATTTAATCATATTTCCTCAGAAGATGCGTCACGAAAATTCAAGAAAAGTATACACCCCAAACTACCCTTTACATGAACAAAAATTCGAAAATTTTAATTTTCTCAAAAACTGTTTAAAAGATTTTGATTAAAACACCGTATATTAAAGATATTTACATTACAAAATATATGTTATGAATTTTCTGGCAAAAGCCTCTGGAGTCCTCTTCATTCTCAATGATTTTTGCATAACTGGAAAACTGTAACATAGAGAAAAAAGTTATTACACAAAAAATGTAGAACCCATAGTTTATGCCACATATATTTTTGTGGAGTAAATTATTTGCGAGGTATTCCCTGTTATTGGTTTCACTTTTAAACTATTTATCTTTTCTCACACAGGAAGTACTCATCGGTTTCATCTCTCTCTTGTTTTACTCCTGTGCATGGTAAGAAGCGAATTTCCCCTTTAATAATAACCGAAGTAATGAATATTGGCGCCCAAGTTCCAGCTTTATATTCATATAAACGTTTATTAAACTAAAATTATTCAAACTGATGTTGAGTATGTATTTTTTACATTTCTTTTCCTAGTTGTTTCTTTTTAGAATACTTCAGGCGTATTTATAGCCATAACATTTTATCTTTATATAACTACAGCTCAAAAAGAAAATATAAATTTCAAAGTTAATTGAATCTTAAGATGTGTGAAAATTATCAAATTAATTGCATAATAGCTGCAGCTGAGAAGCTCAAAACACGGCTCACGAATTCATGTACAGAATTAAATAAAATAATTAGATAAATAAAGCATCGCTAAATAAGATCAGTTTTTCTGTAAACAGGAACGAAAACTTTGATAAACAGACTTTGTATTAACTTCAGCATCTTTTAAAGGTTCTATTTAACATCTTTCCAATTTAAATAAAAGCCAATCAAGGAGTATATGCTCTGTATTTTGATTTTTCGTTCCCATAAATGCACTTGAAGGTCCATTCACATAACTTTCTCTATATCGCTGCAACAATTTTTTATTAAAAAGTTTATGCTTCTATTTACTTCATGCTAAGTTAGAAAAAATTAGCAGAAATAGTCTTATAACTTGCTTCCCTGTAAGTAGAAGCGAAATAAGGGAGTAACATAGGTTAAAGTGATAGCAAAAGATGGTTGCTATGTGACTGAAGTTCCTTTGTTTGTATGAACAGGAGTTGACAAATTCCTGCTTGAGAAAGATATAAGTTTTTTAAGGCTAAAAAAAAAAAAAACAAGGAATATCTAAAAAAACTATCAACTCCACGAAAAAATGAATATAACATAAATTGTGTGTTTTAATGTGCTCTAAATTTTTTGTGTGGTAAGTTTTTGTCTATCTCTTACGGTTCACCAGTTACACAAAATTCCGTAAAATTCGTCCAGAATAAAGTAGCCTTAAGAGGCTATTCCCAGAAAATTCAAGATATACATATTATTTGTCAAGTATATATCTTTAATATATAATATTTTTATCAAAATCGTTAGAGCCATTTTTTAGAAAATCAAAATTTTCGAAAATGTTTCTATGTGAAGGGTAGTTGGGCGTTGGGGGGATTTTCTTGAAAATCTTCGTGTCGCATCCTTGGAAGATACTGAACTTAATACCAAGTTTGGTATTTAACGGTCTTTTCGTTTTTGAGCTGTGCTGCCCACAGACACAAACACACACACGGACATTTTTCTAAAAATGCTTTTTTTTGGGGTTCAGGTGGTCTCAAAACTGTGTATTTCTGGTGAAATCTAGGTATCGAATTTTTGGGTACATTGCAATACCTTCTCTATACACTATGTACATAATACGTATAGAGAAAGTAAAAATATTATACCATATATCTAGATATCAGTTAATAAAATTGTTTATTTCTAAAATAAAAAGAATAAATTAACAATTTATTATTTTTTTACAGTATTTCTTTAACCATTACCATTCTAAATGATATGCCACAATTTTACTCCTCGCTAAACGCTCAGCGTAGTCCATTTTCTTCGCTGTACCCAGTTGTCGACTGCACTCTGTTGTTCTCTTCCTGCACTGACTTCTCGGCGATATCAATCCCCTTACTTAGACCCGCAATGCTAACGTAATGCTATCGAAGAGGACTCTAAAACCTGCCGAAAGGAAATCAGTAAAACTGCGCGGATCATTTGTTCTATACGGCAGACTGGAGGTGCTGACAGTCCCGGTGGCTTAGGTAAGGGCGTGGGCATGCACTCACAGACGCGGTCCGCGGGCAACTGCGCCCATGGTCACAATACTTATTCCATTTAAAAACCATCCCAAATGCTTTTAGAAGTGGTATTCCTAGGATGTAAATCTTAAGTTTGTTACAGCATTTTGAATGTCCCAATTCAAAAGGAGGTCTTTTTTACAGCGCAGTTAAAATAAGTAAGTAAAATCTTTTTTTTTCCATCAAAACTATTTCAGGCATTTTCTTAAAAAGTTGCGAATTGCTTACATTTAATAGTTGAAGTATGCGGTAGAAATGAAGTTTTGTTAAAAAGAAAGAATTTGAGATGTTCGCAGATTTATCCCCTTGATCCTTCCAATTGCTACAGCAGATGGAAATGTTGAATTGAAGGGTTGAGAACCATAGTGTGCCAAGCACCATTTTTTTAAAAATGGAGAAATAGAAGGTCAATGTTTTTTCAATATCATAAGTTATTGAGCCAAGTTACACATAATAACTAAATGCCACAGCAATCTAGAATATATTTTCTATCTCATATTAGTACAACATTAATGTGGCTTCATGCAAAATTAGGTTTTACAATTATATATTAGGAGCTATTTTCCTTTGCCGAGATTTGGCCCAGCCTAAAGAAATGTAAGTGGGCCATTTCCATACATCTAATAAATGTCCTGCTGATCATCATTATTGACTTGCACACGCAAGCTCTTGTAAAAATACTGATTCACTGGAGGAATAAATGGTAGCATGGACATAAGATCATCATATGCAGTAGCGTGATTTGCTGCATGGATTAGACCACTATGACTAGAACAGAATTTGTAGTTTCATTTAGACCGATATTTTGATGCTCTACTGTTTGTAAACGGGAAATGCTGGACATGGCCCACTGCCATAAACTATACCGACAGATGGCAACAGCTCAATTTTGACCGCACATGGAGATGGCCCACTATGGTTCTCAGCCCTTCAATTAATCTTACAGGGAACGCTAACGCGTGCTTTGCAACTGTAAAGGTGACTTCATTTATTCCACATTTCTTCACATGTACTTCTTTTTAGAAATATTTTAGGTAGATGGCTCTTCTGTTTCATCGACATCCGTTTGTTTCTATGACAACACGTGTTTTGCCCCATAAAGATGTAACAAAACCACAACATAACCCTGATAAAACCTGCCAGTATCTCGCACGTCACGCCATGTTACTAAACACTAAATGCATTTAATATGTTCGCTGTAACATTATCTAACAGTACAGCGCCCATTAACAACGCGTTTTATTTCAAACCAATGAACTCTCCGCTCCGATGAACTCGATATCACGTGCTGCGTAACAAATATACTGCAACTAAAAACAATCCATTCATCCGACGTGTCATGGGTGCAATGTTTATATGCTTTACCAATGCAGATGCAAGTTAGATGTAGTACAGTAAAATACCGCTTAACGAAACGACGGAGGACAAGAAGTCAAAACAAACAAGAGATTCAAATTAAAGCTGACAACATTGAAACGACAAATGGCAATGCTATTTTAGCTGCAACTCTAAATTCCAATACAAGCACTTTGGCATTATATGAAGTTAATTCTCTTCCCCTATCACACACTCCAAGAAATATTGTACCGTCATAACAAGTATTAACTGCCTGTACAGGAACTGCTATTTTACTGCCAGTATTGGTGAGTGTGATTTATTTGCACTTAAGATGCCCGCGAAAAGAAGCGTGTCTATGGTAAGCATTGCAGAAGAACTCGAAGCCTTTTGCGTCAGACAGACAGAGGGCAACGGATTCAAAGCATTAAGGATAGGAAAGACTCCAAATTCATATTGGGAAATGTTGAAATTACAGTAGTTACTGTAAATAACAGTAACAGAGTTGAGTTTAGTCTGCCTTCCATTAATCAAGACAACAGAACGGTTATCAATATGAAATTGTCTTTGTAAACGCTGTATTTATTATTGCACACAGTATTTTCACTTTTGCTACACGTACAATGTACATAGTGTATAGAGAAGGTAAATAAATATATTGCACCCAAAAACTCGATACCGACATTTAACAAAAAATACATGTTCTGGGACCCAAAAAAAATCATTTTAAGAAAAATGTCCGCGTATGTATGTGTGTGTGCAGCATAGCTCAAAAACGAAAAGTCCGTCAAGTACCAAACTTAATGTATAAGCTCAGCATCTTCCAACGATGCGAGACGGAAAATGTTAAAGAAAATGCCTTTACTACCATTTACATGGAAAAAATTTCGAGCAGTTTCATTTTCTCAAAAATGGCCTTAACATTTGGATTAAAATCTCTTATGTTTAAGCTATTTACATAACAAAGAAAATATATATCTTGAATTTTCTGGATTTTTTGTTGTTGTTGTAAATTTTGCATAACTAGCAAACCGTAAGAGATAGACAAAAACTTACTACACAAACAATGCAGATCTCCTTAAAACACATACTTTGTCATTTTTTCGTGAAGTTGACCGTTTTCTAGGTATTGCTTGTTATTGGTTTCAGTTTTAAAATACTTAAAACTTGTATCGGTGAGGAACTTGTCAACTCCTGGCTACGCAAAGAAACGGATTGCAATCTCAGCAACCCCATTTTAAAACATTCGACTGTCGGTTTAGTCTAGTGTATTCGCTAATTTTGCTTCTACTTAGAAGGAGCTAAGTAGTAAGACAATTTCTGCTAATGTTTATCTCGATTAGAATGAAGTAGATTCTTATAAGCTTATTAATAATAATACTTTGTTACAGATATGTAGAGAAAGTTAAGTGAATGGAACACATAAGATTTTATAATAAATAAAAATAAATTAAATTTTAAGATTGCTATACATTTTGATATAATCATTTTCTTCCTTTTGCAGCATAAAATCTTTGCCATTCGATTAAACGCGGTTCTTCCGTACTTCATTTCATCCCAAACTTTCAAACCAAGATTCCACCATAAATATACATTTTGAGACCCATCAACTACAAATACAAAGTGAGGTACACCAAAACACATATTACCTGTTCATCTGCTATCCGAATGAATAAAACAATCACTGCATTACAGTATTTTTTAGAACATGATGGCCCTGCTCCACTCTTCTTTCAATAGTTGACTTTAAGGTTTAGAGGCTTTGCGTTCGGAAACCAAACCTCGCTGTTGCCAAGTCTTCAACCTACTGGTCCCTTTGCTGAGGCGTGATGCTCGGCTTGCAAGCGTCTCCGACAAACTGATTTTGCTATGTTGCCTCTTGCCCCTAATATAGGGGCGTCTTGTTTGCTAAAGGTTATTGCCCAGTGGCAGGGAGGAGCGGTGCCGTTTGAGGGCAATCATGTTTTGGAGAGAAAACCTAGCTGAGGTACAAAATTAAGGTATAGTTCGAAAGAAGAGCCACCACCTACAAATTCTGAATTTTTAGGCGAACAATTTGTCATATGGACTTGAAAAGTTTGTACAAAAGATTTTGAATAAAATTGATTGACGCAATTCAACTTTAACTGAAACCGGTAAAAAATAGAGCTGCTTTACATAGAGAACTTGTCAAAGTATCCGTTACTTAATGCTTCTTCCGAACCGCGGGTATAGTCGAAGTTTAAATATATAATATCCATGTATCCATGTACTTTGTCTAAATGAGATTCCAATTTCAGCGTTGGTAATATAATGACACTGTAAGATGATCGGCATTTGTTTCCCAAAATGTAAAATAAAAGTAAACAAACACGACACAGCATGTTGTGAACGGACTTAAATTTTATGTGAACTTTTACGATCTTGTTTTCCTTGGGCAAAGACAAAGTACTGTTTGGGAAGAAAGACATTATCAGAGGAAAGCGGTGTCAGATGTGGGATTGGTGTTGCTTAGCAACGCCGCGAGTGCTCCAAGCGAGAAAACCATGAACCGAGGCAAGGACTCAATTATACTTAAACTTGAAATTAATGACCAGATCGTGATTTGCATTTCTTGGAAAGGGGAGACATACTAGCTGGAAATGAGCCGATATAAATGCCACGAGGGGAAGGAGTGTACATCTTCAAGTTCACCCAAGCCATTTTGTGCGTCAGAAACAAACAAGCTGGTTTAACACTTGTTGCTAACAAGTGATAACAGAGTTACCACATCTCGAGAACTATACCGCTAACCTTACAGCAGCTAACAGACAGCTGTGGATGCCAATTACTACCGGTGTAAACCAGCAGCTGTGATGTAACGCGGCCGAAATCAATGTTAACTCAGTGACCTTGAAACCGTATGTGCAAAAATCGGATGTCTTCCATTCACATGACTTTCTCTATATTTCTGTAACACATTATTGTTAAAAAGCTCAATCTTCTACTTCATGCTAATCGAGATAAACATTAGCTGAAATGCTTTCTTGTAAGTAGAAGGGAAATAATGGAATACACTAGGCTAAAACGATAGTCAAATCTTTTAAAAACTGGTTGTCATGTGGATCTCTTTGCATTTTCAGGAGTTGACAAATTCCCGTGTGAAAACTGAAACCAATAACAAGGGATATCTCAAAAACGGCCAACTCCACGAGAAAAATGTATAAGACATAAATTGTGTGTTTCAGGGCTATCTATATATTTTGTGTAGCTAGTTTTTGTCTACATCTTATGGTTTACTAGCTCTGCAAAATCCAGCAAAATTCATCCCGAATAGAGGTCTAAACAGGCTTTTTCCAGAAAATTTAAGATACACATTTAACGTGTCGTGTACCTACCTTTAATATTCGGTATTTTAACAAAAATCGTTACAGCCATTTTTGAGAAAATCAAAGTTTTCGAAAGTTTTTCTATGTAAAGGGTAGTTTAGGGGTAGGGGAATTTTCCCGAAAAGCTTCGTTTCGCATCCGTGGAAGATTCTAAACTTATATACCAAGTCTGGTATTTTACCGATTCTCAATTTTTTTAATTATCGCGTTCACAGATACACACATACACACACACGCGCGCGCGCGCGGACCATTTTCTAATACAGGGGCCTTAAAACGTCTATTTCCGGTAAAATCTTGGTATGAGCTTTTGGGTGGAATGCAATACCTTCTCTACACACTATGTACGTAGAACGATAAGAGAAAGTAAAAAGGATGGCGGTGAAGTTTTTTGCATGCCCATTGTTCCCTAGAAAATTCATAAATTAGGGACCACTCACAAAAAATTAAGCTGTAACATAACCGAAGATAAAACTTAAAGACAAACTTTTACGCGATATGTAGTCCACATCGACAAATGCAGCAGCGAATCGCAGCTGAGCCAGAGAGAAACATGTATCAACGAACACGAGATTAAAGGAGGTTAAACTCGCATGAAACACCATCAAAGTTCATTTTCTTGAGATTTTGAAATATTCCAGAAATTCTTGGCCCGTGAAGAACAGCGAGATAACACGCAGCGACGGAAAATCTTGTAGAAGTTGGCAGAATGATCACGCAAGAAACCACTCTCCGATTTCCCCACGTTTCACGTAAACATAACCTCAAAAAGCTTGGCTCTTGTAAGGATTTTAAGCCTCCCCCCTTCTCCAATTCAAAGCTTATTTTTACTTTCTCTATCACGTACTATGTATATAGTAGGTAAGGAATGTAATGCATTCCACTTAAAAAGTCGACGACTCGAGATTTTACTGGAAATATATGTTGAGGTAGTATGAATCAATAAACAACAAAAAAATTTAGCAAAAGTTTCGGGTGTGCGTTTGTGTGTGTATGTGTGTGTGCGCAAATCTAAAGCACCTTAAATACCAAAATTGGTAAAAAAAAGCTTGGCTGTTGCAGGACTTCTAAGTTTTTGTTCAATTCAATGTTTATTTTTACTTTCCCTACACGTACTATGTATACAGTAGGTGGATATTGTAATGCATTCCACTCAAAAATCGGAAATGTGTGTTAAAGTCGCCTGCATTTATAAATAAACAAATTAAATATAGCGACACGAAGATTTTCAAGAAAGGCTCACACCCCGAACTGCTTTTTACATAAAACTTCTTTGAAAATGTAGATTTTCTCAAAACGGCTAACAATATTGACAAATAAAATTATACCTGAGTTTTCTGTGAATAACCTCTGAAGCCCACTTTATTGTGGATGACACTTGTATTAACTGGTAACTGAAAGAGAAAGATGAAAATCTGTAACACAAGAAAATGTAGATCTTTTAAAACTCACAATTTATAGCATATACATTTTTTGTGAGTTAACCATTCCCGAGATATTGTTTGATATTGGGTTTTCAATTGCCAATAGTTAGTCTTTTCTCAAATGAGAGGTCGTTATTCACCTTTTCGACACTGATGTTGCAAAGAGAACAGAATTCCATTTGCATCACATAACCACAGCTTTTAAATAGCTTTAGCCTAGTCTTATTCCCGTAAGTCAATTTTAATTACAAGGAAATAAGTAATAAGACTATTTCTGCTAATGTTTTGCTCGGTAATGTTTGATTTGCATGAAATAAAAGAAGAAGGCTTTGCAAGAATGATTTGTTGCAGAATAGGTAGACAAAGTCATAAAAATAAAATACGTCAAATTAATTTTTATGATTATGTTATTTCACTGTGAAGGGTTAAATAGTTAATTTACACTTATCGTTAAATTTAATTGTGGGGTCTTTGCTCATGTACAAAAGTACTTATCTTCGGCTTTCCTTCACCTGTGATGCATAATGAGGTGCTCGGGATAAAAAGTGAGCACTTTTCAAAGGATGCAAGACGAACATAACATTCAAATCCCTCATCGCACACTAGCCATTGCATGCACTTATTTCATTATTTTATTTTCTCAAAAATCTGCCTTTAGCGGTAGAGATTACAATAACATATTGTGAAATATTGGCATAACAAACAACATTTTATGATAAATTTCCTGGGGGGGGGTGACGTCCTCTTCAATCTTTATTAACCGGAAAGCCATATGCCATAATCAAAAACATACATATTTGAAAACAGATAATGTATTATTTGTTAATATCTAAATGCTTCCTACTTTAACCTCCACTTTAACTAACTTTGATTGTGGAAAATCTGGGCGGTTGTTTGAGTGCGCAAGCATGAAATTGGATTACTGGATAGATGGGCCTAATTGTATAGCATCTTTGCTGTATCTTATATTTTTATTTTTCTTGTTTGGGCCGTGGCACCGAATATCCGATCCATTTTTCACATGGCAACTTGAAACTAGGCCTACTAACCGGTATACGGGAGCTGAAAACATGACCCCGAGATCGCATTGCCTGAACTAAACTATATCGATGTTCTAAGTTAATGTTTATTTTGGTGTACCATCTACATGTTTAAAAATAAACGATTGTTCCTGTTTACCCACCATAGACCAGTAACAAAAATAGACTTCTAATATAAACAGCTGAGTAATTTCAGATTTTATGTTTAAATAAATACGTATTGACTAATGTGAAAAAAGTTGTATGTGTACAGTTGTTGATTAACACAAAGTGGAGTTGGGAAACACCGTTTGGTTGGAAAGGTCAGACTGAAAAATTCAATACCATAGCCAGGGTCTGAACCACGGATCTCCAGGTCTCCATCCAGTTGCTCCATCCATAGAGCTATCATGGCAACATGCCGATACACCATTATATTCCCAACTGATTTGCGTTTTCTCGGTAAATCACTGGGGGAATCTCTGGATGGAGACCAGGTACTCTGAGGTTCAAGCCCCGGCTGTCATTGCATTTTCCAGTATGACTCTACTTATCCGATTTCCATCCTACACACGGCTAGTGTGGAGCTAAGAAAGAAGCAATTAATTAACAACCACATGGTTGCTATTACATTATATGAAGTCACAATAAGTCAAGAGAGAGATGCTTCATTGCATTATATATAGCACATATCCGTTCTTAATTCCTAAGATATTCATCATTCATTCGTCGATTTATCACTAACGACTTATTCCGCACTTAGCTTATCAATTCGCAGGTGCGCAACTCACAATCTTTGGGTCTCTCGCTAACATTTCCAACTCGGGACGCTTCTCTCCTCACATTGACCAATGACAACTACAGCAAAAGAAAACTAAATTGAACATCAACGTGGAGCCAGTGACCAGCATTCCTTTTATATTAGCGGCGTCTATTCGAAGAATCAACTAGAGTAGTAGAAATTCGCATCTCGATTAGATTTGCGGACAATTAGAAAGGTAAGAGCACTTTAACCTTCCGTGCCCAACCCACTGTACGTCAGCCGACGCCGAAACCACGTCCTACCTAAAACCCAGTCAACCAGCTAGAGGCGCCGCCACCTACAGATAAAGAGAAGAGAAAATAAAAACTATTTTTATTTATTCAACGGTCCATGTGTTTCCATTAAAATCCTTATACAGTGATAGGGCAATACAAAAGGTACTTCTACTGACTATAGACGTAAGTAATTGAGTAAGCACATCAATGTTGCAAAAAAAGTACATTAAAATGGAACATGCTCTATATAGCACATAGTAATGGAGCACAGCTTCCCGTAGAAGCGGGCAAATATTGGAACAAAACTGCAGATACTCGACAAAAATGTCAGAAATGAGGCGCGGCTGCCTGCACGCAGATCGTCCTTTTAATGACAAAGAGAATATAAACCCAAAACTTTCAGACAGCCCTCGTGACATATTTTACATGAGTTGCATAAATAAACCTAGCACACAGTTTGACTGCGGTGTGTCTGTGTTGTTAATTTAATACATGGCTGCCACATTGATCGCAGACACAGTTTGCATGATTGTCATTAGTTAATGTGTTCTTGCCAAGATTGGCTGTCTAAATATGTACTCGCCATTTGTAACGTGCAGTTGGGTTACACACGCAGGCCCATGCGTTTATATGGCAGACGTATCTCATGTGTCTTTAATACTAATGTGCTTCGCTCATTTATAATGCATATGCTGAAAAATCAAAGCGTTTCGTTTTATACAGGACAGACGTTTTTTTTTTTGTTTTTTTTTTATTTATTTTTTATTATCACGGTTTATTTATTTATTTATTTATTTTTGGCGGGTATCATAAAAACCATATACATTCAGACTTTCGTCTCTCACAAGACGATTCCAGGTGACCGAGATGGCATTTGTGGTGGACAAAGCGACGTACAGGCGAATTGTCTATGGAAGTTTCAATTCCACCAGCATTCATTCCACCATCTGCTTCATAATAATCACCTTTCCTTTCACCCATTTCACCTCATTTCTTATCATCCCCCCAAAATTTCATACCAGGAATTGATCACCCATCGTGGTTAATCTTCTCTGATCCAGCGTCCGTCTTCTCCTCAACCGACTCTGGCTGATTCACATTTTTTGTGTAGCAAGATTTTGTCCTGGGTGGCACCGTGGCCGAGTGGTTAGACCGCTCGCTTCTTTCAAAAGGTTGAATCCCAGGCGACTGCATGTGGTATTTGTGATGGACAAAGCGGCGCAGGGCCGGGCTCTCCGGTTTCTCCGCCATCGCATTCCACCGGTGCTCCATCCTCATTCCACGTATCACAGTATCATTGCCTGCGGTGCAGTATATAATAAAAGCGGGCGTTAAACTCGCGCGCACGCACACACACACAAAATACAATTGATGCGCACGCACACAAATAAACACATACACAAAATACATTTGATCACAGGCGCTGGCAGGGGCGGGGTAACTCCTCTGTACGAGGATAAATAGCAAAAGTGAACTTATCTATACTACGTATCATCCAATATGAATTGAATATCCGGATATCACCTGAAATACACGTCATGAGGTATTCGAAGGAAGGAATAAAGAAAAAAAAATAAAGAAAGAAAGAAAGAAAGAAAGGGGAAAAGGTATTTTCAAAGGGTCGTGTGTCTGTGAACACCGCAAATCGCAAGCAAAACGTCGGTTAAATACCAAAATTGGCATTTAAGCTCAACATCTTTCAAAGCTGCAATACGAGTACTAAGTTTGTCAAGAAAATCCTCCAACCGAAACTACATTTTACCTGGAAAGTTTTTAGCTATTTTTGATTTTCTCAAAAATTGCTCTTAACGATTTTGCTTAAAATACTTGTATTTTCAAAATAAGCAATATGTATATCTTGACTTTTCAGTGAATAGTTTGTAAAATGTTCTTCATTCTGAGTGACTTTTGTATACTTATTAGTAAACCATAAGACAAACTATTTTCTTTCTCCGTTTACCCTCATATATAACACCGGACAGGACATAGACACCTGTTGAGGACTAGAGGCTCTGGATCAGAGAGAAGCCCAGATGGGCAATCAGCCCGATGCGTAACAGGAAAGTGAGGATGTAGATGACATAAAACGGCCAAATAGACAGGAAATATGGTTATGGAGAAACCGATGGAATGAATGAAACCCCAGAAATCGGAGAATTCACCCAGAACCGCTTGGTCTACCAGAAATTCCACATGCGGTCTCTTGGGATCGAATCCGGGTCGCTTTTAAAGAAGCGAGCGGTCTAACCACTCGGCCTAGATGTCGTCCACGTCAATAACTTACTATACAAAAAATATAAATCTCATTAAAGCACAGAATTTATGTTAAATAAAAATTTGGTGGCGTTAAACCATTTACGAATATTTCTTAGTTGAGTTTTTAAATGCTTAACACATTTTTTTTCAAGTGATAACTCGCTATTCACTTTTTTCTCTCTCGTGATAGTGCTGGAGGATTTTCAAAGCCATCACAAAGCGACCCGCTATCGCTCAGCCTACTTATCTTTCTTGTATTATAAGGAAATATGTAAATGGGTAATGGAAGTTTACCCGATAACAAGATGTGGATAGAGACACAAGCCTTCCAAAAGAGTGAATAGAGATTTTTTTCTTTTGGATAAAGAAACAACTCTATATCGATTCCAAGCCCAAATGCTGCCGTTTATCTTTCAATCGACACCGGGTTGCAGTTACAGAACATTTTGGTTCGTTTCATTCGCATGACTTTCTCTGCCCACTATTCTTTATTTTACATTTCTAGTACACGTTATTCTTACAAAAACCTATTTTACTATCTACTTAATGGTAGCTAATAGTAGCTAAGAGCTGTAACTGCTCTTTAACGAAATCGCTGAGACGCAAAGATAATTAAGTCGTAACTACTGGTCACTATTTACCTACACACTTCGTTTTACTGTAAATAGTGGCTCACTTTTCCCAAGATCTTCAGTGTCACTTCTAACCATCCACATTCCCACACGATATGGATTGTTCATTTTCTCTGCACACGCATATTCGATCTTCTACAACCTTAAATCGGTTAAAATCTATTCCAAATTTTAAATGCCCTGTTAGCATTGCTAGTTTCGTCCTGAAGTAAGGTCTTTAGTTATATTTATGCATATTAAGCCTAAAACATTACGAAGTTATACATGATCTTTATGGTATTATAAGCCAAATAAATAGTCAGCACGCATATTACAAAATCAAAAATCTGATGTGTTCCATTCACATAACTTTCTCTATACCTCAGCAAAAAATTATTCTTAAAAAGCTTATTCTTCTATTAACTTCATGCTAATCAGTAAAACATTAGCAGAAATAGCCATATTACTTGCTTCCTTGTAAGTAGAGGTGAAATAAGGGAGTGCCGTAGGTTAAAGTGATAATCAAAAGCTGGTTGCTATGTCACTGAAGTTCCTTTGTTTGTATGGAGAGCAGTTGACAAATTCCTGTAGGAGAAAAGTGTAAGTTTTTCATAGCAGAAACCAAAAACAAGGAATGTCTCAAAAAACGATCAACTCCACGAAAAAAATATACATAACTTAATTGTGTGTTTTAAAGGCTGTACATTTTTTGTGTAGTAAGTTTTTGTCCATCTCTTATGGTTTAGCAATTATTCAAAATTCCGTAAAATTCATCCAGAATAAACTACTCTTCAGAGGCTATTCCCAGAAAATTCAAGATATACATTTTATTTGTTAGGTAAATGTCTTTAATATATGATATTTTAATCAAAATCGTTAGCCATTTTTGAGAAAATCGAAATTTTCGAAAAAAATTCCACGTAAAGGGTAGTTTGGGATGGGGGGATTTTTCTCAAAACCTTCGTGTCGCATCCCTGGAAGATACTAAACTTAAATACCAAGTTTGGTATTTTACCGACTTTTCGTTTTTGAGTTATTATGTTCACAGACACACGGACACACACACACGGGCCTTTTTCTGAAAATACTTTTTTTGGATACAGGGGACCCTAAAACATATATTTCCGGTGAAATCTCGGTATCGAATTTTTGGGTGGAGTGCAATACATTCTCTATACACTATGTACATAGAGAAAGTAAAAATGCAGTCGGAAAATACCTGTCGGAATGACTAGCAGATGGTAATGAAATGATTATAGCTTGGTTCATTGGGATGCAATTTGGAAGCACTGTTATGGCTTGCTAGAAGATGTATGGAAGGTAATGCACATACGGAGCTATTTTATATGGCGCCTTCTCTTGTATGAGTGTCTCAGACTGTACAGGTTTATGGAGAACTTACTACTGGTACCTAGGGTCAGAGGCTTGTTGAGGAGAGACGAACACTGAATTAGGGTGAAGAAACCGGAACGGGGTATTGACCCATAGTCAGTTATGAGACTGAGAAAGAAGAAGGAAGAAGATATGAAGACAAACGTGATGATGGAGCAGGTGGTGGAATGAATGGCAAGGGAAACCGGAGTAATTCCGCCCAGATGCTACTTTATCAACCAAAAATCCCATATGCGGTCTGGCATCAAAACTGATCCGCCTTGGTGAGAGGCGAGTGGCCTTGCTACTTGGCCTTTCATTAATAAACATAAACATAACTATCAGAACACTCATGTATTATATCACAATTACAGTGAATATTTATTATTACAATGCACAACATATACATTACATAACTACAAACGCCAAATAAAATTATCATGTTATATAACTCAAATTAGGTCGTCTCCTTAGCGCGATGGCAGCGCGACTGCTTACCAAGCGGGAGACCTGGGTTCGATTCTCAGTACCAGCGTGGGGATGTTTCCCTCGCTGGGAGACCCCGGGGTGCACTCAGCCTCGTGAGGTGCTTGGGGGGGGGGCACTGAGGAGCTACTTGATGTATAAGTAGCAGCTCCAGGTCATGCGGACCGCATTAACCGGCCGGGGGTTCGAGGCACTGACCACGTCTCACCCTCCAATACTGCACGCCATTCATGACGTCAGTCATGGACCGAGATGGGGGACACAGCGGCCGGGCGGTAGGTCTAGGTTGCTTGTGAACTGTCGTGTCATGGAGTTATTGTTAGTTATAACTCAAATTAGTTGGTTTAATATTCATATTTTCCTGAACAATGTATTTTCTTCATACGTTTCTCATTTTGCTTCGATATAACTCTTATATTCAATATTACCTAGCATAAAATAGAGAATAAATGCTATTTTATAAACAAAATGGAAGAAGATGCAGGCGACAAAGTCTATCGGAACATCAGGTTAGATAATAGCGGGACGTCTAGCCACTTTACCTCATCTAATGTGCATGTATAACAGAACGGCTCTATTGAGTTTGACCTTAGAAAACACAGATAAATGAGAACAATGTGATATCCCACCTATGGGAAGAGGAAAATACCCGATTGTTTTTTTCTTTCTTCTTTTGTGGCGTACTGTAGTTTGCTATTCCTCGCCTGCGGAAAAGCGAGTTACGATGATTTTCCTTGCGCTAAGCAATTTACGATACGTAAATAACTACAAATTTAACTTCATGCGCAGACTAGTAGCCTCTCTTTTCACCATTTTGTTTCAGTGCTCAGGCCTTGTCTTCCAGGAGGTGTTGGGGTAACCACCACCGGTAATCTGTCGAGTGTACGTAAGCGTCTAGGAGTTTGAAATGAATATCAGCAAGTTCGCCACAAAACCCTTCCAGTCGGAGTCTCATTTCAAATCCTCGGTGTTTTCTCTTCTCTGTAGCACAACGGTTGAAAAGCAAAATTTGCCGTTGTGCTAAATTAAATTATACTTTTGGTAGCGGAGTGATGGCATTTCCAGCGCCGAGTCAGTCTTTGTTTGCAAAAACATTACGGCAGTGATGCAAACCTAACACACACAAAAAAGGGAAGGGGAGATATTTAATTCTGAGCTTAGCTTTTAAGAGGCTTCTGGCAACATGAAAGCTTTGCAAAACTTTTTGGTAACGCGAGTGTAAAGTAATTAATGTTAGGCGCGTTTGACTGGACGGCACAAAGGAGCATTTGTCTACGGTTTTTATTGCCTTCCTGCTTCCTTTAAGAAGCAGAGAAAGGAACTTAGCTTCCTTATTTAGGAATACAATTCTCCTCCATTTGTTTCTTGCTCCCTCCGTGAATAAAACGTGACAACATATTATTCATATTTTTGCATCATAAAGAAACAGACACAGATTTTTCAACCTTCTAAAAAAAGAAAGAAAAAAAAAACTCGCCTTTCATTTCACCTTATTTCTAAGACATTAAAACAAACAAAAACTTGTATTTCCATTCAATAAAAACAGTTGGAAGCTCAGCCTTTTAGCAAGAGTAGAGAAGTGCGAGGAGCGCTTGATAATGGTTTTCAATTGTGTTGTTTTAAAAACACCGCCCAATCTACTGGCACGTCCTCTGGCAGGACGATGGACTGGTGTTAGTACACCACGCTGACGCTGGATGGCAGTTGTGAATACAAAAGTGAAAACACAGCGCTTATTTGTTGTTAGGTAGATAATGACATGGGGATGGACTGTATGGTGTTTGTGGAAGGAAGGTAGGAAACTACAGAGCAGATATATTCATACACGTTTAACCGTAGTATGTGCTCAAGAAGTTCCAGCACAAAAGCCCGTTCGCAAATGCATTATCTGCAGATGTTCTCTATCTTTTGTAACCATTTGTGGCATACTGCTAGTGGACTGGCTTCCACAAAACACAACTATCAATTGCTGTAGGGTACACATTGTCACCCTTACATGGATGGCATAGATGCAGGATTCAGCAACGGCTACAGGGGAAATGGTCGAAAGCAGTGCTCCTCCACACGACAATATGCGGCCACACACCAGCAACACAATTGCAAAGTTGACATCATTGGGGTTCATTGTTGTACTACACCCACCATCTCCATCTGATTAAGCTCTGTTCTTCGACAATATGAAAGACGGGCTGCAGGTAAAACGAGGAATTGCTGGTAGCTGACCACGTAGTACCCCCAAACAATGGTTCCGTGATACAATAATGAAGTTACCATGAAGGTGGCAGCAGTTTATTAACGTCGGTAGAAAATATATTGAGAGTTCTCATGCATACTGAATCGGGTTCGGAAATTAAAAATCTGATGTGTTCCATCATTTACATGACTTTCTCTAGCTGTTCCACAAACAACTTTTCTTACAAAAGATTATTTTATTTATATCATGCTAATCAAGATAAACATCAAAATTGGTGTTATTATTTGTTTCTTTTTAAGTTGAAGGGAAATAAGGGAATGTAAAGGCTAAAGCGATAGCCAAATCATTTAAAAGGCGGTCACTATGTGAAACAATTTAAATTCGGTTCTCCTTGCTTGTCAGGAGTGAACAAACAAGAGGGAGGGGGAAATAGCTTAAAACTGAAATCAATTATTCGGAATACTTCAAAGAGTATATATATATATATATATATATATATATATATATATATATATATATATATATATATATATATAAGAGGCATGGCAAATTCTGTATTTTAACGGTCTACACTTTTTGTGTAGTAAGTTTACAAAATTTATACAAAAGCCATCCAGAATGAAGAGGTCTTCAGAGGCTATTGCCAGAAAATTCAAGATATGCATTTGTTTGTCACAAAAATATCTTGTGGCATTTTATTAACAATCGTAAGAGTAATTTTTGAGAAAATCAAACTTTTCGAAAAATATTCCACGTAAAGCGTAGTTGTCCATTTATTTCTAGGTTTTTATTATATTTTATTTTCCCACCAAAATTCAGTGAAATGTTGATATGCACGTATACACATCGAACAAATTCTAATGCCAATGACGTGTCAGTTTTAATCAACACAGAAGACATTTAATTTTTTGAAAACTGCAACCCGGAAATGCTCCACGCTAAATACCCCCCGCCCAAAAACAGAACAATTTCAGCGAAAAAAAAAATGGCAACCACCAATGCATATCGATAAATGATTTTTATTGTATTTAAATAAAAATATTTTCTCTGTAACTATTGAATTTAAGGTCAACAATAAATTATCCTTCCCAGCAAAATGGAGCCACGATAAACATAGCTAGAATTTCCATGGTAGACGTGAAGCGGCTCCTTGGAAATCAAGCCATCACTTACATAGTACAGTAAGTAAACAGAAGACTTGCCCCCTGCCCCCTTAAAGGCCTTACCCAGCTGCTGGATATTAATCTGTGTTAATATTTTTACTCTCTCTACACGTATTATGTATTTAGTGTATAAAGAAGGTATTGCATTCCACCTAAAAATTCGATACTGAGATTATACCGGAAATAGTTTTAGGGTCCCCTGGATAAATAAAATAATAATAATAATAATAATAATAATAATAATAAAAGCAGTTTTAAAAACAGTTTCCAATGTGTATATGTGTATTTGTGTGGCCGTGTGTCCCTGTATCAATCTGTCTGTGGACACGATACCTCATAAACAAAAAGTCGGTAAAATACCACACTTGGTATATAAGTTCAGTTATCTTCCAAGGATGCGATACGAAGATTTTGAAGAAAGTCCTCCCACCCCAAACTACCCTTTACATGTTCGTAAATGATGATTTTTTTTCAAAAGTGGCTGTAGCGGTCTTTATTAAAATACTATATTTTCTGGAAATAGCCATTTTCTGAAAAATGTATTTCTCGTTATGTCATATACATTTTTCTCTTAGAATTTACCATTTTTTGGTATTCCTTATTATTGGTTTCAGTTTTAAAATACTTAAAAGTTTTCACATACGGGAATTTATCAATTTCTGACAATGACACAAAAAAAAAAAAAAAAATGGATTTCCTCCACATAGCAACCAGCTTTTTAAAGATTTGACTCTCGTTTTAGCCTGGTGTATTCCATTATTTCCCTTCTACTTACAAGGAACCTATTCTGCTAATGCTTATCTCGATTAGCATGAAGTAGATAAAAGAATAAGCTTTTTAACAATAATTTGTAAAGAAAGTCATGTGAATGGAACACAGCAGATTTTTTAAAGCCGTGTCCTCAATATTGATATTTTCAGCCTATACTTTTTCGTATAACAATAAATAAATTTGCCATACCTTTTCTTTTGCAAGCACTTAAGTTTCAAAAATGTAAACAAAGACCTAAAACACTCGGGGTGATTTTAAAAAGGTAATATAAACGTTCATCTAAACTGAAATATACCATATTTGTTGCGAGGGGCTTCTTCAGAGAGGCAACAAATTTAAAATATAGCTTGGCTTGTAAATTAGTAGTTAATTGAGTAAAACTTGAAGGCCTACCCATCCGCATTGTAATAAACATTTTCTTAAAGATTTACAGCAGATAAGATCATATTTGTCTAGAATTTAAGAATTTCAGCCATATATAACCTTCAATAGGAATTCTATTAAAAACAAAAAAAAAACACACACACACACACACACACACATTTTATCTGGCAATGAAAATTATCCACTTAGTATTCATCATCCTAAACCACTTCCAGAGTTTCTTCGAAACCGAAGGAACACATTTCCATAGTACTCGTAGCTATAAAGAAGGTTAACTAAAGTAATAGAGTAGGATAGCACCGTTTTCCAACATCGTGACCATTAAGGCTCAGATTCATTTCAAGTGTTCACAGATGTGTTCATTTTGTAGGTTGTGTTTGCTCTTTTAGCCCTTTTTAGTCTTTTTTCCCCTATCAGAACTCTTTTTCTACTACATTTCTACTGCTTTTCCTTCCATTCGAATAAACAGCAATTAGTTATATACATTGACAAAAATGTCTAAAAGATATGAATTTACGAAAAGGGACTTTGACCAAAACTTTTTTTTTCCTTCACCGTACGTTCCAGATCACCAGAATTTTGTCTTTAAAGCAAACTTGTTTAACTACATAAAAGAATAATTTTTGGGTGCTAATAATAAATTATCTGCATCAATCTTTCACAACAATTTTAGTAATAAAATGAAGTAAAACAAAAGCCAATCATTAACACATTTGAGGGGAAATTATATATGTACATTCAGTTTTAACAGTCGTCGATGTAACGATATTGATGTTTAATGGCAAGCCTTAACTAAAACCAAATTATTAAACATATTAACGAATTTTCATAATTTTTAAGGTTTTTTCTTGCAATTTTTATGGTCTTTTTGGTTCTCTATGTTCTTTATTAAACCAATTTATATGGGGTCGGCTGGTAAGTCCCGGGCCTCACACAGATAGGCCGGTTAGACGATATCATCGTAGAATTTAACTCTAGACTAGCTTGTATCCATAGGTATAGGTCAATAGCTTGTTTAGTTTTCGAATGACAGCATTTTAAACAAGCCAACTTTAAGAGTTTTCACGAAAATGGAGAATTTGGAAAAACGAGCAGTGATTACATACTTCCATTTCAAAGGCTTAACGCCTGAAGAAATTAAGGAGGAATTGGACAGTACATTAAAGACTCTGCCCCTTCATATTCGATGATTAAAATGGGACGTAAGAGCACTAATGATGAGCCTCGCTCTGGACGGCCTGTAGAATTGACAACTCCAGAGGTAATTGAAAAAATTCTCGTTTAGTACTGGAAGACCGCAGATGAAAGTTGTTTGAGATAGCACAGGCTCAAAAGAACGTGCAGGTAATATTTTAAGTAATGTTTTGGGCTATCACAAAGTCCGTGTAAAATGGGTGCCACGTAAGTTGCAAAGAAAAACGGTTTCAGTTGAGAATGTGGAGTTCTACCGTAAAAATTCCAGTTACTTTTTGAAACGGCTTATTACCATGGATGAATTTTGGATACATCACTACACTTCAGAAAGAAAATCACAGTCAAAACAGTGGCTTGCGCCAGGCGAACCAACTCCAAAAATGGCAAAGTCAATTTTGTCAACTAACAACGTTATGGCGAGTGTTTTCTGGGATGCACAAGGAAAATATTTTATTGATTACTTGGAAAAGGGTAAAAGTATAACTGGTGACTACTACGCAAGCTTACTGCAACGTTTGAGTGATAAGGTGAAAAGAAAAAGACCTCTATATATTAAAAAGGGGGCTCCGGCCCATCGTTCAGTCATTGCAATGGGAAAAATGTGCGAATTAAACTTCAAATTGCTTAAACATCGCCCTATTCACCAGATCTAGCACACAGTAACTCCCAACTGTTCCGAAACCTCAAAAAGTTTCTTGAAGGACGAAGATTTCACAGCAACGAGGAGGTCTTTGAAGCGGTAAACAGCTATTTTGAGGACCTTGAGAAACCGCATGATGGTTTAATTGAATTAGAACACCCATGTCTTCTCTCTGGAGATTATGTTGAGAAATAAAGCATTTTTTTTAATGCTATTTTCATTGAGAGGCCCGACTCTTATCAGCCGACCTTAACAGGTTCCGTTTACAAACCGTAGTGGTCCATTCTGAAATATACAGAAAAAACTGATAATTTTAAGTGATTCTTTGCGCCAGTTGGATTAAACCCTCAACTGAACTGAATCAATTTAATTTGTACTATTGTAATATTACAATGATTTGCACCCTCTGCTTAAGTCAGCATATGGTAAATGTTATTGTAAACGGAACTTTTAGCTAGCTGGTGTGTTTTGTTTGTGAAGTTTTGCAGCCGAGGCGCGCCGCTAGTGTATACATAAAACAGAAGACGTTGGACGGACAGGTTAAGTACCGCCGGCTTCACTTTAAAACACCCCAAGGCTACTCTCCTATAGTGGAGGGAAGAATTTCCTTAAAGAAGGAAACAACTTGGGGAGAGAGAATTTATTCCTCTCCTCAAGTAGAGAACCTACAAAAAGGAATGCTCTCCAAAAAGTAACTAGGACCGAACCTTATCTTAAAAACAAACTTCCTTTCTCGTTGCTTTTCCTACACACCAAAAGAAATTCTTTTCTGTTTACAGGGTGTTTCTTTCTTCTTTTTTTTTTTTTTTTTTTTTTCGTGCTCTGGATAGAAAGTTCGGGAAATGTTTTGGTGGCTTAAAAGATACCGTCGATCTGATGTCGGTCGAATTCAGATACTCAGATGGACACTTTTACTTTCTCTACTACGTATATGGTAGAGAGTGATTCAACCCTAATTTTTTCTTTTAAATGGTCCATATGTGGAATTGTGTAACTTGGCTAAATTACATCAAAAAATTCGACCCAGTAATTCACCGGAAATACAAGTTTTGAGAACCCCTGAATAAAACTAGAAAAAGATGCGAGCGAGCGCGCGGGTGTGTCTGAACAGCGTTACTCAAAAACGAAGAGTCGGATAAAGATCAAAATTGGCATTCAAGCTCAGTAACTTAAAACACATACGACACATATATTTTCAGAAAATATCTCCATACTCTTAACACTGTTTACATGGCACATTTTTCGAAATTTCTGCTTTTCTAGAAATGACCAACGATTCTGATTAAAACAGCACATATTTTCATAAATAAAATGTATATCTTGAATTTTCTGGGCATAACCTGTGAAGCCTTCATTAGAAAGAAATGTTGCATAACCTTGTCTAAATGACAAACATTAAACGACAGACGAAAATGTACTATAAAAAACCTAGATCTGTTTAAAACAAATAATTTATCTGGAATAACCTTTATTGTACCATTAACCATTTCCCATATACCCATCTGTATTTGATGATTCAAATTGCTTAAAACTTTGATATGCTTATTGAAGTCCTGTACATTTTCTGTTGCTTCTCAGATTAAATGAAAGAGTACGGAAGTTTAAGGTCCGCATACAGAGTTCGGTTCTTAAATATTAGACTCGCTATTACTATTTTATCTATGCCATTTGTAATGTAACTGTTTCTACAATTTTATCTCGATTAACACGAAGTAAATAGAAAAAATAATATAATAATACAAAAATAAAAATAGTTTTATTTATGGACACTCTTTAACTGTTGTGGTTCTCAGCGCCCCATTCTATACTGGGCATGAAAGACCACTTAATTTTTCTTAGAGGCCTCTTTATCAAGCTTGAAGTTCTTTTATGTGGCGTAAATGTACAACACAGGACCAACGACTTTAATTCCCTTTTGAAGGAAGCCATATTAAGGATCTTTACGTCCGAAAATATCCATTATCCTCCGCCGGGTTTGAACCTGCACCCTTGGTATGTGAACCACTTCTACAAATGCTTATACCGATTAACGTGAAGTTGACAGAATATCTTCTTTTAAGAATTGTTGAGGAACAGGTAGAGAAATTCATCTGAACCTAACACATCAGTCCACTTTCTTTAGATAAGTTGATCACAAGCTTACACGAGGATCCTTTCCTAAAAACTGTTTTGGGTTCAAGGGTCCTCAAAACTTGTATTTTCGGCGGGAAGTGGTGTTAGAGAAAGTAAATGGACCGCAAAAATATTCTGGAGAACAGGCATACACAAAACAGCGTTGTCGCCTTATTTCCATTGCACTGACAGGCGGAAGAGCTTCGTGACATCGCCACAAACACACGTGAGGGGGCTTTTAATGGACTTTTGCTGTTCAAATAGAGGTTCAATATTAGATACAGTCGTCCATTGCCCCAGTTATTAGCAATGTATCGATTACTTGGTGACCGCACCACCCACAAAGTGTGCGTATACGATATTCAACACATTCGGGCGCGTTTTTCCAAGAATATGAGCGGAAGTGACGAAGAAACTTTCAGGTACAAGAAAATACTCTTGCCTCTATTTCAACACTGAAATCCCTAAGGATCGATCTGCGACCAACTCAAATGAATGTTTGTGTGTTGTTGGAACTAAGAGTTCTACTTAGCTTTGAATGACTTAGTGAATTAGACTGCATTATCCTACGAATGGCTAAAAGAGTGAAGCTAATTTAAATAAATAGATGGATGGATGTTTTATTCACCATAAAAATTACACAAATTTAAAGGCTTCGTCAAATAACAGATTAACAACAAACTCATTATTTACATTAAGTCACAACTTATACTATTATGTGAACTAATCACAGAATAAACATTTTAAATTAGAGAGCTAACATATTACATTTTTACTTTCTCTACACGTACTATGTACATAGTGTAGAGGAAGTATTGTATTCCACCCAAAAATTCGATACCGAGATTTCACCGGAAATACATGTTTTAGGACCCCCTGAATACAAGAAAAACATTTTTACAAAAAGGTCCGTGTGTGTGTGTGTCTATGTGTTTATTTTCTCTACATCGCTATAGCAAATTATTGTTACACAGCTTATTCTTCTATCTACTTTATGATACTTGAGATAAACATTAGCAGAAATTATCTTAATTACTTGCTTACTTGTAAGTAGAAGATAAATAAGGGAATACATTAGGCTAAAACGGCAGGCAAATCTTTTAAAAGCTGGTTGCCATGTCGTTGAAATCTATTTCTATGCATAGCTAGGAGTTTATAAATTTCCATTTGAGAAAAGTAAGTATTTGAAATCTGAAACAAATGACAAGGCATATCTCAAAGATGGTCCACTCCACGGAGAGAGAAAAAAAATATATATATGACATGAATTCTGTGTTTTAACCAGATCTACGCTTTTTGTGTAGCAAGTGTTTGTCAATCTCTTTACGGTTTTTCAGTTCCGCAAAATTTAGTAAGATTAATTCAGCATAAAGAGGCCTTGAAAATTCAAGATATACATTTTATTTGCCACATTAATATCTTCAATATACGATATATTAATTAAAATCGTTACAGCCATTTTTGAGAAAATAAAAAAATTCAACATTTTTGCTATGTAAAGGGTAGTTTGGGGTGGGGGGATTTTTCTCAAAATCTTCGTGTCGGATCTCTGCGATAAACCAAACTTAAATACCAAGTTTGGTATCTTACCGACTGTTTCGTTTTTGAGTTATTGTGTTCACAGACACACGGACACATACACACAGACCTTCTTCTAAAAATGCTTTATTTGAATACAGTGGACCATTAAAACGTCTATTTCCGGTGAAATCTCGGTATCGAATTTTGGGTGCAATGCAATACCTTTTCT
The DNA here is from genome assembly GCA_030762935.1 of Hymenopus coronatus. NCBI lineage: Eukaryota > Metazoa > Arthropoda > Insecta > Mantodea > Hymenopodidae > Hymenopus > Hymenopus coronatus. The sequence continues at coordinate 39,292,617 of CM060883.1, forward strand.
ATACACTATGTACATACTACGTTTAGAAAAAGTAAAAATGTCACGTTTTGGCAATTATCACCGTTTAGTCTCCCCTGAAACAGATAATGTATACTCTAGATCAGTGATTACTGCTAAGGGTTATGCCATGCCATGTTAGAAGTTCTGCGGATTTTATAAAATATTTTATAAATATTTGTAAATCAATCATGTTGTGCTTTCTGTCGCTAATATATTTGTGTACGCCCTCCCCTCCCCCCTCAGTAAGTGATCAGTTAAAGGATTTTTTTTTTCTGGTAGAATAACGTATTTTAACTGGTAAATCATTTCAGACCAAGAATGATATCCGGGGTCCATAGAGCTTAGAAGTTCCGCGACATTTCGTCTTCTCAGGATAAAGAAAACCCTTGAAAATGTCAAGATGTTCTCGACACGGAATACAGTTTAGTGAACTTTAACAAGTTTCACTTCAGGCTCGCAAATTTGTCAAAACAGGCCAAACCATGAGACAGGAGCTTATTTATTTTCTATCAGGAGCACAATAAGTTTTTTTCTGCATTTTTGAACAGGAATCCTGGATCATGAAATTTACTTACTTTGCTGTATTTACGACGATTTAAATGTGCTTAACAATAACAGGAAATACGCAAAGAAAAATGCCTTTCAAAAGTAAGTTTGAATTAGAAAAGATCTTCTGTAAAGACGCTGTTCACATGCTCTCTCATTTATCTTACTTCACTACTAACTTCTGGCCATCTGGAATCTCTGTGGGCAAATCTTTACAAGTTCTTTATCATCGGAGATGTATGGCTGGATCAAGAACCCTGTCACAAATTGCATAAAAAATTGTTAAACTGGGAAGAAGTAGTGCAGTCAACAGAACTGAAATGTAATCAGACAGTAAAATCCGGTGAACATTCTATAGCTCTGTTTTGATTTATGGTAAGAAAACAGTTATCTGCAATGTCACAGAAATCTTTAAAAGCATCAATCCAATTCTGCATATTTTGTGAACATATGCTTTTTTTCTTGGCTGACAAACATTAAATCAATCAAAGAAATAGGCTATTAATCATTTAAGAACAACTTCGGGTTAGCCTGTCAAAATTACGGCCAAGGGTGAAACTCTTGCTTCGAAAACAATCACAAATTTCAAACTTAACTATCAAAGAATCCAAATAAAGTATTTTTGTAGTTAAAGGCGTATTTATTTTAATTAGGAATGGCTTCGTTCAAATATATAAATGTAGCATTTATAATGGGGTGGATTTGGTATGATTTAATGTAAAAGTTACGCCTTTCTATGCATAATATGATATAAATAATTCCTTTAAATAATATTTATAATTATAATAATAATAATAAACAATAATATACTTTACCTGGTACAATCTGTTAGGTTAGTGCAGGTGAAAATTTGTACGTAAGGTTGGGATTCTCTGAAACTTGGTAAACCATTCTAGTTTCCCAGAGCCGAAAAAGGTTGGAAAAACTGCTCTCGGATTCAAAACAGATGAATTATTGGTAAACGCTCCCAAATCATCGGTGTTTTCCACCAATTCATCTGGTTTGAATGCCAAGAATATCTGGATTATATACCTCGCCAGGAGTTATATACTCTTATTTCAGATTTAAAATGTTTATATTATTTCTTGAGGTTGTTATTATAATTATTATTATTATTATTATTATTATTATTATTATTATTATTATTATTACATTTATACCCCACTATTTACTTGTGGAACATAATGCCTTTCGACAATTGAATGGTGGCGTAACTGGATTTAATGTCTCAGGGCTTTATACATTCCATCACACACACATTATATATATAAATATTTCCAGACCCTGAGGATAGAGGAGCTGGCTAGAGAAAAATTCCAACCCCCGCAGGGAATCCATCCCAGGATCCCTAGCACAATAGAAAGCTGCTCTAGCGACTTCTGGGATGTCTCCTTTTCTGCAGATTTTTACATTCACTCCTGATTCTTACTCATCTGGACCAATATATTCCGACAATTTCATTGAAATGAAATCAGCTATTAACATATACGCACTGCAAAATTGAAGTTTGCTTGCGGTGTAGGTATATTAAAAAGAGTAAAAACGTGCAATTTAAATAAATATATAATGTTTCAGATGCTGAAATGATTCTGATAATTTCAATGTAAGAATAGCCTGCTCCAGAATTTAAGGAAATGAGGTTGCTCCTTCTTTTCCAAAACGATAACTTCATAAAATACTTTCTCACGTATCTTGAAACTACCAGTTAATCTCACCGTATTTTCTGAGCATGCTTCTGTTACACCAGCTAACAATCTCATGAACAACTGTTTCTACCCACTAACGTTTATCTCTCTTCTACTACCTATTCTTACAAAAGCTCAATTTCAAATTAATCGAGACAAACGCTTGTAAAATTAGCTTCATTACACATTTCGTTGTAGGTAAGAGAGAAAATGCATGAGGCTGACGATAGTGAAACATTTAAAGAGCGGGACACTTTATTTAATAAAAAAAAAAAAAAAGAAAGAGAGAGAGAGAGAGAGGGAGATAACGTCATTCCACTAGTTTCACTTGGTCATTGGTATTCTAATAAAAATATCTGATGTGTTCCATTCACATGATATTCTCTAGATCTCTGTAACAAATTATTGTTAAAAAGCTTATGCTTCTATTTACTTCATTTTAATCGAGAAAAAAAAATAGCAGAAATAGTATTTTTACTTGCCTCCTTGTAAGTAGAAGGGAAATAAGGAGCACTAAAGGCTAAACTGATAATATGTGACTGAAGTTCCTTTGTTTGTATGGACAGGAGTTGACAAATTCCTGTATGAGAAAAGTATATATGTCAAAAACGATCAACTCTACGGAAAAAATGTATATAACATAAATTGTGTTTTAATGTGCTCTACTTTATTTGTGTGTTAGGTTTTTGCCATCTCTTACATTTTAGCAGTTATGCAAAATTCCGTAAAACTGATCCAGAATAAAGTAATCTTCAGAGGCTATTCCCAGAAAATTCAAGATATACATTTTATTTTTCAGGTAAATATCTTTAATATTTGACATTTTAATCAAAATCGTTACAGCCATTTTTCAGAAATTCAAAATTTTCGAAAGTTCCATGTAAAGGGTAGTTGGAGGTGGGAGGATTTTCTTGAAAATCTTCGTGTCGCATCCTTGGAAGATAGCAAACTTAAATACCAATTTTGGTATTTAACGATCTTTTCGTTTTTGAGTGTGTGTGTGTGTGTGTGTGTGTGGACCGTTTTGTAAAAATGTTTTTTTTGGCTTCAGGGGGACCCAAAACATGTATCGAATTGTTGGGTGGAATGCAACCTTCTCTATACACTATGTACATAGTACGTGTAGAGAAAGTAAAAAGCAATATGATAGAGAATTAAACACATGTAAAACAAAAAGTTACAAAGTAATAGATATTTATTGAAACATAAGTAAAAACAGAAAACAGACTGAAATATTAAAATTGAACCAAGATGCCTCTGTATGCTACACGTCTATAGCAACAAAAAACATCCAAGGCGTCCCGGGTTCGACCCTAGACGATCGCAAGTAGATTTGTAATGGACAAATCGACGAAGGGGTGGGCTTTCTCCGATGGCGGGTGAAACCGGAGAACTCCGAATATGGGAAAATCGACTTTCCAGATATTTAAAATAGTAATTTCAAGAAAGAGCAAGATGGCCCGAAAATATATTTGTTTTCTTGTTCAGCTATGTTATAGTTTTTAATAAAAAGTAGAAGGCACTCAAAAAATTAACGCCAAATTTTAAATGAAGGACTTTAAAATGTAATCCCTCTTAAAATTCAAGTTCTTTAATTTCTCGGAAGGACTCTCTCCATATGTTTTTATTTTTTTCTTAATAAAGTGAAAAGATACTGTAATGCTATTTAAAATATATTTAATGTAAGCACATCAGATAAAGCTCTGACGCAACATTAATTAAATTGAAACTAATTCAGCGGGAAAAAATGTAACCAAAATGAATTAATACAACATTAGTAACTGTTCAAGTATATTTTTTCCATATTAATCACGAGCTTTGATGGCATAAACAAATGTTTTAACAACCTGTTTACTTTCTGCCATTCCCTGCTTTCTTCCCTTATGAATTCAGCTGTTAGTAATTATATGTTGAATGTTTTCATTCCCATTATGCAAAAAAAAAAAAATGTTTGGATGCACAACGCCTTCACCAGTAAAGAGAATGTGTAAAATCAACAGATTCAAAACCTAATTTATAAAAGGTTCACAGTGATGGCAAATATTTAGAAATATTGTTCGATTCTCACCCTGCAAAACAAAATGATGGATATACCTTGTATAAAGCATTAAATGTCGCAGTTCCAAGTTCATTAAAACCCCATTTCTGCGCCACGGAGCTGATTGATGAGCTCGCCGTTTAAAACATAAACCCTTGGTTCATTAAACAGAGAATGCCATCTAGCGGGAGTGTCGATCAATGAGTTAAAAGGGCGTCGCCGTGAACTTGTGGCGCCTCCAAGCGGAAGAAGCATAAACTTCACACGCCAATATCGGCTTAAAATATACGCGGATTTGTAAAACTTAGATTTGTTGCAATTTATTTATAATGCCCATAAAAGCCACATATACGTTCTCGAACATATCTTAATATTCAACTAACCATATCATTTCTTTTATAAACGAGATTAAAAAAGAAACTCCTTGCACCTAATAGCCACATGACTTTCTTCATGCATAACTTAATATATTAGCTACTTCTGAATTACACATTAACAAACCTATCCTGTTTTCTCTACCAATGTTCGAAAAACATAGCTTCAGCTTATAACAAAACAGTGAAAAGCATATTACTGTATAAGTCAGCAGAACAAAAAAAAAAACGACCGCCTAGTATATTCAAATCTATTGTTTAAAACTTTGGAACCTTACTAAAAACAATTGATATTTCTGGGATATTCTTGTTTGGCATTTGACATAACCGCTTTTTATTTTAATGGTGTCTACATTCTTTACTATGATATAGGACATCACAGAGACTTTCTAGGCCATTTATAAACAATTTCCTTTTTAAATTGGGTATGTTTTTCACAACAAAAAACATAGTGACTGCCTCCGTGGTCGAATGGTCAAGTGTGCTGACTGCTAGCTCAGAGGTCAGGGTTCAATTCCCGGCCGGGGCAGCGAACTGTTTTTTAACCAGAATCATTCCCTATCGCCTACAGAGTCTGGAAGTATGTACGACTATAGGACAATGGATGTGTTGGTGTGCTTGCAGAAAAGAACATTATTAAAAAGCCAACGTTAAAAAAGGACCTACAGTCAAAGTAAGTCAAAGCCCCCGATGTGACCTTAGATGCTGAAGGGGACTATTTATATTAAACAATTTAAATACGCAAATGCATTTTCTGTTCTTTTATTTAAATATCTAAGAACGATATTATTTTACATTGAATGTAGTACATCCTCTACTTTAGTCAAATTCAAATAAAAAAAATCAGAAATGGTGCTCTCAGGCAACTTTCTGTACCCATTTCAAAACTCACATTGAAATGATGATTTTGTCCATATTACACCGAAGACAAATTTGTTTACAATAGTAACTAATTACATACTTGTGAAGGTAACGTTCAAAGTTTATCGGCAACAGGGAGGAATAAATTGGACAAGTCATGATTAGGAGATTCTGCTAAGAAAGGAGAGAAATCGGAAACCTTAAAGCACCTTCAGTCACAAAACCCACTTAAATTTGAAACATACATGAAATATTTCGAAAAAGGACTAACAGTAAATTTCAATGGCTATACATTTTCCTGAAGTACTTAGCTTTTGTATATATCTTGTTGCTCCCTAATTATACAAAATTCATTTTAAATGGAGCGGATTTTACAGGTTGTTCTGAAAATATCAACATACACCTTTTTAAACCATACTATGTGGAATTTTAATCACAACGCTCAGATCCTGTTCATGATAAAATAAACACGTAAAATGCTCAATGTAAATGGTAATTTACGGAGGGGAAGGTTTTCTCATAAACGGTTATCAGTGGCGTGAACTACCTCAGAAATCCAACATTTTTAAATATTGTTCTGTTTGTGCACCAATACTGCATTCCTTCGACTACTGGCATACAAATGATGCATTCCAAATGAAAATGGGACACTCATGTCCGCGCTCTTTTGAACTACGGCCATTGGTGGGCGCTCAAGAAAACATGCCATTACTTGGCAAAAGGGACAGGCTTCCTATTTCAAAGTGTTTGTCCTCCCAATTTGTGTGGTTGAATTATGGGAAGATCCTGTATCGATTTCCATCTTTGGGAGATACTGAACTTGAATACCAAGCTTTAACGTTAGTCAGAGTAGACTAGAAGGGCATTTTAAGTAATAAGGGGAATCTTGAAGCCTACACAAGACACTTTCGCGAGTTGTTTATAACAATGATCAAGGAACCAACTGGACCTGCTAGAGCACGGGTTAGATTTGCATTCGGTAAGGCTAATGTTCAACATAATAGCCTCATTTGACCAAATACGCAATGGCACTGCGACATTTCTCGTGTATCGCTGACTTAGAGGTAGCTAAAAATAATAATATAACCGTTATTTTAGAACAGTTCTGAGGATGTAAGGCTTCCATAGGTCTATTTATACAATTCCAAAACCTCGGCCATCCAACTTTGAAGTAACCCGATGGTCCGATTACTCTTACAACCTGTTCAAAAAAGTATGTGTTTTATTCACATACCTTTCTCTAGCTGATTCACAAACAGCTTTACTTACAAAAGATTATTCTTTTATCTACATAATGCTAATCAAGATAAGCATTGCCAGAACTGGTTTTATCTTGCTTCTTTGTAAGTCGAAAGGAAATAAAAGAATACATCAGGCTAAGTGTAAGATCGTTTAAAAGCCGGTCGCTAAATGCAGCAATTGAAATTCGGTTCTCTGCTTCCTAGGATTAAATAAAAGAGATGTGCAGAGAAAGATGTTTCCTATTGATCTACATTTTTTGTGAGGTAAGTTTTTGTCTATCTACTACGGTTTACCAGTTATACAAAAGTCATCCGAATGAAGAGCTCTTCGAAGGTTATTTCCAGAAAATTCAATATTTTCGAAAAATGTCCCAGGTAAAGGGTAGTTGGGGTGGGAACATTTTCTTGAAAATCTGCCTGTCGCATTCCTCGAAGATACTGAACTTAAATACCAATTTTGGTATTTAACCGACCTTTCGCTTTTGAGCTATGCTGCCCAAAGACACACACACGTTTCTTAAAATTCCTTTTGATTCAGGGCGTCTCAAACCATGTGTTTCCGGTGAAATTCGGTACCGGCTTTTTAGGAGGAAGACAATACCTTCTCTATCCACTGTGTACACTGTAATAACATCCCTAATCATAGCGAGTAGGTACTGTGTTACAAAACAGGGTTGTGCGTACCTGATACATACGAGATCTTGGAACTGTCCTCGCTTCAAAGTTTCAACAGAAGGCAACGCACCCTAGAAATCTTTTGGGCAATGAATGGATCTCATTAATCTGCTGTGCTCTTGCAATACAACATGAAATGCAATTTTCCGAGATGACCAAAGACAGTTCTACAATGATGATGGACAAAAATGCTTTTCACGTGGGTTACATGAAAATAATATATACTAATTATTTATATTTGTTCTAAAATTATTCTAATATTTTATATTTAAAATTATATTTGTTTGTGTTTCAACATAACTTAATACTTATTTATGCGCGCATGGATTAATGTAGCATGGGAGGGACTAAGGAAAGGAACGGAGCATCGTCTTGCCGTTTTGGAGACGAAGAATCATAACTTAATATATAGACCAAGCAACCAACATGATTTTTGGATGGGTCGGAATTATTACTGAAAAAAATCTTTTTAGGTGCGGGGTCATCTCCGTGCGAGAATGCGAGAAAACTTTTCAGAATAACTTATTTCTTTCGGCGTTGTTTCTGTTTTAGAATGCAATTTCTTATCACTATCAAAGTTTGACAATAATTAAAATAAACATGTAAGATAACAAACTAGTCTATTTTACTGGTTCTTGAAATAATTATATTAGCTTAGGTTGTTTTAGTTTTCCACAATTTAATGGAGGTATGCACAAAATAGCCTTCGTCAATAAAATAATAAATGGTGCAACTCACGTCTTACGGACACCAGGCAGCAATGAAGGTCCACGGTCCCTTACCTGTAACAAAAGAAAGATTAATTAATGTTGAAAGGCAAAGGTTTGGATATTTCATATTTAGTTTTTTACTAGTTTAAGACGCGATGTGTGCAAGGAAACTGGAAGATGGGTTTTCTTTGCATGTGTGAACATATTACTATTCAAACACAGCACAACACAAACACATATTATACACACACATACAAAGATACTCCAAAAAGAACTCATCAGCGAATAGGCCAGCATATAAAAATATATGCGAGGCAGAGATTTCCTTGGATTTCTTTGCAGGACAAACTCATCTCGTCTAATTTTTCATCGGTTAGAAAAGTTAGTTGCCTTAGATTTATCTTTTTTTCTATCACGAGCCTATACATTGTGAATTTATTAGTAACGGCAACACAGACTGCAAATATCATTAGTTTCCGTAGGCTGGTGATTTAGGCTACCGTAAAAGTGATGCCATTCAATGTGATACCTGCCTCGAGTGCCATTCAATGTGACACCTGCCTCGAGTGCCATTCAATGTGATACCTGCCTCGAGTGCCATTCAATGTGACACCTGCCTCGAGTGCCATTCAATGTGACACCTGCCTCGAGTGCCATTCAATGTGATACCTGCCTCGAGTGCCATTCAATGTGATACCTGCCTCGAGTGCCATTCAATGTGACACCTGCCTCGAGTGCCATTCAATGTGATACCTGCCTCGAGTGCCATTCAATGTGATACCTGCCTCGAGTGCCATTCAATGTGATACCGGCCTCGAGTCACATCTGGTGGGCACAAGGCGCATTCTTTAAAATAAATCGGTATTGTTATAAACGTTGTGGAGGTTTATGGAAAGAAAAGGACGTTCTGGTAATGTGTATCTCGATTAACTGGAAGTCAATAGAAGAGTAAGTTTTTTTTTTTTTAAACAATAATTTGTTACGGAGATATAGAGAAAGTCGTGCAAATAAACCACTTCAGATTTTTATTTACTGGTGTTTTCACTTGAACAATGCCAAAATGAAATTATTATTTCAGTCTGCCTTTACTGATCTTTTCTTAAGCTTCCTGAAATTAATGGTGGAAATTTTGGAAGTAAATAATTAAATGTGTTATATTAAGTTTTATCTAAATAAAAATATACCTAAATAGAAAACAGCTGCGTTTTTACAACATATTGAGAGATTACGATTTCTAAATATACTTATAACAAACCGAAAAAGCAATGCGTTAAGAACTTCTATTACTTTTGAAATCGTGATTTTGGCTCGAGCTTTTACAACATTTTAACGTGATGAAGTAATCAAGTCAAGTAGTGCAGCCGAACCTAAACGCCCGAGCAATCAGAAAGTAGGCGCCTGTTCCCTAGGGAAGGGAGTTGAGCAGGAATTCTATCCACAACTTGTTATTACTTTCCTTTCAACTTCCCCTCATGGGATATCACACCTTACAGGGGACAGACTAAATTGAATCAGTTACAAGCGGATAGGCTTAAGGATATTTCCGCTACTGCTGCAGAAAAAGAGCACGAAAACTCAACTCTCTCTACTTCCGTTTTCCGGTAGGCGCAGGCCGTCTTTCTTCAGGACTACCTCCCCGGAAACGGTTTACAATGACGTTCATCCCGAGAAACTTCCTTCTTGGTGCGTAGAAATGGGGCAATGTATCACATACACACACACACACACACTTTATACACATATCCAGAGAGCAAACACGTGGACTTAAGAATGGGGACTTAACTTGGTCTTTCCAATGATCAAACATCAAGCTTCCACAAATTTTAAGGGAAAATGTTATAACTCCTACTACATTTTTGGGAGCATAAAGGGAATATGGGTACAGGCACCGCCAACTATAGTGACTCGATGTAAACCAAAGACCAATCTAATGCAGGGGGCGTTGTTACTAAAAACAGTATACTTGCTTCTTTGTTTAGTGTAGAACTGTAGATGATAAAGTTGAAAGGTATTATTTACCTAAATTACTCCGAAAATATTGTGCAGTTTTATGTAATGTAGTGCTATATAATTATATTACTGTAATTTATGGCACATTGTCTCAAAAATTATTTACAAATAATTCTTAAATTCACCGTCGAAAATAATTCACTCGATGTTTCGACACGTAACAAGTTTACGGCTGCACGCCATCCATGGCTCACGTGTCGCTGTGCGCTAAAACTCCAATCACTCACGACTCAGTACAATTCACAACGAAACTACCACAATTCTTCCTCCTTTTATAGCTAGAAAATTATGTCACAGAACTTCCTAGAAGCTTCGAGAAGAATCGAGAATAGTGTCCCCAAAGGTTCTGATTACCAGCCCGCTGCACTTCCTGTGTTGTTACCCATTCCAAGCTCTCCAACTGCGATGACACACATACCAAGGCGAACGTGAGAACCACTGCAGAAGACGGTGCTGTCACAATATTAATAGCAATGCAATAACTTTAATATGGTTTAAATATTATTGCGGACTATTACAGTCACATTATCAAAACTCGTATACACATTAAAAGCAATTCTCCTTTCAAGTTGCGATATGTTAAGATTCAAATGTGTATTTATTGTTAACTAGCTGCACGGGTAGCTTTATAAAGTAGAATGGCTAATTAATTGATTGAAATTTAATACAGATCCAGCTATTTCCAATAAATTAAAAGCGTCCATTAATATTCATGCAAAAGGATGTGAAACATCGGCATACATCCGACTTCCTTAACCTCCCCCGCGACAATCTTCCAAGTTCTGGTCTACTTGGCTGCAGGGTCAAGTTGGCAAACTGCGAATAACTTTACAACTCGACGCTTTTGTGCAACGAAGCTTAGATAGGAGGTTGATCATCTACCGTTAGCCTTTGTTACATGATTCTATTGTATTCACATTAAAAGTTTCTAATACATATTTTCATATTTTAAATTTTAAAACTATTGTTTTCTGAATCGTATAACTGTAAGATATGCTTCTCATACGGATAAGTCATTGCTTAAAGATAATTCTGTTCACAGGTAAAAATTTGACACATTTTGGAACAACTGCTTAAAAACAATGATACAATTGTTTAGTTGATTAAAAATGAAATGCTGATAAATATCTATCACGTTACAAGGAAGTATTCTCAGCTCGGATATAAAAATATTTAAATTGTACTGTTACTATTGTGAAAGGTCAAGTGAAACTTTATCAAAGTTAAAACTCCATTAGGAATTATGAACTTTAAAATTCTTACACAGACAGTTGAGTTGCTTAAAAAACACCGATGCTCGTAAATGAGAGAGATAAGAGATTTAAAGAGTTTCATAGAAAAATCCGGAAACGGAGCCAATATCCAGTTCTGGTTAACACGTGCAGATGTGTGGTAAATGTAATAAAACAAGTTTTAATAGTTCATCATTATGTAGTTTTTCGTAAATTTCTTTCGATTTTTAGTATACGTTTCATAAAATAGATGGAGAGATCTGAAGAAGATGTTATTACCAAACATAGTTTTGGTTTCAAAGCACTATTGAAATAAAATTGTGCATACCTTATTTCCTCTCAAATTTTGTTACACAGAATTTATTCTTCTATTATTAAAATAAACAATATTAGAAAAATATAATCCCGAATAATAATTATAATAGCAATAATAATTATTCAAATAATTTAAACTCTTTAAAATATTATGATTATTTTGAACAAGAGTGTGATAAGACACCATAAGATATACTGCACCAGGGGATTCCTCATCCACCACAGACTCTACTAGGTCCCCCGAAGTGCACATACCGGGCGGAAGGAAACTTGCTATATTCCTTTTATATGTGCTTCATAAAAGCATTATAAACAAAAACATTCTAATAGCACTTTGTTCTTTGATCAGCCGATTTAAAAAAAAAAAATGCATGGTTTATGTTTAAAATTGGATGTGTAATTCCACAAGAATGTACGAAGATAACAAGAATCACTTGTAAGATGCGTAGAGTAACGTACTTCTGACATTAGTTTCGCTAGGAATTATCAACGCTCACACAGGGTTTCGAAATAATTAATCACTTAAAAGAATTAAAGGCATATTCCGATCAACTTTTTCAGACGTGAAGTAACCCGGCAACGTTGCGTTGAGGTTGGTCAAGGATCTTAACCGGCTTCTGGATGTAAACACGTCAGTCGCTTGCAAACACGACGCAGGATGGAGGATAACGAGCGCAACTTGCATTCTGATTGGGCTACACTGGTGTGATACCAGCAGTGAGGCGCGTTTGTTTATGTACTGACCTAGTACAAGTGACAATACACCTGCAGCGTTGCTAGTTTGTCTGTCTCTTGTTAAGACAAAACAAAAAACATAAAAACTAAATTATTCCGTAGGAAATAGTCAGAGACAAAAACGTAAGATACAAATGTGTTCCAAACACCGAGATCTATCACTGATTTAAATTAATGTAATTACTTCCCTTCCATCAGGTATATACACAGCAGACAGGCGATTTGCCAGACGACGAAATGGTAAAATGGTTAAATAAGGAGACCATTTTCTACTGTGAGATTTGAATAAGTAGTTTAATTTATTCATGAACTTTATCAATTAAATTTCATTACCATTATACCTTAGAGCAGCTCAGTATTAAAATATTGCTTATTGTTTTTAGAAAGTGTATGTTCTTTCCCTTACAAAAGTTTATGGAACTTACTTTCTGACTTAAGCTCGTAGATTTTCTTCAAATACAGGCACAATAAGAGAAAGAAGGTAGTTCCTGTAGGACATTAAAATAGTTAAATATGTACGAGTAACATCTGGCAAGGGAAGTACAAGGGCATGGTATAAAGTGGACCATTTATCGTCCTTAGTTTAATTAACTTGGTCTGGAGTGTGGTTAACTCGCTCGAGACCCGTTCCCAAGATGCGGTCATTTCATTTCCTGTAGGAGCTGGGGGTAACCGTCGATTGCTGCGGAAGTATCCCCATTTACAAACAGCACTGGTATCGTTAAGGCAACATTTTGAATATCTCTAATTTTCTCCAAATTTACTCAATGCATACATATCATTAAACATTTGATGTGTTACTCATTCCATAAATTTTCTCTACTACATAAAAAAATTAGGAGAAACATTGTATTACATCCAACAACTCAATGTTGAGATTTTGTCGGTAAGATGTTAATTAAAAAAAAATATTTTCTCTAGCCCGCATGCACAATGTAGAGAAGGTATTGTATTCCACCCGAATTTGATTTCGAGGTTTCACCAAAATAGTTTTGAGATCCATCGAGTTCAAAAAAAGCATTATTTTAGAAGATATCCGTGTTTGTATATCTGTGGACCTTATAGCTCAAAAATGAAAACTATGCTAAACACCAAACTAGATATTTAAGTTTAGTATCTCCCAAGGATGCGACACGAAGCTTTTCAAATAAATCACCCACACCCAACTACCTTTTACATGGACCAATTTTCGGAAGCTTTTATCGTATATTAAATATATTTACATCATAAATAATATGTACATCTTGAGCTTTCTGGGAATAGCCTCTGAAGACCTCTTTATTCTTGATGAATTTTGCATAATCGATAAACCCTAAGAAATAGACAAAAACTTACCACATAAAAATGTCGATTTTGTCAAAACACATAATTAATGTCACATATGCCTTTTATCGCTGTTGTTTTAATAGATAGATAAAAACATACCATATAGAATGTGGATCTCGTCAAAACACATAATTTATGTCATGTATGCTTTCTTTGTTTTTTTAAAACTGACCGTTTCTAAGATATTACTTGTTATTGATATTAGTGTAAGATAGTATAGTTTTCTCAAACGGGACCAAACTAGGCCAACCGAACCTGATTTGTTTCACATTACGAGCTTCTAAAGGATCGCTTTAGGCTAATGTATTTCTTTAGTTTTCCTCATACTTAAAAGGTAGCATGTAATAAGACCAATTATGCTAATATTTATCTCGATTAGCATGGTGTATATAAAAGAATACTCTTTTGTAAGAATAGTTTACATTTCGAACAACTAGAGAGCGTTACGTGAACGGAAAACTTCAATTTTTTAGAAACAAGTTCGCGCTCGCCAGCATAACTCAAACTCGGCTAAATCCTAAACTTGGCATTTAAGTTTAGCATCCTCCAAAGGTGGGGAGATTTTCTAGAGTATCACTTACCAAAAGACCTGTTCATATTTACTGTTATACATGTGAAACGTTTTTCGAATTGTTTTAAATAACAATTACTAAGAAGCCATAAATTCTTCAAATGAATTTTTGTACTGTTTGCGTTATACAGTGTTTACAATGGTATTGACTAAGTTTAGGAGCTTGTTTTATTATGTTAGTATTATAATTGTAATTGTTTATGCAAATGCTTGTGTTACTGAACTTATAAATGTATGTAAAATGTTCACATCAGAAATATTAATACTAATGTAGGAAACATAATCGAGTAATTATTCTATCAATCATGAACCTACGAATCTATGAACGGTGGATACTGTATTTCTAACACGAAGTAGCACACCGCCACTGCACTGAACAAATTCCCGCGCAGTTGAAGGTAACGAGGTGCACAGTAGGTGATTCAGTCGAGTAATAGGCAAGGTTCTCTTTGCTTTACTCAAGAGCAACGAGTTGGTGACGCCTGTCAAATAACAGGTAGCCTGCAAATCCAGAGGTCCCAGGTTTGACTCCAGCTGGAGAATGGACATTTTTTTTAACGAAGATTATTACCTATTCCTACAGTCTGAAAATATGCGACAGTGGAACTGTGTGTGTAATACTAAAAAAGAAAGAAAAAAAAAACACTACAGTTCAACGAGTAATAAAATCAGTTGCTTTTAATCACAAGAACCACGATATGACCACACAAATTAAAGAGGCCTATACATGCCCATGAAAAAAAATTCCACTCCATTAAGATATCGGACGAGCGCCTTTACTGATACAATCACAAATCATCGAAGAGAAAGCAAATTTGTGTATTAATTAGTTCAGCTATCCATGGGAAATTTAATTATCTCTATAAACTTTAAACTAATAATTACGTCTAAGAGTCGATAAGCCAAGCATTGTCAATATTCCAAAGGAACGTTGTGGTTTTATGCAATTACATTCTCCAATTTCAGAGAGGAGTTTTTCCCTCTGCTCCCCACAAAGCGCACTAAAATCAACTTTCACTAAAGGCCAGAAGTAAATCACGTGACCTAGCGTCCGGGGACTTGAAACTCCCAGCATCATATATCAGGGGAACCCTCCCCCGCCTTCCCCTCTTTTGATAATGCATTCCATATTCACCTCACAGCCCTGTCCACGAAAAGAGCAGAGGCAAGGAATTCAAAATTACTCGCTATCTCTTTCCAGCTGCCTTCTCAACCCAAAATTATGGGTAGTTACATTCACTCCTCAGTCCATCCCAAGGACATGAAATATGTCCTTACAGCATCCCTGCGATAATTATGGTACCAAGGGAAACATTAGCCGGCAATTATGCAATTCCTTCAGGATCCGCAACCCACGTGGACAGGAAACCATCTATGAGCAATATTCTCGTGTGAAGGTATCTAGCTTGAGGATTTTGGTATTAAAATAACGTAAAGCGATTCAATGAAATATAGACTGCGCTCATTTATATCTACACACAATGTGTGTGTGTATGTATGTGTGTGTGAGAGAGAGAAAGAGAGAGAGAGAGAGAGAGAGAGAGAGAGAGAGAGAGAGAGAGAGAGAGAGAGGGATAGCGCACGCAATCATTCTGCCAACTTACTTTCAGACGGGCAAATGTTATATAATAGCTGAGCGACTTTGGGGATTTTCTTATTACTTTTTCACTCAAGTTCAATTCCGTTGAGCTGAATGTGGATATCAGAAAATACTTCTGGCACCTGACTGCGAACATGACAGATTTTTAATTACTTTTTCCCCAAAAGCAAATGGCGAAACGTAAGTATTTTAAATCTTGAGTAATTAAAGGCGAGTTTTATGTGTGTGTATTATCACATGTCCCTATCGTTTTGCTGAACTTGTAATCAGGAAATATTTTTACATATTGTTTGATGAAACTTGGAACATTGGTTATTAGAGCACCCTAAATTTGATAAAATATCCTAAACATTTAAAAATATTGCATTGATTTTATTTCTAATGGCTATTTTGAACCCCTACGAATATTTGTCCCATTTAAATAAAAAAACGACTATTATAATTACTTTACATTACTCATACTATTTTCAATGCATTAGTGCAAAGCATTCTTTTGAACACATGTGATTGATGGGATTTTCTCGCCTCCGGGAAGCACGCCCTTACTAGCGGAATCGGATATCCATAATCACTTAAAATCAAGCGCATACGTTTCCCATGCAAATCATAACTACAATAATCACATAGCTTCATCATAAAAGATGGTGGAACTGATGTTCTTGCGCTACAAATACATCTCTCCTTCCTTCCCTGCTTTTAAGAAAACTTACATACTGATTCAATTCTATATGGCAATGTAAATAAAAGCATGATTCGTTGGTAAATTAACTCTAATAATATTATCGTATGGTTGTAATTCTGAATCACAATTTTCTTATAGGGATTTAATTTTAAAAATTTAACGGCCTCCAAACCGAAATTTGCCAAATTCCTAATTGTTGTGCAAGCTTTCTCAGTTGTCTCTCTCTCTCTCTCTTTCTTTCTCTCTCTCTCTCTCTCTCCAATATTCGATACCGAGGTTTCACCGAAAACATCTTTTTAGTCCTCTGAATAAAACATTATATTAAAAAAAAAAAAAAAAACAGACTCTGTGCCTATGTGTTAGTAAACAGCATAACCCAAAAACGAAACACCCAATAAATGACAAACTTAGTAGTTGTTTTCAGCATATTCCATAGGTGCAACATGAAGATTTTCAGAAATATCTCTACCGAAACCATCCTTTACATGAGAGGTTTCACGATTTCTGTTTTCTAAAAAAAAAAAAATGAATACAATTTTAAAATAAGAACTAAAGCTTTCCTGGCGACGTGTTAATTCAAAATCTTCTCGGGCTTCTAGCCAGGTAAAAACTTGGCTTGACACCAACGTTTCGAAGAAGTGCATCTTCCTCGTCACCCTGAAAACGAGGAAGATGCACTTCTTCGAAACGTTGATGTCAAGCCAAGTTTTTACCTGGCTAGAAGCCCGAGAAGATTTTGAATGAATACAATTTTGATTAAAATAACGCATGTTTCAGATATTTACTTTACAATTACACATCCCGAATTTACCGGGAATAGCCTGTGAAGTCCTTCATTCGGAAGGTGGTTTGTATACATTTGCACAACTGATAAACTATAAGAACTAGATTAAACGTACAAAACATGTAGATCTGTTTATAAAACAAATATTTCAACAACAGTTGCGGCATTAGGTATTTCCGTTTAATTTGTTACCACTTTTGTCATTTTAAGCACTGTCGCTATTCAGTTCTTTGTCGCGATGTTATTTAAGCAGTGCTGAATTTCCAGCTTAGACCTACTAGTTCTTAAATATGCGGATATCGACCCGGAACACCTAAGATTTCATTGAAGGAACCTCAAAATGTGTTCTTTCGTAAACTCTTGACATTGAGTTTTTTTTTTTTTTTTTTTTTTTTTGTAACAGACTGCTTACCCTAACTTCTTAAGTAAATGAGAAATTAATTATAATTCATTTTAGTGATAGATACTTAACGTTTTAATAAATTAAAACACCATGTGCTCCATTCACAGTTTCTTTTTTCTTTCTATTTTGCTACAAGTTCTTGCAAAAGAGTTTTCTCTACGCCATGCTAATCGGGATAAATATTAGCAGAAGTGGTCTTATTACTTTAAGGTACAAAAGAAACATGGACTGCGCAGACTAAGGCCACATAGCCACATACATCTTTTAAGTGCTAGTTGCTGTGTAATTACATTTTAAATTCAGTTTTCTCTTTGCATGGCCAAGAATAAGCACAAAATAAAAACGAACGACGACTTTCCATTTGAGAAAATTGTATGCATTGAAAATTAAAGCCAATAACAAGGACTAGCTTGAAAATAGTTAACTTAAAAATAGTGTTTTGGCAACAAGATCTAAATTTTTTGTGAAGCTAATTTGTGTTTTTGTCTCTCTCTCTTACATGTATCAGTTATGGAAAGCATCCAGAATTAACCGTTAGTCATTTTTCGGCATATAACATTTTTCCAAAAATATTCCATGTATAGTGTTTGGAGAAAGGGATTTTCTTGAATTTATTGGTGTCGCATTCTTTGAAGTTGCTGAACTTAATGACCAATTGTGTTTTAGTTATACTGTTTATGGACACATACATACGGACCTTTGCCCAAAAATCTGTATTTCTAGTGTATTTCTAGAGAAATCTCGGTAGCGAACTTTTGGGTGGAATGCAGGAAGAGAAAGTAAAAATTGAAGAAAGATACTTTTTAACTTTACCTCGTGGAAGGAAATCTAGCGAAGAAAATAAACGCAAACAAAGACGATAGATTTTACCATGGTGATTACGAATACAAGAAACGTTGATTGATGTAATGTTCATGAAATATTTATTCACATCAGGCGCATTATAACGTGTAAAAACTTCAAAGACCCGCTGTGCTTGTAGTTAAGAATATTCTCGTTTGCAATTTTCAGATATACAATTATACTTCCTCAATTAAAATCCTAAGTAATTAAATTACCCATTCGATACACGAAGGTTGAAGGAAGTAAGAAGTCGGGGGATATTTTTTGTTTGTGAGTTGGCGACGAGACTTTGTGAATGTTAACGGCAGCCAACCTTATTTAAATGCAAACGGCGACGAGACTTCAAAAGGAGGCTTCTCGGTATAAGACAAACAAAAAACTTGTGAATTTCACTGCCGCCTGGGTAAATTAATGCTAGAAGCTCTTGACCTCGTTGGTATAACTACATATAGAAGGCGGCGACGGGAATTTCAATAACAGCTCCGTCACAAACGGAAACCCCGGAACAATTGTAAATAACGCCGAACTTGCCTCATGCAGCTTCTTTTAGCACCGAATGACACTTGCGTCATCATTAGTAAATATATTCCTTCAGGCTCTGACAAAGTTCTCGTTACCCACCTTAAGTCCATTTACTACTTCCTGTTGCAGGTGACACTGACCATGTAAATCAATTAAACTCAACATCCTGGCAATTATCAGATGGACAATTATCTGAAACCGATCATAATGGTAGCATTGCGTGATATTTCAATGCAATCTTATCGCTATAATTATATATGGCCAAGGTTCCTTGTAAGCTGTCGTGCCATGGAAAGTGTGTGTGTGTGTGTGTGTGTGTGTGTGTGTGTGTGGATAGTAATTTATTTTTATTGATGTCAAACTAGGAAAGTTGTTATACAAACCCCGTATGGGTCGCTGACGTGCATGCATATTTCAGATACAAGTTAAAGGTGACAAAAAGAGACAAAGGAGAAAATTAAAGAAATGAAAAAAAACAACAACACAACAACAAATAAATGGACTCTAGCACACTTTAACCAAGGAACTGCACGTGTTTTGCCATTTCCTCTGGTCAGCCAGTAGTTCCCAACATACCAATTTCCTTTTATTGGAATATTTTTTTTTTTCTTTTGGTTTAATTGTTCGCTGGCTGTCTCACTGTGCACATTCCGCCGAAGTATGTTCTCAGGCTTCATCTAAACTACAGATTGCGGAGATTCTCCTACTAGAATTGTCTATCACCTTCGGTGTCCCTCATCTTCCCAGCCTAAACCATGCATACGAAATTACATTATATTTTCCATCTGACTTGCATTTATTCGTAAAACAAATATCTAATTACAATGCCGTAGGCTTCATTAGTTAGAGAAACCAGAGACTGGGAGATCCGTTGTTCAAATCCGAACTTGGGCATTGAATTTACAGTTCGACTACCTTTCCAACTTCTTTCCTACACTTGTGTGGGGTATAAATAGTACGAGCGTAATAACCTTATAGGTAAGTAACGGAAGCAAAAATGCGCTATATATAATGACCAAATACTGGTATTTTTCCACATTCCGATCTCACTATGGCTCCTCTTTCCCTTTTTCGTTTTTATTTCTCCCACAACCTCTCCCTTTATCTTCTCTCTCTTCCCCCAACATCGCAATTACCGATCTTTTTCTCTTCCGGGAAGGTTGAAGATGGTTAATAAAAGTGTGTTCTCTGGAGAGTTTTAATGCACATTAAAACAGCACTAAAAGGTTTAGCAGTACATAAAGTTGTACCTCTTCCTTAAGCTTGTTAATGTGCTAGAAACCATATTGTTTCTTACAGTAACCGGTTTTTGTGCATAAACTTGTGTTTCTTTCTTATGTTTGTTATATGTTCGTAACTATACTGTTTCTTATGGTAAATGGTTTCTGTACGAAAAATTGGCGTCTGTTCCGTATGCTTGTTATGTGGTCTGAATTAAACTGTTTCTTACAGCAACTGGTTTATATACCCAAACTGGTGAAGCTTTCTTATGCTTGTTTTATGATTGGAATACTACCGCTTCTTATGGTAAATAGTTTATGTACAAAAACTGGTATTTCTTCTAATGCTTCTTATACGAAAGGAACTACACGTTTCTTAAGGCAATGGGTTTACATGCCCAAACGTTTGCCTCTTCCTTATATGATAGGAACTGCACTGTTTTTGGTTATCGATGTATGTCTACAAACTTGTGTCATCATTTTCTCATACCAAGCGGTTTATCTACATGAATAATAGTAACACAAAAAAGATATGACTTCATTGACTTCGCATCTTGTCTGTACAGCATAAAACTTAATCAGAAACATTATGCGTATCAACTTTATTGTGTAACTTTTAGTACAAATCTAGATACTTCTCTTTTTTGAGAGGCAACCGGGGTGCCGCAAGGATCCATTCAAACGCCACTCTTATTTAATGTCTTCAGCAGCGATATCCACATTTACCATTGTCGATCTAGTCATGTATACTGATCATATCGCTCTTTTTGCTACTACTCATCATGATATCGTGCTGCAACTCATGTGCTCCACGTTGCCCACCTGGATCGAGAAGTGTTGGATTTCACTTAATCACCGAAAATGCGAAACTAGGGTTTTTACTTCACGCCGCCTCTGTTTCTCCTCCTTTAATCCTGCAAACTTCATAATTCTCTGGAAACGTCCTGACAACCAGTTGGACCTAGCTGTTGTTCATCTTGAACGTCGTCTCATCTGGCGTTATCACATCAACTCTAAATTAAACCTGGCTTGTTCCAGATTGCGCAGCATCTACCTCAACCGCCGGTCATCTTTAAGCATACAATGCAACCCTATGCTATACAAAACCCCTTCTGTGTCCTTGACTCACCTATTCCTTCCCGGTTTGGGGAGGAGCGGCTTCCAGTAAGATTCGGGACAGGACTTCCAAAATAAAGCTGCCAGCATTACACTGTATGCACCTAGTGCATACGCAACGCCCAACTTCATTGCGAACTACCGTCTCTGGGGACATCCATTCTCAGGCACGCTCCTTCTTCCACCAACTAGCTGCGTGTCCGGTGCAACACATGCTCCCTAGGAAGGTGTTCTGTGAGGATTTACCTACTGGGTCCGGAATCTTTTCCCACAAGATATTCTGTTGTCATCCATTAGTGATTCCAACACTGAAGATTAACAGTTCTCGAACAATCCGATAGTGATGACCTTTGTGTAAGATACAGAGACCGGAAGCTGCCCTCTAATCATGATTCTTTTCTGTTCCTGGGCCTGTACAACATTCTTCGTGTTGATCGATGTAATATATAAATAAACACGATAGCGTGGGTATACACATATTTTAAAGATGCAATTTTTCGTTGGAATGCAATACCTTCCCTACCTATGTAGAGAAAGCAAAAAAGGTCTGCCCTAAGTGTGCATGAGTGTAAAAACAGCATAAAAACCGAAATGCAACAAATCTCAAACTTGGTATTTTAGTTCCGTCGCTTTCAAAGATGGAACAGGAAAACTTTCAATTCCTCCACCCAAACTATACTTTACATGGAACATTTTTCTATTATTGATTTTCTCAAATTGTCACTAACATTTTTAGTTTACAATAGTTGCAAGACAAACAAAACATACAATTGAATGTTCTGCGAAGTCTGTCTAGTCCTCTACATTTTAATTTATATAATTTTGTGTAACTGTTAAACTACAGGATATAGAACAAAACTTACTGCATTTGAATCTCTTTAAAACAGAATTTATTATTAATAGTGTTAATTATTATTTAGTAGACATTTGCTGCCATTGGTTTGCGTATTTTATAAGAGCCAAAGAAAATGGACATTTTAAATCTACACCCCTTTATAAGCATACGACTATCTTCAACGAATGTGTAGTGAGGTCAGTTTTGTTAAGCTTATCCCTATTGACATGGAACAGATAGTAAAATAAGCTTTCTAAGGAAGGGAAAGTAGTTAAAAATAAACGAAAAAAAATTACTATTTCATTTTATTAGCAGTTTCTATCCCAAATAATGCTTTTTCTCGTCTTCTGACTGGCTGCTGTGTGAAGTTTTCAGGCAAGTTTCGCTGTGACGTAACTAGCAAATCGCTGTATAATAAATTTGCATACCTAGGGGAGACGAGTTTCCTGTTATGACAGACGTTTCCCTCGGCGTGGGTGAAATCGCATAATCACAGTGAAGAACTTGGGTTCCACAGGGAAACTCCAAATGTTTGCCTTGTATTTGACGTAATTGGAAACTAACTGCGGAGAAAGTTGGGCTGCTCTGACGTGTACATAGCAGCAAACAGAATTAGCGCCATCTTGCGGCTTCTGATTGTCACTTGTGTTTACTACCACATTCTGGGTCAACATTTCCTGCAGGGGGCCTTGGAAATAAATTTGCAACGAGAACAACAAATTATTTGCAATGATTCTGCACGTAAGCTATTCTAAAAGCTTTGCATGTGATACAACACACATTATTCCCTGTTTTTCTAGAAATATTCCACCACGAGAAAATACTTCATATTTACGTTCCTCAAAAACAATGCCAGCTCGCATTCACTTGTCGGTTTAGTGACGGGCAGGCGGCCTGAATGAAATGTACGAAATTTGGGTGGAATATTTAAATCTACTTTATTGTTAATATTTCTTCACTGTGCATACGAACAAAACACTGTACTTCCCATAATCTGCACAACTTACTTTTGAATTCAGTTATAAAAAATCTGATGTGTTCCTATCACACGACTTTCTATACATCTCTGTAACACCTTCTTCTAAATAAGCTTACTCTTCTATATACTTCATGCCAATCGAAATACGAATTAGCAGAAACGGTCTTTTTACTTAGTTCCTTATAAGTAAAATGGAAATAAGGAAATACACTAGGCTAAACCGACAGTCAAATGTTTTAAAATGGAGTTGCTATAGGACTGAAGTCCAATTATTTGCGTGGCCAGGAGTTAAGTTCCCGCATGAGAAAAGTATAAGTATTTTAAAGCTGAAACC
This sequence comes from Hymenopus coronatus, assembly GCA_030762935.1. Taxonomy (NCBI): domain Eukaryota; kingdom Metazoa; phylum Arthropoda; class Insecta; order Mantodea; family Hymenopodidae; genus Hymenopus; species Hymenopus coronatus. The sequence continues at coordinate 39,316,254 of CM060883.1, forward strand.
AGTAACAAAAAATATCTAAAAAACGGTAATCTCCACGAAAAAATGTACATAGCATAATAAATTCTGTGTTTTAACGAGATCTACATTTTTTTGCAGTAAGTTTTTCTAAATCTCTTACGCTTTACCAGTTATACAAACGTCATAAAATTCATTCAGAATAAAGACGTATTCAAGGTTACTTCCAGAAAATTCAAGATAAAAAGTTAACTTATAATGTAAATATCTTTAATATACATATTAATCAAAATCTTTGCCATTTTTAAAAAAATCGAACTTTTCGAAAATTGTTCCATGTATAACGTATTTAGGGGTGGGATTTTCTTGAAAATTTTCGTGTTGCATCCTTGAAAGATGCTGAACTTAAATACCAAGTTTGTTATTTAATGGACTTTCCGTTTTAGAGCTATGCTGCCCCCCCCCCTACAAACAAACACGCACGCGCACACACACACACACACACACACACACACACACACACACACACACACGGGGTAGGTTAGGTTGGTTCCAGAGAATGTACGAAATTCTTTCAATGGATGAAGAGTTAATGAAAAATCTTATGCGTTACATTCACATAACTTTCTCTGCATTTCTGCAATAAATTATTAAAAAAGCGTATGCTTTTATGTACTTCACGATAATCGAGAAAAATTAGCAGAAATAGTCTTCTTACAAGGAAGCAAGTACTTTTTCATGTAAAGGGTAGTCTACGTTGAGGAGATTCTCTTGAAAATCTTCCGAGTTGAATCCTAGGGAGATGCTAAACTTTAATAGCAAGTTTGGTGTTCACCGGACTTTTCGTTTTTGAGGTATGCTGTGCACAGGCAGGCAGGCAGGCAGGTGCGCGCGCGAGCGCCCGCGCACACACACACACACACAGACCTTTTTCTTAAAGTGACTCTTTTGGATTCAGAGGATCTCAAAATTTATATTTCCGGCAAATTTACGGTATGAAATTTTTGGGTACAATAAAATACCTTCTCTATCTACTATATACATTATACATGTGCTAGAGAAAGTAAAAATTGGGAGGGTTATTAAAAGAATGCATTGTAATTTTCTTTGTATTTTTGAGAGACAGCACAGAAATTAGTTTAATAAACTGCTTTGTGAGAAGCTTTTTGGAAGTGGAAATATTCTAAGAAAAAAGTTGCGAGAAAACGAGATTTCAAGTTTAGTGCGCCCATTAATAAACATGCGCCTGTCGGTTTATAGTTTCAGCTAATCTGTAGTTTAAATGCGGGAAGTGGGAGAAATAACACGGTTTCTTTTAGTTAAGAATTTATATTATTTTATTTTCGTAGTCAGCTTATCCTCCCCCTAGTTAGGACTAACACTCCCCTAGGACTTATAAGCGAATGCCTAGGGGTCAGAAGCCTGTCTGAGAGACAATGGCGCGAAATCACAGAATAAAGAACTTGGAACGAGATGAACCAGGATGATGTGAAATGCAAGCGAAATGGATGATAGGAAAGGCGATGATAGAGCAATTGGTGGTCTGAGTGACGGGGGGAACAGGAGGAAATGAAGAAAACTTGCCATACAAATCCCACGTGCGGGCGCTTGGGATCGAACCAGGGCCACCTAGATGGGAGGCGAGCGATCTAACCACTCGACCACGGTGTCGCCGTTATTTTATTATGAAATAAATTCATTTGTTTAAATCTTCGCAATTTTGATATTTCACAGATGCATTTAACTAGAGACTCGGGACGGGATGACGTTCATAAAAACACATGCTTAGTGAAGAAGGGCCAACACTCCTCCAATACGAGCGAGAAGGTGAAGGAATACATTTTGTACTTTAAATTCTTGAAACGAAATCCGCATATAAACAATGTAATATTGCAGAGTGTAGGCTGGTGATTTATGTTTACTGTATTTTAAAACAGTCACCGTTTGCCATATTTATTATTCTTTGAGAGAGATTTTCGCCAAGTTGTAATACCCAGGCGAGAAGACCAGAAGGTGATTACTGCAACCTTGTGGGATGTGTATTTAAAATAAGCGGCGGAATATTACATTATAATTTCAAATGCGTAACTCCGCGACATTTGGCTTATCTTTCACAAAGAAAGCATTTACATAACCGCCGAGTCTTTCTTCACCTGCAGACAAAAGGAAATGTCTGTCTTGTACCAAAACCATTTGTTTGCCGAGTGAGAAAGAGAGAGAGAGAGAGAGAGAGAGAGAGAGAGAGAGAGAGAGAGAGGGGGGTGAAATTTAGAGCAGCCGCTTCTCAAGAACTGTGTTCAAAACGTGGCTTGTTTCATCTGCCCTTGGGGAGTCGTCTTTATCTGCACTCCATTCATTTCTTTGGTTCAAATACAAGGTACAACGTGGCTGATATGAATACCGATCTCCACTTCTGTGTTAACCAAATACTTTCTTAACATATTATTAAACAAATTTACTACCGCACGACAAACCTGAGTTTAGGCCTAAATTCTGACACAAATTACAAATTACGCTATTACTAATACTGTAACATACGCAAAATAAAGACAATGCTCTATGGCAATCTTCAACTTTAGAACACGATGATTGTGTATTGTGGCGAGCGCTTGTGTGCGATTAGGCAGGTGCTTTCGAACTGTCTAGAACTCCTATCCTAAACTTCCAGAGATCCATAACCTTACTGGTTCTATGATGTTCGCTGTTTCCTCAGAGGGTTTTCAGCAGTTTTTTTTTTTTTTTTTTTTTTTTTTTTATTATTTTTTTTTTTTTTTTTTGCGCGCGCGAGAAGAGGCTAGTGACTAAAGATGGAGCCAACTAAAATATAGCATACTATGGGTTCGCTGTTGAATCAGTTTGTGGGCGCTAATCCATTGGAGTACATGAACTTGTACCGAGATTATCTAACACAGGATAATTCTCAGTTGTCCTCCTTTCAGATCTATCTAACCTCTACTTACACTTTTCAACAGCGCATCTGTATTTATACCAGACTTATTAATGTTACAAAAACATAGCTGCAAACACACACCCTTTTTATCAAAAAGGGCGGTTTTCTCACGTAACACTATAACCTGGGGTCTGCATATATGGTTACGGAAAGTTAAGGGTAGGCCAATAACCTAGTGTATTTTGTATAAAAAAAAATACATTTTCTTTTGCACACCTTCTGTTACTATAAAAAGTAGAACTTTAATTATCCTTTGTATCCTTTATTTTTGTTTGCCTGTTTTGTACAATATGGGTAAGGTCGTGGTGGTGACGGAGATTGAAGTCAGATAAAGATAAAAAAAAATCTGCCACAATAAGGCGTGATCTGCTTGTAAATATTCTGAAACACGGTACAGTACCATTGGTAAAGTGAGATTGAAAAAGTCAGGGTATGAACCATAGATCTCTAGCTCTCCATCCAATTGCTCTAACTACTGAGCTACCATGGCAACGGCGACACGACATTAAATCCCCCAAGTGACTCGTATTATCCCGTAAACCACAAGGAGCTTTCAGATTACCTTGAGACGACATATCCCAATGTTGACATACAATGTCGTAAGTACTTTAAGTCCCAGAATTCATAGTTAAACCAACTATTAGGTCAAACAGTGGGAAGAAACATGTGACGAAGGCATAATTGAAATAATCAGTATTTATTTATGTTTTTAAGCCACAAAACTCCGGGTATGGTATGCATCACTGCTTAACAGTAATGTTGGGTGGACTGCCGATATAGCACGGCGGAAGCGTTTTATTCAACCTCTGCCTGAGGCATAAAGGAAGCTTGAGAATAGAGGTTCCAGAATAAAACCTTTGGTTTATTTTTATTGATATACGTCCTGTTCCTTCTTTGATGGTATTCTTGCTGTTTCGTCTCCGTTAATCAGACTTCCCGACAAGAAAATTTTATTGTAGAAGGTGGAGGACTATAAAACCTCTTGTGTGGAGGCCATTAGCAGCCCTTTCTGTCGATAATGGGGAGGAAATAAAAGAAGATAAGGCGCACTACAGTTGCCAACTTAATTCCAATTCCCTCTGCAGGTAAATTTATGCAGAGCGCCCTTTCCTCTTTCTTCCCCTTGCGTGTATACTATTCTCTTTGTATGTAGAGAAACTTTCTCTCGTTTCTTGCGAATCGAGTTTAGGAAGCGAGTCAGACATCAAAAGACGCCGAGCAAAAACAGCTGTAATTCCGCTCTGTGGAGATGCAAACTTTTATTGTAAATTATTGTGAAATTCTTAACTTGGAACTTGGTATATCTACCTGCTTGCACATGTGACGTAACTTTTAAGACCGCTTTGAAGAAAACAGTTTTCATGTATCGAAGACAGGGCATGAACTTACAGCGACTTCAAAAAGTATTCATACACATTATCAAATGATTGTCACTACTCACTCATCTATAAAATTATTCTTGCTATTTTTTATCTACTTCTTGTACTCCAGATAAAGTCATTACACATTTCTTTATAGGTACGAAATGAATACAGCAACCTAAACCGGACGTCACTATTTCTAAAAAGACAATCGCTATGATATTATTTCGGAAACGGGCAATGTTACAGAAATATTTAAATCATATACATCGCGTTTTTTAAGAAAATCTACATATTTTGTGTAGGGAAATTTTATTAACCCTTTACGGTTTAACAGTTTACGCAAGTCATTCAGAATGAAGAGGACTTCACAGGCTATTCCCAGAAAATTCAAGATATACTTTTTTGCGGTGGAATATGCTATTTCAATAAAACTCTTTAGCCATGCCAACAGTAGTTTAGGGTACGGCAATTCTCGAAAATCCTCTATAGAAATTTGGAGACATGATATTAAATGTGATCTTAAATTCAACGTTAGGTTTTAAATCAATGTTTAGTTTTTTATATGAGCTATACACAGACAGAAATAAACACAGGAGCTTTTTCTTAAATTGCTCTCCTGTGGATTCTGAGAGTTTAAAACTGTGTTTCTGGTAAAACATCGGTATCCATTTTTACAGAAAACAATAGTTCCTCTGTTTAATACAGCTCAAGAGAAGGTTCAACACCAAGAGTTTACTGGGATCGAATGACTGAATAAAAATAAACATTTTGCAAAAAGGTCCCTATATTTATATGAATAGCATAACTCAAAAAACCAACAGTCTGTACACACAGATCTTTTTTAATATGCAGGAAGAACAAACGATGTTATAGTGCAGGTGGTCTGAGATTTTTTTTTCTTTTCATCCTATTATTTTACAAAATATTGAATATCGCACAAATTCCTCTAACCCCTCTATGTGTGATGTTGGCATGAGTTTAGAATTCAAATTATTTTGTACCTGAAATTGCAAGACGGTCTATGAGAATTATCAGGCAGAGAGATTTAGAAATAAAATAAAGTTAGGAACGCATAGAAGGTTGGTGGCAAGGGAAGGTGGAAGCTACTGCGACATTGCAGTGTTTTCTAAACAAATGCAATGCTCAATTAAAGGCACTAATTCGCTTCGAAAACAGACCAGGAATAATGGAAGTAAAATAGCAATTAACACTATTAACAGTGGGTAATTGATTTATGAAAACTACGAAACAATCATTTCGAAAGCAATATCCACAGTTATTAGCGTCTGATACGGATTGAAAAATTCTGTTCGTAGCTTGAGTCTAAGGAGTTTGAAAGTCCACTTATACCGTTCCTATCTAAAATGCCACATGTTCCTTGTGTTTCATTGAATTACAGACCAGTTTAATAAACATATTTCGAGCCGTAGGATGCATCCGAGTGGTTTGCCATTTATGGCGAAGAATACTCTTTATTTATTTATTTATTTTTTTGGTTTACTGACATTTGTGTACATATACAGAGTGCTGGGGTACAGAAGAGGGAATTTTGATAAATTATATCAATGTGCAGTATCCACTTCGGTGTATTAGCCGTCTTTTCTCTTTGTTTGCTTTCCCACAAAGCTATCACATAAATTGCTACCAATGTGTTTTAGAAGGTCTTAACTGTATCGTAAACTGAATAACGCATTCAGTAAAGACTATCTGTTTGTTTCAAAATTTTCACATCTCAGTATTGCCTGCAGGCCTCAGTATTGTTGGTTCACTGACCTTGCAGAAAACATTCAAACTCAGTTCCGATCAGTTCCGTTCACATCTCATTAGCTGGGATTCACTTCCGGGATCCCCTTCCCCAAAATCAGTTAATGTTTTAATTGATTTTAAGAACTAGTCTAAAACCTTGATGGTGAAGCTTTGTATGCATAACCTACATCGTTCAGTTCTATCCATTCCTCGTTTTCTTTTAGCCAGTTGTTATTAAAACACAATGTCTTTTAAGTTCTTTTCCTTTCTTTTTCTCTCCTTGGTTGATGAACTCAAACCTGATACCAGCTTTGAACGAACTTTAATACGAAAAGAATACTTGTACAAAATGAAACTTCTCCCAACACAAAACACAATAAATAATTTAAAACTATAAATGACAGTTTCACTACATTTACTTGACTGACCAGCAGCGGCACACGGCTACTAATTACTGACTAATTGACACAAAAACGCTCCATTGTTTGTTGACAAACGCACGGGAGAATGTATACAATGTTGCTGCACATAAGAATCAACCTCTGCATATTGGCACAAAACACATCATTAAAGAAAGTGTATTAATTACTTTAATTCCAGGATTTTGGGGGCGCAGAACGATAAACAATTTTGCTGGACAAGGCAAACGGGACGTTTGAGAACTCTAGTTCGGATACAACATTCGTTATAGTGTGGTTACGCCTTCCGACCCGCGGTCTCAGGAAAAACAAACACGCATGTGTACCACGCCTACTCAGAGGTACTAACAAACCTGGACACACACTGCTGATAATTTAAGTCTCAAATGAAGCAAATACTAATGTGTTATTACTTATTAATTACCAATACCATTACTTAAATACATTGCATACATACACAGAATAAATAGATCAGTTGCAACGTCTGACGTCTGTTCTGGGTTCAGAAGGAAGGGGAGGAGTGTGTCCGTTACGTACATCACCTATACTTCGCGGGTAACAGGATTGCTTTTACATACACCAGCCTCCGAAAATTTCAAATTCAATGTTTCTTAAGCAATTATGTTCAATTTTTTTTTTAACCGTATAACTATTATGTTCAACTAATTCAAACTTTTGTAACAATACTTCATATTTACATCCCAGGAATATCAATTTTAAAAACATTATCGAATTAGGTTCAAATTAATTAAATATTACTACATGAAAAGGCATGATAAATTAATATTTTATACTTATTTCACTATTTTTGTGAATTAATGAATTGTATTAATATAAACACAATTTTAATTACTTAGAAAATGAATTCGATAATTTTTATTTATGATAATATGGTTCTCTGGTAGAAAAAGCAATCTCTCTGAGTTGTTCACCGCAAGAAGCATTTTGAATATTTACATGCACTTAGAGAAAAACGCCTTTTAATATTTGAAGTGTCAGTTGTTGCCATTTAAACTTCCATTTAAAAGGTGGCGCGACAAGTATTTAAATTGCAAAAAGCTGAAAAGAAGGAAATTTCAAGATTTCAAGAATTTTCCTCAATTTTCACAGGTTGGTGCCCTTAACATCTCTCTGCTTGGTAATTACAAAAACACAACATTAGTGACATACTCAAAGTAACACTCAAAATAACTATAACCAAGAAACGCTGCCATTTAGTATATCCACACCTTCCCTTACACTTCCTGTGGGCTGAATTTTTACACTGCAGCAGCCCTTGTTTTTAAATGAACCAAAGTGGTAAATAAACTGTAAATTACAGGAATTGGCTCGGAAGAAAGCTGGAAATATTTCCTGCAACTCAGAGCAATAATTAGTATACGTATAATTTCAGTTCACGGAGAGTAGTTCAAGGAGGCAACGACGACGTTGCTTGGCAACAGCTGTTCTTTTTTTTTTTGCTACGTCACTGCTTGAGTATGTAATGTTTCTTGCTCTTGCTAAGGAAAGTGCTCCCCACAGTGGCGGCTGGTACACAGGCTGATAGGGTATACAGTAACAGCAAATAATTTAGCAGAAAATCTTCCGAGTAAGCGAGTATAAAAAATAAATAAAATCTTTTAACGTGTAATTAACATGCCCTTCGTCACCCAGGTTTTTTTTTTTTTTTTTTTTTTTTTTAGAAAACCTTATATTATTATCAAGTTCATTATAATCGACATAAATATTTGCAGAAGCAGTTTCACAACGTACTTATTTGTAAACTGTACAAGAGGGATACACGAGGCTGAAGTGACAGTCCTTTGTTAAAAACAGCGGTTCCCCGAACAATTTTGAAATTGCATATTATGACCAACAGTAAAACTATGGTAACTTAAGTTCAGGAAATCTAAATTATTGGAAAGCTTACACCAACAAAAATCAATATCTCGGAGGAAGTTACTCCACAACATTTATTTTTTACCGTATTTAACGCCCGGTTATATTATTATGATACCACGGGCGATGATAGTGGAATGGAGCTGGAGCACCGGTGGAATGCGATGGCGGGGGAAACCGGACAACCACTGCACCACTTTGTTCACCACAAATCCCACTTATCCAAATTGCTAACCCACTACTGAGAAAACAAATAAGAACTTTTCATGTACATTTTACTGTCGCATTTTCAGAACATTGATATTGAGGTTTTTATGCATGTTCTTTAACTGGTGGTTCTCAGTCCCATTCTGCATATATTAGGCGTGAAAAGCTGCTTAATTTAGCTTAGATGCCTATTTGTCAGACTTGAGGTTATTTAACATGCCGTAAATCTATGACAGAGGACCACCGGCTTTACTTCCCTTCCGAGTGAGGTACCTTTATACAAAAAAATTCATCGCCCTCTGCCAGGTTTGAATCCGCGACCTTGGGAACCAGAGTCTAACATATCCCTAGACAACGGAGGACAGCATTTTCAGAAGAAAACCTCTGCTTTAATATTTATACTGAATTTGGTCTTTGAATTATGTTCTCACACAGAGGCAGAGAGATAGAAATATTTTTTCTAACTATTCAGGGATCTTGAAACATCATTTCCCTGGCAAAGAAAATAGAAAAATTATGAGCTTAGACTGCAATATAGAATACATATGAACTGCATAAATATTATGCTTAGTGATCTGAGTATATCAGCTTAAGTTGCACAACTCTGAATCAAAAGTCAAAAAATTCAAATAGTGATTCTTAGCCACCATGAGCTTATTATAAGGACGCATAATTTTAATAGGTGTGCCAATGTAGAGGTCCTCTAACTTCAATAAACTTTGAACTCACACCACAGAGTACTCCAGCAATGATAAAGGTCAATGCACACCCACTGGAGGTCAGGGAAGGAAATCATTTCGTATATATAGCGTGTGGAGATGTTATATATGGTGTCACACAGAACAACTTTAGCATATGAAGCCATATACGTCTACAAAGCAAACATCCTTCAATGGCCCGAGCTTTTAGGCAAAACTGCCTTATTGCACGTGACTGGGTTTGATTCCAACATGATGAAGCGCCTTCTCCTTTCACTATTGGCGTGCCTAGTATCTGGATTGCAATTAGCCTACAGATGGATAGGAAGAAGAGGTCATGTTACTTGGTCAACTCCTTGTGCAGAACTCTCAAAATGGATTGGGATCAAATCTATATTTTTTCTCGAAGAAAATCTTGTGCGTCAACTCTTTCTAATATCGCTGCTGTTAATTTGAATTCCCCCATGTTTTAAGCCGAAAAAAATATAAGCTATTTTTTTCTTGTAGAGGTGCTATAAAGGGTGTTCACAAAATCACATATCATGTTAGTCGCCCTCCATGGTGTAATGATTACCTTGCTAACTTCATATACCCAAGGTCACGGGTTCAAACCCGGCGGAGGCCGATGGATTTTAACGGGCGTAAAAATCCATAGCATGACTTCCTTCGGAAGGGAAGTAAAGCCGTTGGTCCCGTGACGTAGATTTACGGGACGTAAAAGAACCTCAAGCCTGACAGAGAGGCCTCTGTGCTAAATTAATCGGTTTTTCACGCCCAACATTGAATGGGACGCTGAGGACCACAGCAGTTTAAGAGCGTCCATAATAAAACGCCATTTCATTTCATTTACGTCCCGTGACGTAGATTTACGGGACGTAAAAGAACCTCAAGCCTGACAGAGAGCCCTCTGTGCTAAATTAATCGGTTTTTCACGCCCAACATTGAATGGGACGCTGAGGACCACAGCAGTTTAAGAGCGTCCATAATAAAACGCCATTTCATTTCATTTACGTATCATGTTAAACAGAAGGTAGATAGGAAAACAGCACAGTTTTATTTATCAATCATTTTAAGAATATCAATGATGATAAATGATATTGGGTCAAGAAAGTTAATTCATAGCAACGCATCAAGCGCGGTTGCAAAAAAAGAGCTGAAAGGGAAATATAAGGTTATCATACCCCATGTTCGGTTAATATACTAGATGGTTTATCCAGTGTGGCAAGTCTTTTTAAACATTGGATGGCAATATACTCATGCATTTAAATTTAACTCACTAGTGATCTAAGGTTTATAGGGTGAAGCCTCCCCTTTAACCCCTCTAGCTGCAATTTAGTAAAGTCCTTATGACATTTCTAATAATGGGGAAACAAATCCCCTGATATTCACGGAAATGGGTTTGAAATATCGCGGGATTGTGTATTCTGATTTCCTTAACCTCCGCTTTCGAGGGCCTTGTTAATTCTGCAAATAATGTATAGCCTTTAAGTAGTTTGAGAGATGAAATAAAAATAAAATAAAACGGGTAATTTTAAAATACTGTAGATAGACTTTTAAACCTTTTTATCTCTCCTTTGATCCCGTGGGTTATAATAGCATAAAGGTTACATTTTTACTTTCTCCATACGCACTATGTACATAGTGTATAGAGAAAGTATTGCACTCCACCAAAAATTCGATACCGAGATTTCACCGGAAATATATGTTTTAGGGTCCCCAATATCCAAAAAAAGCATTTTCACAAAAAGGTCCGTGTGTGTGTGTGTGTGTGTGTGTGTGTGTGTGTGTGTGTGAACACGATAACTCAAAAACGAAAAGTCGGTAAAATACCAAACTTGGTATTTAAGTTTAGTATATTCCAGGGATGCGACACGAAGATTTTGAGAAAAATCCCCCCACCCCCAACTACCCTTTACATGGAACTTTTTTCGAAAATTTTGATTTTCTCAAAAATGGCTCTAACGATTTTGATTAAAATTTCGGATATTAAACATATTTACCTGACAAATGAAATGTATATCTTGAATTTTCTGGGAATAGCCTCTGAAGAGTAGTTTATTCTGGATGAATTTTACTAAATTTTGAATAACTGCTAAACCGTAAGCGATGGACAAAAACTTACTGCACAAAAAGTGTAGAGCACATTAAAACACACAATTTATGTTATATACATTTTCTTTGTGGAGTTCGTCGTTTTTGTGACATTCCTTATTTTTGGTTTCTGCTATGAAAAACGTATACTTTTCTCATACTGGAACTTGTCAACTCCTATCCATATAAACAAAGGAACTTCATTGACATAGCAACGAACTTTTGATTATCACTTTAACCTACGGTTGTCCCTTATTTCGCTTCTACTTACAAGGATGCGAGTAATAAGACTATTTCTGCTATTTTTTTTCTGATTAGCATAAAGTAAATAGAAGTATAAGCTTTTTAACAATTATTTGTTGCAGGGATATGGAGAAAGTCATGTGAATGGTACACATCAGAATTTTTACTTAAAACTCCGAAATCAATGTAGGGGCGAAACTAGGGAATATAAGATTCCCAATCCGAGATCAGTTAACTACTTTTAGAAACGGCAATGCAAACATAATCTTCTGAGTGGAGAAAATTCTAATGTTATTCTTACAAGCATTTCTGTCGCTATAGAATAGTTCAGTACACATTAATAATAAACTTTATAACATGGAGAAAATATAAGAAAACTTTGCTTAAGGCTTATTATAAAGGACGTTTAAAAGTTTTGAGATTTGCAATATCAGCTGTGTGCAAGTCCTCTCGTACGTATTATGCTGTCTTCAACAATGTATTTTAATGCCAAATTTGCCAATGTTGGCATCCACTGTGTTGTTGCTCTTTCTTACATTAAATTTCAAAGATTCAGCGTGGAGGCAATAGCCGAATTTGACTGACGCGATTTTTGTACGATTGTTGACTAACCTTTAAGAATGGCACTATGACAATTGTGTTGAGCAATGCTTGCAATAGTTTAAAAAAATAACATAATAACAAATTAACTCTTGTTTACAATGAATGGTTTCAAACTATCTCTATTTAATCAGCTATTAATGGGCACCTAAGTATATTACATTATAATTAACGTAATTATAATCGACGAAAATAAGAGTATCTAATATAACTCCATTCAGTATATAACCGAAACTCGACTTCAATTCGTCTCTCTCTCAACCTCCTTTATAAATCACTATGTTGTAATATTGTATTGTCTCTTACTGTTTTTGGGGGGCTGAAATTAAAAGTTGCCCCATGGTCTAAGACTTTCAATGGTGAAGGAATTATTAAAATCATCTGAGAGATTTCACTACATGATTTTTACTTTCTCTAGCACATATGTAACACGAACACAGTCGATAGAGAAGGTTCTACCAAAAAGTCGACACTGAGATTTCACAGGAAATACATTTTTTGAGACCCGCCTGAATAAAAAAAAAAAATTTTATTAGAAATATGTCCGCGAGCGCCTGCGTAGGTGTGTGTGTGTGGTGTGTATGGGTGTGTGTAGGTGTGTAAGTGGGCAGCATAGCTCAAAAATGAAAAATCGATTATACTAAATGTATATTTAAGTTCAGCTTCTTCCAAGCATGCGACACGAATATTTTCAAGAAAATCTCCCACTCCCACCCCAACAAATGTTTCGAAAATTTTGATTTTCTCAAAAGTGGCTCAAACGATTTTGATTAAAATACAGTATATAAAAGACATTTACATGAAAAATAAAACGTATATTTTGAATTTTGTGGGAATAGCTTCTGAAGACCTCCTCTCTCTCTGGGAGAGTTTTGAATTACTAGTAAACCACAACAGATAGACAAAAATTCCAATAGATCTTATTAGAACACACACTTTATTTCATATACATTTTTTTTCCCCCTCGAACTGATCATTTCTGAGATACATCGTGTTATTGGTTACAATTTTAAAATACATAAAACTATTCTCATACGGGAATTTTATTAAAGAAAGCACGTAATAAGACCATTTCTGCTAATGTTTACTCGTTTAGCATGAAGTAGATCAAAGCATAAGCTTTACAACAATAATTTGTTACAGAGATGTGGAGTGGACACATTACATTTTTCAAAATAGATTCAGCTAAGATTGACATACTGTAGACAACAGGAGGTGGACGCCCTGTATAAATTATACTTTGTCCAGATTTTGCTAAATATTGCAATGCAGCATCGCTCTGTTTGTAAGTTAAGGTAGAGATTTAAAACAAATAGCACTGTACTGTGTCAACAGGAATCAAGAAACACAAGCGCCAGTAGCAGCAGAAGAAAAAAATTGTTATTTGCACAAACCCTTCCTTTCCCGGTCTAGGGCAGCGCTACCAACTTAATTTACCTCGACAAAAAAACCACCCTGGCTCTTCAACAGCCAACAGGATTATGTTGTCTCGCTGATTAGCTCGGCATCAGAAAGAAGCAAGGAAAGCAAACAGAGCACGAAACTGAGGGTGTGGAAGAAAAGGGGAAGCGCTTAGAGGGGGAGCGTTTAGACGGAGATAATTCTTAGCCCTTGCCTTTTAAAATATTTGCTGTGGATGGGCATAATATGTATCCCTGCTCAATCAACACCTGTTTGAACAAACTCAAGTAATGTAGCCTAATTATTACAAGTATAGTGAATTCAAAATCTTCTCGGGCTTCTAACCAGGTATCAAGCCAAGTTTTTACCTGGTTAGAAGCCCGAGAAGATTTTGAATTAATACGTCGCCAGGAAAGCTTCAGTTCTTATTTTAAGTATAGTGAACTTTTATTTGTTTCAAGTCACGTCTACATCTAGGGCATGCCGTGCTCACATATAGGCAAGAGATAGATGCCCTTAGTTGCGTAATCGCATTCGCGTACCATCTACTCGAACTTGCTGTCAGATGGCTTCTGTTTCATAATAACCAACCTGTGTCATATACAGCGTGGGCCGAAAGTTTATCACCCCTTTTGAAATGTTTCGAATGTTATTTGTCACTAATCCTAAATAAGCTATTGACATTAGCTTTGAGAGCAGTCGTGATAATATTCTCTTTTTGGCATTGTTGGAGTATGTGGGAAACATTTATTATTAATATCCTTTATGCTGATTGTCATCGAAAGTAGATGGACAAAAAATAAGTGTATGCGCTGTACCAGGAATGTTCTAGTATTTTTGTAGCCACTTCCCAAAAAGTAATGCCCTGGTCGTAGAGTATACGCTGGGTTACAATACAAGTAGGTAAGTGTACACTATAGATCTTGGAATTGTTACGTGCTTCCAAGTTACAATAGAGGGTAACACCCAATTAGAATCTTCCTGCCACTCATATTGAATTTAAACTACTCAACTCATGCGACACACATTGTATTCAAAAATGCAAACGAATAACGAAGATTATCTTGGATATGGTGAACTTAAAACAAAAACATAACATAACTCCATGGCACGACAGCTCACGGGGAACCTTGGCCTACCGCCCGGCCGCTGCGTCCCCCATCTCGGTCCACTACAGACGTCATGGATGGGGTGCAGTATTGGAGGGTGAGACGTGGTCAGCGCCTCGAGTCCCCCCCGGCCGGTTAATGCGGTCCTCGCGACCTGGAGCCGCTACTTCTCCATCAAGTAGCTCCTCAATTGGCCCCCCAGGGACCTTACGAGGCTGAGTGCACCCCGGGCCAGGTCTCCCAGCGGGGGAAAAATCCCCACGCCGGTACTGGGGATCGAACCCAGGTCTCCCGCTTGGTAAGCAGCAACGCTACCACCGCGCTAAGGAGACGACCAAAACAAAAACATAATCCGGCAAATTGTGTTTCAATAAAATCAATTTATTTTGTAGTAAAATTTTGTCTATCTGTTACTGGTTACCAACTATCCAAAAGTCATCAATAAGGAGGATTTCAGAGAACAATCCCCCCCAAAAAATTCGAAATAAACACTTCATTTCATGAATATATCTTAATGTATTTTAATCATAGTTGTTAGCCTATTTTGAGAAAATCATTCTCGGATAACTACCCCATGTAGAGGATAGTTTGAGGTGGGGAAGGGGGGGGGGGGGAGACTCCTTGAAATTATTCGTGTCACAACCTTGTAAAAAACTGAACTTAAATCTCAATTTTGGTATTCATCCAAGATTTCGTTTTTCAGTTTGCTGGAATGGACAATAACCTTATCTACCCACTACGTATGTGGTAAAGAACATAACAATATTCTGATGGCACATTCATATGACTTTCTCTACCTATTCTGCAACAATTCTTACAAAAGCTTAATTCGTCTCCTTCATGCTAATCAAGAACATCACCAGCAGCAACCAAATAAAGTTTTTTCCAGGCGTTGATGCCATGATCCATTGGTTTTTATTGTGAAACTAAGAGAGGAAGTCTTAGTTCCTCTGAAGAGTCAGCCACAGCATTTGGCAAAACGTCAGGTTTCCTAATGCAAACGGCATCGAAGCCAGGACAGTTATATTAATACACACTCTGGCCCTCAAGTTTACGCAGGCCTTTATTTAATCAGCTGTAATGTTTTTATTTCTTATTTCCTAATAGCTACAAAGGATATAAGGGAATAAAACACAATAAAACGATAGTCAGATCTTTCAAGAGCAGATCGACATGCGATACGATTGAAATTTTGTTCTCCTTCCATGCTCAGGATGAAATGCAATATAATATTTGAGTTACGAAAAACATACAGCGTTGGGGAAAAACAAAAACAATATTCAGAATTAAAACTTCACAAACGCAAAGAATTCAACATTTAGATCTTGTCATTCAAAGCGTAAATAAACGGTATTTTAAACAAAACAACTGTGATTTTTTAGGTAATAAGGTAAATTCCCCCCCCCCAAAGGCGTAATTTTGGTGCGGGGATTATCTTGAAAAAATCGATGTCGCGTCGTTGAAAAAAAAATGTGTTCCATCCAATGACTTTCTCTGCATCTCTGTAACAAATTTATTCAATTTTACAAAATTACTGAAAAAATTCAATTTACTTTTCACTAATCGAAATAAACATTAGCAGAAATGATCTTATTACTTGCTTTCTTGTAAGTAGAAGAGAAATAAGGGGATACGCTACGCTAAAGCGATAGTCAAATCTTTTAAAAGCCGGTTGCCATCCAATCCGTTTCTTTGCATGGCCTGGAGTTGACAAATTCCCACTTATTATTTAAGTATTTTAAAACAGAAACCAAAAACAAGGACCAACTCCACGGAAAAAGTATTTGACATAAAAGGTAAGCTTGAACGAGATCTACCCACGTGTAGATCTATCCCGAGATCTATCTCTTATCGTTTACCAGTTACCCAAATTTCATCCAGAATAGAGAGATCTTCAGAGGCTATTTACAAAAAAAAAGTCAACATGCATTTTGTCATGTAAATATCTTTAATACATGGTATTTTAATCAAAATCGTTAATGAGCCATTTTAGAGAAAATCAAAACTTTCAAAATATTCTCCATGTAAAGGGTAGTTCGGGGTGGGAGAATTTTTCTCAAAATCTTCGTATCACATCCTTGAAAGATGCTAAACTTAAACACAACGTTTGGTATTCGTTTTTGATTTATGATGCTCACAGACACAGACACACAAACATACACTTTTTTTTTTCTACTGTCCGTAAAACGTGAAATTGCTGTGAAATATCGGTAGAGAAAGTAAACAAGGAATATAAATAGAATGTTAGCCATGTATGCGAGATTACATTTCCAAGTTATGATGTATACACCAACAGACACGCCTGTTTCTAAAAAGTTTTGGTTTGGATTCAACGGACATTAATATATAATTCACTAGAAATATCATTTTTGGATGGATGGACTGCATCTACTGTAAGTGGACACCAGAAGTAAAACTAATTTGTTTCTAACATTTTTATCTCTCCCAGTTGCCTTAAAGGCATGAAAGAAATTGAGGGAGTTACCCCGGACATGAGAACACCACTTCAAGGGAGACCATGGCTACCGTACAGCTGGATTCATCACACCGGGACTCACCTAATGGAACGTTTTGCAATTTGCATAGTGATTAGGAGAGGGAAGTTATCGCAATCCCTATTCTCTGTGGGGAATTGCATTGTCCCTGCTGTCGAATTGTTCTGTTCCTGCTGCGAGTTTAAAACTGAATTAAAAGATAACCACGTATCACAAGATAAAAATCCAATAAGAGCGCTGCGTTTCGCGTCTCACTGTTTTAGGTTTGTTCCATCACGAGAACGTCTGAAGTTGAGTAAACCAGCGAAATCCTCTACTCCCCTATTCAGAATCTTAATTTGTTCTACACTACATAAACATGTACTTACTTCCACCTGTAAAACATTTACTCCAGTGATGGCAATTAGTAATGCACTGAGGGCCAGAATACGATAAGGACCTTACTTGAGGGCCTGGAAAATTAATAGCATAACTATATTAAAAATAAAATGACAGCAATAGTAACTTAAGAGCATAGTATTTTTAATATTATTGTATGCACAGTAAAGGAACACGCATTGCTTTTTACTAAGAACAGTGAGGTTTGTCAAAATCTTTTACAAACGATTTAAAATCCCATTCCAGTTCTGATGTTGCAATTTTAAGAATATGAGATAACATTGAATCAGTTATTCTGTTTCTGGACGTTGATTTCACTAATTTCAAGCACAAAAGGCAGTTTCACATATGTAAATACCACCAAATATGGAAGTAAGTTTTAAAACCCAGTTTCTAAGATGTGGAAAACCCTCCTTTGAAATGAGTTTCCAAAAATCAACACCAGTTGCCTCTGTGTTTGAAGAGCTGAATCCCATTGGAGCTCACATAGTTCTCACTGTAGATCCCCGGGCTAGCGCTCTACTTAACATCTTATGGCATTGTTGAGCATTTCCATCTGTGATCGAAATAAAATTCTAAAATGAGATCTATGCAGGAAGTTCAAAAAAAGAATAAATCACATATTTATACGCGGGCCGCATAAAACACACTCGCGGGCCGCCATTTGGCCATCACTGACTTACACAATGGAAGATTAGGATTTAGTATTTCAGATCACGATACTCTTCCCAATAACAAATAACACAAGTGGGTAGCAATATGTCACACCAAGCCGTAATCTAGTATTTCTCCTTTGTCATTTTAAACCTATTCAAAAAAATCTGGTGTTGCATTAAATAGCTTTCCCTACCCACTTTCTGTAAACTACTCAGTTGAAAGCTATTCTATTTCATGCACGAGTATAGAAATACACTTTATGGTAAGGAGGAACAGAGGAAACTGGAGCAATATTAAAAAAGCTGGTGTGTTTCTTTCACATAACTTTCTCTGTCTGTTCCATATACAATCTATTCTTACAAAAGATTACT
Organism: Hymenopus coronatus; assembly: GCA_030762935.1. Taxonomy (NCBI): domain Eukaryota; kingdom Metazoa; phylum Arthropoda; class Insecta; order Mantodea; family Hymenopodidae; genus Hymenopus; species Hymenopus coronatus. The sequence continues at coordinate 39,334,816 of CM060883.1, forward strand.
CTTTTATTTATATTATGTTGTTCGAGATAAACAGCACAATTAGTCTTATTACTTGCTTCTTTGCAAGTAGAAGAAAAATAAGGGAATACATTAGGCTAAACTGATAGTCAAATCTTTTAAAACCTGGTCGCTATGTGAAATACTTGAGGTTAGGTTGGCTTGGCATGGTCCCTTTTGAGAACAGTTAAATTGCTTAAAATGAAAACAATAACAAGGAATATCTCGAAAACAAACAACTCTAAAAGAAACACACTTGACATAAATAATGTGTTTTAACGATATCTACATTTTTTGTACTAAGATTTGTCTTTTCTTACAGTTTAACGTTGTGCAAAACTTATCACGAATAAAGAGGTCTTCAGAGGATATTCTCAGAAAATTCAAAATATATATTTTATTTGTCATGTAAATATCTTTAAACTACGATATTTTAATCAAAATCGTTTGAGCCATTTTTCAGAAAATTACAATCTTCGAAATTTTTACTATGTAAAAGGTAATTTGGGGTGGGTGGATTTTCCTCAAAATCTTTGTGTCGCATCCCTGGAAGATACTTAACTTAAATATCAAGTATGGTACGTTATCGAATTTTGATTTTTAAGTTACCATGTTCACAAACACACACACACACACACAACACACATACAGAGAGATCTTTATATTGGATACACAGGACCCATAAATATGTATATCCGGTGAAATCTTGGTATCCAATTTTTGGGCGGAGCGCAATAGCTTCTCTACCTACATACCATGCACAATTTAGAGAAAGTAACAAGTGGGAAACTGTATGCTGGACTTGCTCCAATCACTCAGCTATCATGGCACCTAACATGTCACTGAATTCCACAACTGACTCGAGGTTTTAACGGGAGATCGCTTCATAATTTAACCAATTATAGGTCAATCATTGTCAATTAAGGTCATACATTTGTGCAATTTGGAAAATCTACACTTTACAAGATATCTTATTGAAATGTATACCAGTTATTATACACAATGATAGTGATTTTGCGCTGTATCAAAATACTAGCTTGCATGGTTGTTTAGATAATAATATATATTGCCTATGTCCATTGCTGTAATAAAAATTAGACACGTGATGTATTTTTTTTAATTTTTTCACATAAAAATTGAACTTTTAAAGTAAATGAGTTTACAAATAACCTGTCATATTATATTTTCTTATAACAACGCTATAACTACTGTAGAAAAAATTATTTTCTCTACATGTGCTATATACATAATGTATAGAGAAGGCATTTTATTGCACCAAAAATTCTATACCGGAAATAATTTTAGGGAATTTTTCCACCGGAAATTACTGTTTTGGGACCCGTTAAAAGTCCATTAAATACCAAACTTGATATTAAATTTAAGGATTCGACACAAAGGTTTTCAAGAAAATTCCCTACCCCAAGTACCCTTTACATCGAAAACATTTCGGAAATTTTGATTTTTTAAAAAATGGCTAACGATTTTGAATCTCTTATATTCAAGACACTTATATGGCAAATAAAATGCACATCTTGAATTTCTGGAAACAACCCATGAAAACCTCTTATGAATGCATTTTTCTGAATTTTGCACAACTGATAAACGGTAAGAAATACATAAAAATAATGTAGATCTTCTTAAATGATACAATTTATGTCGTACACATTTTTTTCATGCAGTTTACCATTTTCGAGACATTCCTTGTTATTGGTTTCAGTTTTAAAATACTTAAAACTTTTCTCATGGGAACTTGTCAACTTCTGGCCACGCAATGATACGGAATTAAAACCCAAAGCAATCACAGTTTAAAGCATTTGATTGTCGGTTTAGTCTAGTGTATTCCCGTATTTCCCTTCTACTTATAAGGAATTTATCGATATGTTGTGTACTAATATATTGTTTCCGTATGAATTTCCGTTCTCGCTTTCGTTATCGTTATTTAACCAGCATTTACGGTTACAGAATATTGGGTCAGTTGAATAAAAATCAGTAAACTCTTGTAAATAATTACTTGACAAGGAAAATTAAGACTGATCAGTAAAAGTAATTACGGATTTTTAATTGAATTACAGCTTACTTTTACTAATAAGTAATGCATTGGAAAATGTTTAGTAAAAACAAATGAATAACTAGATGGGAGGATTTGCAATGGAGGAACATATAGCAATATGTTGTAACAATTATACGTATGTTAAGTCAAGTGCACCGATAATTGAAAGAAATCTAAAGCGAAAAGACTATTTTTCTTTCACTTTTTGAATTTAAAATTTGAGATTGGAAACTTTAACCAGTCGCCTGTCTTTGTTTCATTTCTGCGTGCCACGAAGTCTATAATCTAGTACACCTTGGAATGCTGAATCCAAAAGCTCCTGCAACTGAGTCAACTAAATGGCGTAAAAGAAGGCTCATGTTCTGATGTGAACTTAATGCTCTACCCCTTGTTTCATCCTCACCATCTAGAAGACCCTTTGTTAAAAAGTTTACACTTTACTTTCGAGCTTCAGAAACCGTATCAAATCATTGGAACTTATATATATATATATATATATATATATATATATATATATATATATATATATATATATATATACCTTCTCTTAATGTAGCTCCTTGCCTGGTACATGGGTAAAAATGCTGCCATAATTATTTGCAGCTACTTTTACAAGTTAACTCTACAGCTAACTTAAAAATATGTCAGCAAATACTTAACTCAACAAGTAATCACTGATGTTATTCAAACAAATTTTAAGTATTTACTGAAGAAGTAAAAGTAATAAGTTATAAATAATCAGTAAAACATGAACTGTGAGTAATTACTTATTTATTCAATTTGCTATCGGTATTGACTTAAAATAGTGTAAGTGTAAGTTTACTGACTTTTATTCAACTGACCCATTGACAGAGTATTCGAAGACAATTCAAGATTGCATTTTAATACCAGGCAAACATCTTAAGCATGTGGCATTACAGAATACAGTAAATACCCCTTTCTCATTGCTTCACCTGTCCTCCATTGATCCTCCTGTGTTCTTTCTCTGCGTGGAGTACGAGAGATGCTTTCTCATGTGATTCAGAGCTGTCACAGCCTGCTGCATTATAACATCAGCTACTAGTCCCATGTTTTTGGATTACATGTAGCAGTGTTTTGGTTTAAACAGAAGGCTGGATTTGCATGGGAGAAGAGCAATATCGACGTAATGCATAAAGGACTGGTATAGTAGTGAATCACTTATCTTATCAGAGGCAGTGAGCTATGTAACATTTAAGAGGCGGATGCTAATCTGTGCACTCCCCCAGTTTATAATGCCTAGCACGCCTCCAACACAAGTACCGCGACGTGAGGTATAAAAGGATTTGTCCCCTCACAGCACTGCAGTGTAAACGTGTTCATAATAAACTTACTTCACTGTCACAATGCACAAGGTTCGACCCCCACCCCCGAGTTGCCAGAGCCCTTCCTTGAAGAATACAATTTTCGAGGTAATTTTAGAGCCATTCGGAAAACATGTCACTACAACGTCCAGGTCGAGCTGACTGGCAGAGACAATTTCCTCAAGCCTTACCCTGAATTTCAGGTAACTTTAACGTTTTATATGACGACGCATATTTGCACATTCGTTTTATATTTTCATGCATCGTATTGATGCATTAAATTATACACATTATGTGCTCTCTAAGCAGAAGTCATTGTCACATTGATGTTGCAGATCAAGCTGGTATTTCTTTTAGTGAAGTAGATCTAAAATAAAAACACCCTTGTCTCGATGTCGAGATTTCCCCGGGACTGTTTCCAGCTCCCCTGATCCAGAAAAATCATTTCTAGAAAAAGGACCTGTATGTCCGTGTGTCGATGAATTTGATATTTAAGTTAAGCGACAATAAGATTTTCAAGACAATTCCCCCACCCCTAACTACCCTGTAAATGAAAAAACATTTCTACACTTCTGTTGTTGTTTTTTTTTTTTTTTTTTATCCAAAAGTAGCTAACAGCTTTGTTTTACTCCTGGCCTTGCAAAGAGAAATAACATTCAATTATTTCACATAGCGACCAACTTTTAAAATATTTTACTATCGCTTTAGTGTAGTGTATTCCTATAAGTATAAAGTAAAGGACGGAAGTAAGTAATAAAATCATTTCTGCTAATATTTATCTCGATAAGCTTAGTGTAAAAAAATAATATTTTGTACGGAAAGTAGTTTACGAAACGTTTAGAGATAGTCTCAAAGTTTTTATTGTTACATTTATACCCCACCACGTCTTTAAATGCAATAGTCATAAAGTGATATGTTACCTCTCATTCTTATTTCCAGACTTTAAGGAGGATAGGGAATAATCTTGGCCAGAGAGAAATCCCACCTTCAAACGGAAAGGGAACCCGGGACCCCATATACTTTATTTACATCATAAATATTTTGAACTGCTAAGTCATCATTCGTATATTTCTCACGATGTTAGGCAAAGAGCATGGATTTTTAAAGTAAATATCTTTTAAACATTTTACTGTCGTCTCGGCCTCCTGCATCCACTTTCTGTCTAGTAAAAATACGTGCAATGAGGAAATGTATGAAACATTTATAACAACATGAAGTAGATAAATGAAATAAATTTATTTTTGAAAGTTTTTAGAAGGTTTCTGTCATTGCCTTCCTGTGCACATCACATACTGATTCTTGTTGTCCTCCGAGGCATAATGGTTACCTGGCTAACTTCATATACCAACTGGTCGCAGGTACAAACCTGGTGGAGGACGATGGATTTTTTCTGGTGTAAACATCCTTAGTATGCTATTATTTTAATGTTTTGTTTTTGTTCCTTCACAGAAACCGTGTGTAGGATAGGAGTTTGATTCACTGCTATGCCGGCATGTTGACATTGTGGCTCAGAGGTAGAGCAACCGGCTAGAGACCGGGAGATCCATGGTTCAAATCCCGGCTATGGCATTGCATTTTTCAGTTGACTCTACCTATCCTTAATATGACTTCCTTCGAAAGGGAAGTATATCCGTTGGTCCCGTTTCGTAGATTTGCGGCACGTAAAAGAATCTCAAGCCTGATAAAAGAGGCATCTGAGCAAAATTAAACGGTCTTTCACGCCCAGAATAGAATAGGACGCTGAGAACCACATCAGTTAAAGAGCGTACATAACTCCACTACTATTTTTAGTAGTGTTTCTTTTGATATGTAGCTGTGTTTTTGTATCATAATTTTGTAATATTGAATGCAATATTTACCTGGCAACGGACGGATGCAAGCCATGCTTCCCTCACAAGCAAAATCTGGGAATTAAGCTGTGATACACTCTAATACAATGCATACCACGATTTGCATCATTCGTTATACTAACCGCGTTGCTAATGCGGGACCTGAAACCACGTTAGCAACATAACTTTTAAATCCATTTACTATCCAAGCAGTATGATGTGGATGAAGACTGCTGCTGGGGTGGTGAGTGTGAGGCACTCCCATAAAAACAGGCATTGAACTCTCAATATCTCGAATAGAACCTCTAACTTATTCGCATAAATCTGTGTTGCAGATAATTAAAATTTGAAACCCATTTCTTTAAAATCTGTTATGTAATAAAAACTCTTGCAGGCTAATTCATATCTTGGTCCCAACAGTTTTGTTTCTCTCTCAGCTTTATTGAATTATCATGTTCGATTTTATAATGTTCAAAGTAATTATTATTGGTATTATTTTAACACCATAAATAACGACAGAAAGGTTTCAAATAAAACAGGTTTTGCTTGTACAAAAAGACGGGCTTCTATGGAAACAGTTCACCTATCGCAATAAACGTTTCCATGGTGATCACTTATGAACCGTCTATCAACTGTTTCTGGAACAACCACACCCTCGTCTTTTTGCAATAACAGAAGAACAGGGAAGGGGAGGGGGGAGTCTCCATTTTATTGCATCCGAAGCTCGTTAAAACTGTCGCCTCGTTTCTTTTTACACCGCGGTAGTTCCGTAATGCGGAAGGAAAGACGGAAGGAAACTGTGCAAAGTTTCAGATTTATATCGCACTTGTGTCCAATACCTCAGCCTTTCTTTCACACTACAATAATATTTCTGTAAGATGAACAAGCCAGGCGTGTCCAAACTGCATACTAACGAATACAAAACACTGCTCCCTTTTTGTAGTCATTAATATACAAACAAAAAACGTACTGATGTCAGGTTTTAGATATAAATCTTCAACTAGACAGTGTTAACGATAGGTCGTAAAGAAAACGTGGTTACATTTATCTAGTTTCTACTTTGGAATTTTTTTTTAAAATTTTAGGATTTGACGGATTTACGTAGTCTCGAATTGTGTATCTACATTAATTGGCATATTTTGTTTAAGGTTTTTATTTTGTCTGGATACTCTTACTTTCCGCGGGGTATCACGACTTACTTCCACAGCACTTCAAATTTGTAACATTTTACACATACGAATAGTATTTTCTTAGTGCATATATAGAATCATTTTGAGAAATAAGGAAAGTATTCATACAAAATTTGATATGAACACATCTTTCTCCATCCACTGCAATCTGATTTATCTATTTTATAATTTTGTCAAACTCGCCCTCAGGGCTATGCTGGTTAACATAGTAACCTCTAATTCCAAGTTTTTGCGCTCAAATTCGGGGGAAGATGAGGGATTTTTTTTTCGTATATAAAACTCCTTACCATAGCTTTCTTTCGAAAGGAAAGTAAAGCCGTTGGTCCAATGTAATGCTTATTTGCACGCTAAAGAAACTCATGTCTAGAGTGAAAAGGTCCCTGGGCGAAATTCGCCAATTTTCACGTCCGCAAATCGTGATTTCGTCCTATAGTGACATCTAGTGGTGAATTAGAGAACTAGAAATTCACTGATTAAGAAACGACTGTGTTAGTGAGTAGTATACGCCGATATGGCGTATACTACTCACGCCGATATGAAACTTGAATGAAGTTTGCATTTAAGCAAGAAGAACCAAGACACGATAAGTAATGGATAAAACAAAGAATTAAGTTTATATGGCGGCATATACCTCAACATATATCGAATATGTACATTCAAAATGTCAGACATGTTAACGGCATGAACAAATTATTTTACACAAATGATATATTTTAATGTGCACTAGGTTCTTTACCAGTGGTAACCTTTGCTCTAAATCTCACAAATTCCTAGATAACTCTACAATTTGTACAAACTGCAATCAGTATAAACGAGACTTCACAGGCTATGTTCAAAATATTACTCATACAAGCATCAATTTTCTTGAAAATATAAAATAACGAAAACATTTCCGATTTAAAGATTAGTTTAAGTGGAGAAATACTTTTGAAAATCTTCGCTTCGCATACTTAGGTATTCTAAATCGAGTACAAAGGTTGATATTTATCAGAATCTTTTAAGATGTGCTGTTCACATGGACGTGGTTTTTAAATGTTTTTCTCGAGTCAGGGTACCTCAAAACGTATTTTTTCATTGTAACCTGAACACAGAGTTTTTGAATGAAATAGATAAGTTCCTCAACCCAATTCTTGTGATCCAAGTTAGGTAACATGGAATAGGCTTTCACGGCTAGGGTTAATATATTCATCTTCCGGGCTTTGATGCCATACTCCATTGACTTCATTCAAAACCGGATGTTTCCTCCAGCACCGTGATGGAGATCTTCCCGAGGATCTCCTCAGGTTTTAGAATGAAAACCTCTGGACCACGTCATCAATGTTAAAGTCAACGTGCTCTTTTCAAAATCGGCGGAGGACGATGGACTTTTCGGGTGTAAAAATCCTTTACACGGCTTCCTTCGGAAGAGAAGTAAAGCCGTTGGTCCCGTGTCGTAGATTTACGGCACGTAAAGGAACCTCAAGGCTGATAGAGAGGCCTCTGAGCAAAATTAAGCGGTGTTTCACGCCCAATTTAGAATGGGACGCTGAGAACCACAGTATTTAAAGAGCATCCATAAATAAAACGCCATTTACATTTCAATTTTCTCTAAATCTTTCACAACAGCCAGTCTACAATTGTTTCCCATATTAAATTTAATCACACCGTCATGAATCTACGAATGCAGAATCTGAAACTAAGATTAAAAAAATGTTAAGTACCAGTTTCTAGTGCGAAAGATTGCAACCATATGAATTGTTTTCTGAAATACTGCATATATCTCACTCATTTTATCTTTAAATGTCTAGTGCACTGAGATCTTTGAGATATCTTGAAATATTTTAAATTGACCAACAAATATAAATAATACATAAAATATGCTAAATATTTCAAGTAATATCACAGGAAAAGCAAAATGTGCAATATTTTAACCCAAATCATAAGCCATTTCATCTTAACTCAATAGTCTTCAATAAGAAACTATTTTTAGTGATGTTACTAATCTATGATAGATTAGGCAGATAGAATTAGCGGGCTCAAATCCTAAGAAGCGCTTGTAGATTTTACTGCGTTTATGGAATTAAGAGAAGTCCTAAACATTATTGGTACGTTGTTGCCACATATAGAGCAACAGCTTCTATAATTTGGTATGTTATCCATCTTAAAAACTGGAATCACTTTTGCGCATTTAAAACATCATGAAACAGACCGGAATGGATACAACAATTAAACATATAAGTTAGGAGTTCTAATACACAAAAAACTGCTAATTTAGTATTCCATTTTATACCATATCCATCAATAGATGTTCCGTTTATTTAAGTTCTGTATAAAAGAATAAACTTTGTTCAAGTGGATGTGTTTAAAGCAAAATTACAATAACATTATTCATATTTATAATGTATTTTATGACAAAGTAATATATATACATATATATATATATATATATATATATATATATATATATATACACAGGGTGTTTCAAAAATACGGGGCATAATTTCAGGTATGTATTTACCGCATGTAGACAATCAAATTACTTCATTATAACATGTGTCCGGAAATGCTTCATTTCCGAGTTATGGCCTTTACAACACTGAAATTCACTGGAACGTTTTTCTTTCCGCAGGTTGTTGTCATTACAGAAGATGTTCAAAATGTCCACCTCCTGCTTGAATACAGACCTCCCATCGATGTCTCATTGACCTGCGAACACGATCCCAAACTCCAGGAGTATTGCGTATGTCCTCACAACTTGCCACAATTCGATTCCGAAGGGATTCCAAATCCGGCACCGGAGACGAATAATCCAATGATTTTAAATTACCCCACAAGTAGAAATCGAGAGGGTTCAGATCAGGTGAACGTGGATGCCAAGTAATTGGGCCACCTCTACCTATCCATGGATCAGGAAACCTTCGATCCAAGTACCGGCGAGCCGTAAGACTGAAGTGTGCAGGAGCGTCATCATGCAAGAAGTGAATGTGTTGATGATTGATCAGTGGAGTGTCTTCGAAAACGTCGGTTATGGCGTTTTCCAGGAAGTTTGTGTACGCCTGCCCCGTAAGTCTGTTTACAAGTACATGGGGTCTAACTAACCGATCACCAATGATACCGGCCCACATGTTGAGGGAGAACCGCACCTGGTGATGAGATACAACAGTTGCACGTGGGTTTTCATGCGACCATACATGCTGATTGTGGAAATTTGTTATGCCATCTCTTGTGAACTGTGCTTCATCTGTAAATATTACGACGGCAGAAAAGTTCGGATTTACACCACACTGCTGCAAGAACCACTGACAGAACATAACTCGTGCAGGGTAATCTGCTGGTGACAGGGCCTGTACACGTTGCAAATGATATGTATACAATTGATACTCGTTCAACAGACTCCAGACAGTCGTATGAGGAACATTGACTTGCAACGCTAACCGTCGTGTGCTGATAGGAGTCCTGTCCAGAGCCTCCAGAATCTCCTCCTGCACTTCTGGAGTTGTAGATCTTGGTCGTCCCCTTCCCAAACCAGGAGAGGTGAATGTTCCATACTCGCACAGACGGGATTGGAGACGTACAAATGTCTTCCGATCTGGACATTGTCACTGTGGGTACCTCTCCTGGTGCAAACGACGAGCCAGCGCAACATTGCCGTCCGCCTTACCGTACATGAAGTTTATCTCTGCCAGCTTTTGATTTGAATACATGTCGCACAGTCTTAACGCCTAAAGAACCTTCCTCAGAATGAACTATCAGAGCGCCCTCCTAATGTCTCCTTTGACTGCAAAGACCTGAGGAAAGAAAAACGTTCCAGTGAATTCCAATGTTGTGAAGGCCATAACTCGGAAATGAAGCATTTCCGGACATGAACTATTTTGATTGTCTACAGGTGGGACTTTCAAAGTTGTAAAAGCCATAACTCGGAAATGAAGCATTTCCGGACGCATGTTATAATGAACTATTTTGATTGTCTTCATGTGGGAAATGCATACCTGAAATTATGCCCCGTATTTTTGAAACACCCTGTGTATGTATATAAATATTTACCTTTACGTAAAAGTCACCCCAATTAAAATTTCTAATAATGCCGTAGTAGATTTAGCAACGCCCTCTAATATTTCATCATGATGAAATTTTCCAGAAAAGAATTTCGTTCACTAAACACATATGCTAATCATAAGTTCAGTGACTTTGTCAATAAAATATAAATCATATACATTAGGATCTAGATCAGAGGATATTTTGAATTATTACTCACAATGTCATTAATAATACCAGATAGTTTTATAACTACCATAATCAACGATGAAAATAGCTAATTCTTGCATTACCTACTTAAGCTCACCTAATATAATTTCTTAGCTTCATTGCACCTAAGCTGAATTTCCGAGATAAACATGGTGTACATATAAATGATATCGGTAATTCTATTTTAAGCTTAGCAACTCATGATTAAACCAGTATTTATGTTTAAGTTTTTTTCTATCTTTAGTTAAAAAGAATAATTCACAATGCCTGAGGTTAGCAAAGGTGATCTCAATGCACTCCAAAGTTTATTTTTTAGGGCCTCTAGTCTCTTCGAGAGGCTTAAATTGTAGAGCTCCCTTAACGATAACGGTAGCACTTTTCATTTCTGAGCACATTTCATTGCAGTAAAGAAGCTCCTCGTTTTTCCATAACAACCTTACATAAACTCTCTCTCAGAAATATTCATCACGCTTATGGAAATGCAGCACACGGATTAGGGGCATGGACTGCGATCGTTTTTTGTTTCCACATACCGCAGCAAAGTAAACTTAATGGCCACATTCCATAATCTGTGCCGTTATCCGCGGTTATAAACCTGGCTGTATTTACGTTACAAGCCTCAAGCCCTCTTATCCCGAATTATAAATATGTGTGCACATGCCGCAAACAGGGCGGCCTAGTTCAATCCCAAGGGACGTAAAAGGAACAACCTCTCGTGAAAAACATCGTTAAATGCAGTCCAAACCTTACGCAGCGTTGGAGATTCCGATATGTATCACGTGGTATTGTTTGGATCTATATAAACAATTTTTAACATGCGCATGCATTCTTAAGAAAATGTCAGATGTGACACATTTACACGAGTTTCTCCACCAATAACAAATTTACATATACTCATTACAGATTATATTTCACATAAAAGTGATTCTTCTATTATCACGTTAATCTATGTACACACACACACACAAACACACACACACACACACACAGTGGTTGGTGAATAAATGAAAATATTTATTTATGATGATCAATATTAGCAGTTTTTTCGCTATTTTCTAAAGATATGTTCATGAGGAAAAGCTCACTATATTTTTAGAATGGCTATTATTTCCCATCTCAGACCTTCGGTCGTTTACAGGTCACACGGTTGACCCTCCTCTGTCCTGACTGACTATATGTAAACACAGCAGAGACATGGCTCAGTGCCGTCCAAAATACATTACACCATGAAATTTGTGCTTCATTTATGTGAATGCGACTAGTAAGCGGAGAAAATGGCATACACTTATGTATTATAACCATTGTTCCCCACTAAATATTAAAATATTTATACTTTTTAACCTCTGAACAGGTATATATTTCCCCATGAACTGTTTCAAATTAAAACAGAGGGTCTCAAATTGTGGAAACAGCATTCAAATGTAAAATTCGAGGTAAAAGGTTCTTGTTGCGATGGAGGAAACCAAAGTGGTCGTAGTGAAGCAGGAATCGCAAACTTTCACATGCGTATTTTAGAAGGTTCTTAGCATGTTATTTCAATAGTTCTGATAACGCTATAAATATTGTATTGCGATATAAGTGTGCTAGTCCCTTAGCACTTCCTTAGTGCACTTAGCGTACTTGTATTGCAAAATACAATTTGAAATGCTCCCCGCCCATTGTTTGCCAGGGATGGGAAATCAGTTTTCTAGCAATCGAAGCTAAATCCTTTTGTGCTTTCGTTACTATTAACTATACAATAGTGAATCTAATAAAGTTTTGCCCAGTGGGTCAAAATGATATTTTAGGTTAGGCAAATATCCACAATACGCAAATTACAATATATAGCAGGAAAGTTTTACTTATATTTACTTGTAAAGTAGATCAATGCGTCGATCGTTAATGCTGGAATACTGCTTGATGACATGGACGTACCATGTTCCTGTTTTTCCAGCGAATAAGGAAGCTTGCGTTCAACAGACGTTGCTAAGGCTGTAACCTGGCCTGTCCAATTGTGTTCCTTAAGTAAGACTTCACTCTGTTCAAGCAAGAGAAGTTTTTCTCGACACTGCAATTTGTGGAAGGAATTGCTGCAGCTAAGGTAAGTTTGTAAGCTTCCAGCAACACACTTTGAATATCACTTTCCAAAAACAGTTTTATTACTTCAGTTACACCTCGAGACAAGAACTGGTCGTCGAAGTAGACAAACTCGAGCTCGTTTTCAATCTTGAAAAGTCAAAATACATGTCGCAATAATTTTGTAATGAAATTAGCTTCTTGACAGGAAAACATTTTTTAAAGGCAATTGGGATATTACTTCACAATGTAATGTAATTAATTATTAGAACCTAAAAAAGTGCATTTTTATTTAATAGGTACATACAAAAGTAATTTCGCTTCTAAGTTTTTGTTTCTTCAAAATACACGATTATTAGTGCACCAATACATTTTTAGAGCACTATATTGTGTTCTCAGAGGTTATTCCCAGAAAAATTCGGTTATACATTTGATTTGACATATCTTTAATGTTCAGTATTTTAATCAAAATCATTGGAGCTATTCTTGAGAAAATCCAAAATTTTGAGTATGCTACTTTTGTGTAGAGTTAACGATTTTTGAGATATTCCTTGTTATTTGTTTCAATAGAATACACTTTTATAAGCACAGTAATACAGAATCGGTAAAGAAGAGCACGTGAAAGTAACAGAGCCGATAAATATATTTTCCCCCTTGATGTGCATTTATCTGCGCATTATAGAACATTTCTGTGGGAAGAATATTTGCGTAAAGGGATTTGTGATTCGCTGAAAATTAAACGTATGCTACTTTTTTCCTGCAATTGTTGTGGATATTGGCCGCAGCCCACAAAATACGTCCATGCACTTCCGCCCTCTGCCTTGATCTGCCACATTTTGTAATTAATTTGTTGTATCGTTTGAATTAAATTGTTCCAGCAACGTCGAGTGCAGGGATATTTCACCCCAACGGCACACAGATGCTTCTGCACCGAAACACACCCCATATGTTGTGGAGGTTTGCGGCCACTCGACACCCTAATGCACCACCGCAGCGGGGGCAGTAAATGGACTTGGGGAAATTGGATACAATCAAACCCTCTGCAGGAGGGATCATGATGCATCCCTTGAGGGATATCTCTGACTGACCAAACGTTTCTTCTCCCTTTCGAAATTGACTAGGGAGCTCTCGGGGAATTAATTACTGCACAGCGTTCTGAAGACGTGCGCAGGTGGTACACGATGTTACTAACGTTCCATGAATAATATCCTCACGTGAAGTATTCTACATGTTTGTTCATACCATCCAAAAACGTTATAAATCATTTGTATACTTTCTCTACGCATAGCAAGCACATATCAGGTAGACAAAGTATTGCATTCCACCCAAAATTTTGGTATAGAGATTCCACCGGAAATATATATTCAGAGCCCTGGGAAAAAAAAAAAATATCTGATGTGCTCCATTCCCATGATTTTCTCTACATCGGTTTAATAAATTATTGTTAAACCATGTTCTATCTAATATAATCGAGATAAATACTATCGGAAATCATCTTAATTCCTTGCTTCCTTGTAGGTAGAAAGAAAATAAAGGAATACACTAGGCTAAAACGAATGTCAACTCTCTCAAAAGCTGGTTGCCATGAGGTTGAAATCCATCTCCATGCAGGGGCAGGATTTACAACTTTCCTGTGAGAAAAGTTTAAGATTTCAAATCTGAAACAAATAACAAGAATATCTCAGAAATGATTAATTGCACGAAAAAACGTATAACATACATTGAATGTTTCAACGTGATCTCCATTTTTGGAGTAGTAAGTAATTGTCTAACTCTTACAGTTTACTAGTTAAATAAAATTCAGCAAAATTCATTCAGAATAAACAGGTTATTCCCACAAAAATCAAGAATGTACATTTTATTTGCCACATAAATATATTAAATATACGGTATTTGAATAAAAATCGTTAGGGCCATTTTTGAGAAAATCAAAATGTTCGAATTTTTTTCCATGTAAAGTGTAGTTTGTGGTGGGGGAATTTTTCTCAAAATCTTCGTGTCGCATCCCTGGAAGATACTGAACTTAAATACCAAGTTAGGTATTTTACTGACTTTGCGTTTATGAGTTATCGCGTTCACAGACACACACACGGACCTTTTTCCAAAAATGCTTTTTTTGGATACAGGGGACCCTAAAACGTGTATTTCCGGTGAAACCTCGGTATTGAATATTTGGATGGAATGATATACTTTCTATATACTATATATGTACATGTAGATAAAGTAAAAATTAGTAAAACGTGTGTGTGCATGTGTGTGTTTTACAGCATAACTCAAAAACGAAAAGCCCCTTAGTTCAGCGTCTTCCAGGGACGCGACATGAACATTTTCAGGAAAATGCCCTCACCCGCAACAACCCATTGAAAACTTTTAATTTTCTCAAAAATGGCTTCAATGATTTTCATTAAAATACCTTATGCTTAAGATATTTTATGCCAAATGCAACATATATCTTAACACCCTCTGACAAACGTTTGCATATTGGGTGACTTCTACATTACTGATAAAGCGTAAGAAATAGACTAAAACTTACTACACAAAAATATAGATCTCGTTAAAACATGCAATTTATGTCATACGCATTTTTTTTAAGTTAATCATTTCCGAGATATTACTTGTTATTGGTTTTAATTTTAAAATATTGACAACTTTCTCAAACGGGAATTCATCATTCCTATGTTTTACCCCTGGTCATGCAAATGGCACCGAATATTAATAACAAAATACAAGTTTAAAAAAAAAAACTATTGCTGTAGTCTAGTCTCCTTATTTCCTTACAACTTACAAGGGAATAAGCAACAAGGCCATTTCTCCTAATGCTTATCTTTATTAACAAAGTGGATGGAAGAATAAGCTTTTGTAAAAATATTTTGTTACAGAATAGGCAGATAAAGTCATGTAAACGGAACACACATTTAATAAGCAAATTCTATGAGTCTATATTTGAAGACCTGAAACATTTGAATACAGTAATGGAGCAAATAGACACCTTAGGATATAGGTAAGCAGTAATACGTAAATGTGATAAAAGTGGTTATCTTTCACTTAGTGTTCTACAACAGTCAAAACAGTCCACATAACCGAAACAGGAAAATAATTTTGTTTCACGTAACGTGAATAACGCGGGTCCTCTCGTATGTAGTCTTCGTTCCTTTAGCAAGAGTAGGGGGAAACCGGGAAAAAATTCTGATGTGCTTTCTATATATGTGTAGCAAACTTATTTTATTATTATTATTATTATTATTATTATTATTATTATTATATAGCCCCTTTAACATCTACGGTCATATCGAGGGCTCTCCACTTTTACGTTGGTTTAAATCATTTTGTTTTACACGCACACATACAAACTTCCAGACTGTGGGGGATAGGGAATAATTTTGGCTAGAAAAAAATTCCCCGCCCCAGCTGGGAATCGAACCCGGGTCCCCCGGGTGAGAAGTCAGCTCGCTGACCACTCGATCACAGAGGCAGTCAGCAAACTAAAGTTAAAAGCCTTATTCTTCAATCTACTTTACGCTAATCAAGTTAAACAGCAGAAATAGTCTATTACTTGGTACCTAGTAAGATGAATAGGGAATACACTAGGCTAAAGCGATACTCAAACCTTTTAAAAGCTGGTTGATATCCATTTTTTTGCATGGCTAGGAGTTGACAAATTCCCGTATGACAAACGGTTAAGTATTTTAAAACTGAAACCAATAACGAAGAATATCTCGAAAATGGTCAACTCCACGAAAAAGGATGTATATGACAAATTGAATTGTGTCTTTTAATGATCTTCATTTTTTGTGTAGCTAGTTTTTTCTATCTCCAGCGGTTTACCAGCTATGCAAAGTTCATCCAGAATAGATAAGAACCTAATCATAGGTTATTCCCAGAAAATTCAAGACATAAATTTTATTTGTCATGTAAATATCTAATATATGGTATTTTAATTAACCTCTTCAATGTTACGATCGAGATAACTCGACCCGTTTGAGTAATTGTAAGGCTTAGAATTTCGTATTCTCCTACAGCAGTTTTTAAATCAATTTATATATACATAAAGTATTTTCTGTGTAGTTAGTTTTTATCTTTATTTCTAACGGTTTACCAGTTATGCAAATAAGTACCTGGCCGCGCCGTGGCCGAGTGGTTAGACCGCTCGCCTCTCACCTACAGGGTTGGGTTCGATCCCAGGCGACCGCATGTGAGATTTGTGGTGGACAAAGCGGCGCTGGGGCGGGTTTTCTCCGGGTACTACGGTTTCCCCCGCCATCTCATTCCACCGGTGCTCCATCATCATTCATGTATCATCAGTGTCACCGCCTGCGGTGCCATAAGTAGTTAAAGCGGGCGTTAAACACTACCAAAAAAAAAGTACCTAATCATAGGATATTCCCAGAAAATTCAAGATATACATTTTATTTGTCATGTAAATATCTAATATATGGTGTTTTAATTAAAATGTTTCAAGCCATTTTTGAGAGAATGAAAAGTGGTCCATTTTTCCCATGTAACGGGTAGTTGGGGATGGGGGGGGGATGTTTTCATTATACTTAAATACCACGTTTGGTATTTAACGGACTTTTCGTTTTTGAGCTATGCTACCTATATATATATACACACGAATATGTTTGTAGAAAGTCTTATGGATTCACGGAGTCCTAACATGTATTTCGGGTAAAATCTCGGTACCGAATTTTTTGGGTGGAATACAATACGTTTTCTATACACTATGTACATGGTAGTGTAGAGAAATTAATATGTCCACTTCCAATTGGTAATGACAAAAAAAGGTTTATAATAAAACTGCTTTTTTCAACTTATGTAAAAACATTCCGTTACGGGACCTACCAGAAGCGGAGAATACAAATTTCAGCCAATATCTTTTCCAAACCAAAAAGCCCCAGAAGATAAAAGGACGAACTTTGGTCCGTATTGAAAAGAGATAAAATGCTACACAACTGGGGAAGGAAGCAAGAATTCCAAACTTGCGGTGTAAATTCCTGAGATGCCGTACATCCCTCATGCATCGGCATGTCGTGGTTACATTGCCACAGGGCACTCCAGAGGGACACAGACAACACGTGTCGACAGACCCATTTTGTGTAAGAGGTTACAACTCTACTTCTGAAACTCTGGAAACAAGCTAGATTTAGATAGTTTGGAATGTTGCTGGTTATAAAGAAAACAACTATGGTAACTGCGTCACTCCTTAGTCGGTCACAGGTACTTTACACTCGTAGTTGGCAAGGAAAATAACTGGTTACTCAGTAACACACACAAAAACAGCTGGTATCGAACATATCTAGCTACGCAGTAACATATACACAATCAGCGGTACCAAAAATAACTAGGTACTCAGTAACATACAGAGAAAGCTGGCATCTAAAGTAACTAGTTACTAGTTACTAATTAACATGTAAAAGCAGCGATACCGAAAGTAACTAGTTACACAAAAGTAACAGGCGCCGAAAGTAGCTGCTACTCAGGAACATATACAAAAGTAGCTGTCTTACAAAATAACCAGTTACTCATTAACACTAACAGAAGAAGCTAGGGCCGAAATTAGCTAACGTATGCAGAAGTAGCTAGTAGTAAGGTAATTAATACACAGGAGTAGCTGATACATGCTCAATAATATACAAGAAGTATTCTTTTCTCCAAAACACGATGACCTTCAAACGGGACCGCTCCTCCCTGCCACTGGGCAATAACCATTAGCAAACAAAAGACGAGCCTGTATTAGGGGTGAGAGACAACGTAGTAAAATCACTGGGAACCTGGAGAATCCAAGACTCTGCTTGCAAGTCGAGATTCTGCCTCAATTAAGGGACTAGTAAGTGGAAGACTTGGCAATTGCGAGGGCTGTTTCCAACCACAAGCCACTTAAAACCAAACTTTAAAGTCACGCCGCCTTTGGCAGAGTTATCCTGTTATGAAAAATACTGTAGATGGTGCCGAAAATAACTAGCTACTCAGTAAGGATTACAGAAGTAACATACTGAAATAGCAGGCTTCTGTGATAACATGTTCAAAAGAATGATACAAAGAAAAATACTTCTGAAGGATTATTCCTCATCGTAATGCTGTTATTACTTCTGTAATAGTGTTCTTAGGAGTGTAAACACATGTGATAGCAACTGCAGCTTCGAAAGTTAAAAAAGTCTAAACAATAACTTCTTACTCCTCCATAAGTTCCAGAATAATAAATTCCATATTGAGTTCAATCTTTTAGCAAGAGTTTTATTAAATTAGGAGGATATGGATTATTATGTATGTTTTAGTTACTCACAACAGTTACAAATGACAAGAATACTGAACGTAATTCCCGTCAAATCGCACAGAAATGTAGTAAGTCGGTAATGATTACAAAAGTAACAAGAACGGAAAATAACAAGTTACATAGAATGGCTACAAAATTAACAATTAGAAAGTAGCTATTAGTTGGTAAAAAGCAACTTGGGTGAAAGTAACTGGTTTGTCAGCAATAGATATAAAAGAAACGCGGAGACAGAAGTAACCATCACCTGTCTGAAGAATGAATGCAGACGGCCACGAGTGGAAGCTTTCGTAAACACAAATAAGCGGTATTACGTCATCAGCACCGGTGCATGCCCTGTACAGTTCGGCACTACTGGAATGTAACAGTTGAGTGTGTTACAGTAGGTGGGTTCGAATCAAGTCAAAATATAAAGACCGGCGCAGGAAGCAATACGCTCACAAAGTAGAAAATTAATATACATTAGTGATAGAGGAAACAGCAATTTTAACCTATTGTGGATCGTTTTACGTACGCTGTGCTGATGTTTTGATGATCAGACTGTACTGCACTATATTCCCGCCTTCTCTGGCCTCTCTACAGTTATACTAGCGCCCTCCCCTAACAACTGCACTCCATCAGATAGGAAGTAGTTATTCATATCGGTTACAAACATATGGACCCATAAATTTACTAGCTCCTCAATTAAAGTCACAAGAGTAGCGGATTCAGAAACTACCTTGAATAACCAGTTACAGTCATGAATGCAGAAGCAAAGGAGACAGTACTTCACACATCTTGCAGTACGTCAGGCAAACCAGCTGTCTTAAAAAGGATAAACTCCACGAAAATAATGTATATAAATTGTGTGTTTTAAAGTGCTCTACATTTTTCCTGTAGTAAGTTTTTGTCCATCTGTTATGGTTTAGCAGTTATTCAAAATTCCGAAAAATTCATCCAGAATAAAGTACTCTTCAGAGATTATTCCCAGAAAATTCAAGATATACATTTTATTTGTGAGGTAAATAGTTTTAATATACGATATTTTAATCAAAATCGTTAGAGCCATTTTGAGGAAATCAAAATTTTCGAAAAAAGTTCCATGTAAAGGGTAGTTGGGGGTGGGGGATTTTTCACAAAATCTTCGTGTCGCCTGCTTGGAAGATACTGAATTTAAGTACCAAGTTTGGTATCTTACCGACTTTTCGTTTTTGAGTTATCGTGCACACACACACACACGTACCTTTTTCCGAAAATGCTTTTTTAGATAAGGGGGACCCTAAAACATATTTCCAGTGAAATCCCGGTATCGAATTTTTGGGTGGAGTGCAATACTTTCTCTACACGCTATGTACATGGTACGTATAGACAAAGTAAAAATTACATAGGTGATTACCTCTTGCTACACTATTTTGCTCGACGAGCCAATGGAATGACCCATTGAATCAATAAGATATGCTAAAAACACATGTTACCAATTATCATTTACCTCGAGGGGCGTGTAACGGTGGCACACTTATAATCGTTCAGTTGTAATCTTATGTAGAATATAATCTGATTTTCCTATGGGGGCCTTCGTTTTTAATTGTTTAATTTGTGTAGATACCTTTACTTTTATGGTCATATCAGGGGCTATGACTTGACGTCATTGAAGTTACCTTTCATTTCTTTCTTTCTATCTCTTGTATTTATATACCCTTCTTTAAATCCTATGGCTACATACTTTGACTGGAGAAGTAATCATTCTCTCTTTCATTCTTGCTTATTTTATCTGTATAGCCTGCTTAAACTTCAACAATTATATCCGGAATTTTGACTTGAAAAACCTGCGTCCCCCCTTCCCATTCTTGTTTCTTTTATTTGTATATCCTTCTTTAACTCCTATGTTCACATCATGAGCTTTAGTTGAGAAACAACTAAGGTTTCCTTTTCTTTCGTTCCTTCATACTTTCTCATCCGATTTTTAATTGATGCGGCCATACTCTATAGAGGGCTTTTGATTTGAGAAACAGCTCCTTTATTGTAAGCCTTTATTATTTTGTTGTTTTATTTAATTTTTATCATTAGCACACCACTACCACACGCATACTTCCAGTCGGTGGAAGTTAGGAATATACCCTAATTAAAAAAAAAAAACATTCCTATCGAGAACTGAAACTGGGACCTCTGTATAATCACTCGAGCACAGAGTCAGCCTCCTATGGTATTTATTCTGGAACTGGAGATTCTAAAGGATGATTTTATTCAGTTTTATCATTAACACAAGCATACTTCCGGACTATGTGGAGGGCGGGGAATGAAGGAAAATTTCTGCCCTAGCCAGAACTGGCACCCGGGACCTTGAGATATGACGGTTATCCTGTTGTGTAATAACAGATTTTACTTTAAGCTACGGGTACATAGAGTGGGTGTTAAATGCAAGCTCCCAACAAGGTTTGTTTTATTCACGTGACCTTTGGCCGACCTCGCCCTGGGAACTCTTACAACAATATGTCAGATGTCACTACACACCCAACACCTGTTGAAGTAGGCGATTCTGTAACACCTACTGACTTCAAACCCCGTTGGATCCAGAAACGTTTTCCGATGTTTTAATGCCTTAAGGGGGCACTAAAGCGATAGTTATCTTATAAAGTACCGAAGTTACGGCTGACATTTTTTAATACTTTGTCAACACGTACTATGTACAGTGCAGACAAAGCTACGAAGCTATTCAAGAAAATCCATCCACTCCAAACTTCCCTTTACATGGAAAAAAAATCGAAATTTGTTATTTTCTCAAAAAAGGCTACAACGATTTTGATTAAAATATCCAAATTCTTTACACTATGAATTACTATTTACGCACACATAAATAATAATGCCTTAAACAAAGGCATATTAAACATGTTATTTAAAGATATTTACGTGACAAATAACATGTATATCTTGAATTTTCTGGGAATAGCCTCCGAAGACCTCATATTCTGGATGAATTTTGCATAACTTGTAAACCGTAAGAGATAGACAATAACTTACAACACAAAAATGAAGATCTCGTTAAAAGACATACTTTCTCATATACTTTAAAAAAATTGAAATAATACATTTTTGAAAAAATTATGCAGAAGTGTCTGTGGGCACCAAGCTGGGATAAACGCTAGCGCAGATTTCTTCTTCTTGTTTGTGATATTCCTGGATTGTAAGACAATTACCGGACTGCATATTCATTTTTCTACCCAAAGTTCTGCATTAAAAGCTAAAAGTAAACACACTATCAAATCAGAAGGTACACACAGACGACTAGGCAACTAAGGCCATCTAACACTCGAAAAAAGCCAATCGAGAAACACGATTGCAAAATTCACATTTCACCAAAATTCAAATGTAAATCATAGTAAAGGAAGGCTACGATGCAACAAATGCCGTATTTCTTGCATTCTCACAGATGAAACAACACACCTGCCCTATGGCCAAGAAGTTAAAGCTACTTAGAAAAACGTATCATATAATGTTCTAGCAAGTTATGCTTTGTAATTGATTTTGATATTATTTTAAAGGAGTTAAACAACATTGTTAGTTTTCTGTATACGTAAACCAGTTACACGATACAGTTCCGATCACAACAAACATAAGGGAGGGTACAAGTTTCTGTACAGTTAGACCGTTTAGTTGTACTTTATTTTATGAAACGCACCTCAAAATCATCTATTACACGATTTGAAAACTTGAATTAATGTAAGCTGCAAAGAAGGAAAAGGGGAGAGGGAGAAAAAGCGCAGACGGGAAGTGTACACCAAAAAAGCACTAAACTTGTCTCATCTGATTCATTCATCCCATTAAACCTTCAAAACGATCCCAATCGACCTGAAACTACTTTAAAAATCCGATGTGTTCCATTCACATGACTTTCTCTACATCTATTATTGTTAAAAACTTATTCTTCTATCTCCATCATGCTAATCGAGAAAAACATTACGAGAAATTGTCCTTATTACTTGGTCCCTTGCAAGTAGAAGTGAAAAAATCTAACGCGTTCCTTTCAAATCTCCTCTAGCTGTTCGGCAAACAAACTATTTATTTCAAAACATTAATATTTTATCTACATCATGCTAATCAAGATATGCATACTCAGAATTAACCTTGTAAGTAGCACGGAAATAAGAAATGCACAGGCTTTAAACGCCGGCCTATGTGAAACAGTTGAAATTCCATATTTTTGCTTGCCAGGAATGAATATACGAGAAACGCATCCTTTGAAGACACTCAACTTATATACCAGGTTTGGTATTTAACAGACTATTCAACAGCTATTTAGCCCCCTCCCCAACACACACACATATACCCAGGGACATGTTTCCAAAAATGCTTTTATCGGAATCATGGGGTCTCAAAACATATATTTCCAGCGAAATCTCGGTGTATCAATTTTTGGGTGCAATACAACACCTTCGCTATACACTATGTATATAGTGCGTGTAGAGAGAGAGAGAGTAAAAATGGAGATTTCGAGACAAATATAGTAATCAAAGGTTTGATAATAATTGAGTATCAAATGAATAAGTGTGTTGTAGTGTAAGAAGGGATGAACCTCCAAAGGGAAGTCCAGTATCATCTGTATTACGCAGCTTTAACAAGAATCTGCTCCAAGCTGAACTCTCTCGGCTGATTGCCCAATATTCCTTTGAGGAAGTTTCCCCATTCGCATTACAATGTCATATAGTTGCAAATAACCACCTAAAGGAAGACTCTTGTATTCTTTGTTATCTCCATATATCCCTCCGAGTACCAGGAATGTATTGATCCCGATCCTCCTCATTCAAAAACCAAAGATGAGATTCCAAAACCAGCAGAAAAACAGGAACAGCAACTACCATGGGTTATGAGTTGCATAAGATCCACAAATTTGATAACTTAGTTGTTTTTTTCTTCAAAATATATATATATATACGGATTAAAAACAAAAGAGAATCACACTTTTTCGCATGACTTTCACTGTCCACTCTTCTAAGTTTATCTACATAAGCTTATTTTCTGTATATTTTATGTTAACTGTCGTAAACATTGCAGATAGAGCAGGAGGCTCAAGCGATGGTGAAATGTTTAAAAACATGTCGCTATAACGGACCTTGAAATTCTATACTCTTTGCAAGACATCACGAGAAACAAAACAACTACGACTCAGCACTACAACGAATACCTCGGAAATGATTAATGACAAAACAGTTATAATCTGTGTGTTTAATCAGATATACATTTTTCGTGTAGATGAAGTTATAAAAATCTGATGTGTACCATTCACATGACTTTCTCCATATCCCTGCAACAAGTAATTCTTAAAAAGCTTATACTTCTATTTACTTTATGCTAATCAGAAAAAATTAGCAGAAATAGGCTTATTACTCGCTTCCTTGTAAGTAGAAGCGAAATAAGGGACAACCGTAGGTTAAAGTGATAGTCGAAAGCTGGTTACTATGTCAATGAAGTTCCTTTGTTTAAATGGATAGGAGTTGACAAGTTCCTGTATGAGAAAAGTATACGTTTATCATAACAGAAACCAAAAATAAGGAATGTCACAAAAACGACGAACACCACGAAAAAAATGTATATAGCATAAATTGTGTGTTTTAAAGTGCTCTACATTTTTTGTGTAGTAAGTTTTTGTCCAACTCTTACGGTTTAGCAGTTATTCAAAATTTAGTTAAATTCATCCAGAATAAACTACTCTTCAGAGGCTATTCCCAGAAAATTCAAGATATACATTTCATTTGTCAGGTAAATATGTTTAATATCCGAAATTTTAATCAAAATCGTTAGAGCCATTTTTTACAAAATCAAAATTTTCGAAAAAAGTTCCATGTAAAGGGTAGTTGGGGGTGGGGGTATTTTTCTCAAAATCTTCGTGTCGCATCCCTGGAAGATACTAAACTTAAATACCAAGTTTGGTATTTTATCGACTTTTCGTTTTTGAGTTATCGTGTTCACACACACACGGACACATACACACACACGGACCTTTTTCTGAAAATACTTTTTTTGGATACAGGGGACCCTAAAAAATATATTTCCGGTGAAATCTCGGTATCGAATTTTTTGGTGGAGTGCAATACATTCTCTATACACTATGTACTAGTGAGTATAGAGAAATCTCTTCTCTAACAGTAATTATTATAAAGTTATTGGTGCTTTACTAAGTGAGTGCACCAAAATGTGCTAAATACTACGCAGGATTATTTTCAACAATATTTTTAAACTATTTACAAATAGCGTACCTATATGAAATGTATACCAAAATGAGCTGCAGATTCGAATTATTCAAAAACAATTAAATAATGAAAATGAATATGTATTAAAATCTCATTTCGATTCCCCTTAAAACACTGGCTCAGCCCTACATGTACCTACAACCAAGTTATAGTATTTTTAGTTGAGAACGTGTCTAGTGATTATTGACATGAAAAAATATTTCAAGAACGATGTGCAAATTTATGTCACAAATGCAATGAAGGTGTTATGTCCTCTCCTAAGCGTGGTGGAGCTATATAATATGGGTAATATTTGCATTTTCTGTGGAACTAGTTTACCTTGGACCGAGCGAGATGGCTCCGCGGTGACGTGAGCTTACATTTGGGAGGTCCCGGGCTCCAATTCCGTCGTGTCTTAAGGCGAATGATAGGTGCATCTCCTTTTACCCCGAATTGTCTGTGTTTCCTGTCCTTTCATCCGATTTTGGGTTTGAGGGCCAGGATACGATAATTGGTGGAAGTGAAACGGTGGAAGTCGCTCTGGAAGTATTACTACCTGGCGTTGCCTAGGATTGCTGGGGTCCCCTTTCTGGGAGATGTCAACTAGAACGCCACAAGAACACGGGTTGTGGTGGCTTAGGAAGAACTAGCCGGCATCAGGATAGGCATCATGATATCTTTGAGAAAAGTTTAAGTAGATTAACTCTACAAAAAATGTACATGCATTAAGTGTGAGCTTCAACGAAAGCTAAAATTTTTGGTGTAATATGCTTTTGTCTACCTCTTAAGGTTTACCAGTTATACAAAAAGCATCTAGACGTTATTCCTAGAAAATTCAAGGAATACGTTTCTTTGAAATAAACATATCTTAAATATAGATACTTAAAGAAAAATCGTTAGCCATTTTTGAGAACATCAAAATTTTCGAAACATTTTCCATGTAAAGGGTAGTACAGGGTGGTGCATTTTCCTGAAAATCCTCGTGTAGCATCCTTATATACCGATTTTAGTATTTCACCGGCTTTTCCTTTTTATTTATGCTGTCCAGAATACACACACACACACACACACACACACACACACACACACACACACACGGCATTTTTTCTACAATGCTTTTTCAGGTACACAAAACATACTTCCGGTGAAATCTCGGTACCTGTCGAGTTTTTGAGTGGAAAACAATCCCTTCTCCATCTACCATGTACATTGTATGTACGTTATAAAGTAACAATGCCTAGTAACATTACTTCACAGTTGTAGAAAAGTCAGTTGCTACTCGCTTTGAATAAAGTTAACAGTTTCCGTGAGGTTTTCTAACAGCACAACTCCTTGTTTGTACAGCGTGCAGGTGAGTTACGTATTGAAATCACGTCTTGTTGCCATAGAAACGTATCTTAGCTTATCGCTCTCGCAGGAGCGCTAAGAGCTGCGGGATCACGATCCCCTGCTAATGCAACGCGGCCTCCCCGATTCACGTATCGTCACTCAAATCTCTCCTTGTACAGTTCTTGACTTATTTAACAGGGCCCTTCAAGGAACGCAAGTTTCTAAACGGGCTTATAGTAGAATGTTTTTACAGTTCAGCTCATGTTAAAAGTGCTGTAACTCTGGCCATCTTGGCTCAAAATGTGTAATTCTGTTGTACTAGAAAGTCAGATTTATAGAAATCGCAAAACCTTCCCAGATATTTACAAATGTATATTTTCATTCATAATAATCTAAATATAAAAATCTGATGTGCTCCATTCACATGACTTTCTCTACATCTCTGCAACAAATTAGTGTTAAAAACGTTATGCTTCTATTTACTTTATGCTAATCAAGAAAAAATTAACAGAAATAGTGTTATTACTTGATTCCTTGTAAGTAGAAACGAAATAAGGGAGTACCATAGGTTAAAGTGGCATCAAAAGCTGGTTGCTATGTGACTGAAGTTCGTGAGAAAAGTATAAGTTTTTTAAAGCTGAAACCAAAAACAAGGAATATCTCAAAAACGATCAACTGCACGACAAAAATGCACATGGCATAAATTGTGAGTTTTAAAGTGCTCTACATTTTTTGTGTTTAAGTTTAAGTTTTGGTCCATCTCTTACGGTTTAGCAGTTATGCAAAATTCCGTTAATTTCATCATGAATAAAGTAGTCTTCAGAAGCTATTCCGAGAAAATTCAAGATATACATTTTACTTCTCAGGTAAAAGTCTTTAATATATGATATTTTAATCAAAATCGTGAGAGCCATTTTTGAGAGAATAAACATTTTCAAAACAGTTCCATGCAAAAGGTAGTTTGGGATGGGGGGGATTTTTTTTTCAAAATCTTCGTGTCGCATCCCTGGAAGATACTAAACTTAAATACCAAGTTTGGTATTTTACCGACTTTTAGTTTTTGAGTTATCGTGTTCAGACTCACTGACACACACACACACACACGGACCTTTTTCTGAAAATACTTTTTTTTGTATACAGGGGACCCTAAAACATATATTTCCGGTGAAATCTCGGTATCGATTTTTTTGGTGGAGTGCAATACCTTCTCTATACTCTATGTACATAGTACGTATAGAGAAAGTAAACAAGTATACGAATAAATTGTGTGTTTAAACGAGATCCACATTTTTTGTGTAATATCTAAGTTTTTTCTATCTCTTATAGTTTACCAGTTACGCAAAATTCAGCAAAATTCATCCAGAAAAACGAGGACTTTAGAGGCTATACTAAGAAAATTCAATATACATTTTATCTGCCGTGTTGATATTTTAATAAAAATCATTACGACACTTTTTGAGAAAATCAAAATTTTCGAAATTTAGTGTATGTAAAGGTATGGTTTGGGGTGTTAGTTTGGGGTGAGAGGATTTTTATTTTCAAAATCGTGTCGCATCCCTGGAAGATTCTAAACTTAAATAGCAGGTTTGGTATTCTACCGAATTTTCGTTTCCGAGTTATAGTGCGTGCTCGCTCTCTCTCTCTCTCTCTCTCTCTCTCTCTCTCTCTCTCTCTCTCTCTCTCTCTCTCTCTCTCTCTCTCTCTCTCTCACACACACACACACTGACCTTTATCTAAAAATGCTTCTTTTAGATACAGTACACTAAAACGTTTATTTCTGGTGAAATCTCAGTATCGAGTTTTTGGGTGGAATGCAATCCTTCTCTATTCACTAAGTACATAGTAAGTGTGGAGAAAGTAAAAGTGATTCTTCTTTCCAGTTACAGAATTCAATATTAATTGCATATAACTGATTTCAAATTAAAGAATAAGGACTTCTCATAATATTCGGGGGGGGGGGGGGCCCAAAAGAAAAACAATACACAAACAAAATCAGAAATGTGTTAAAACCGGAAGATCATTTGTAACACTTTAATGAGAGGCTTACTCTTTCTTGTCTTGCGGTTTGTCTATCTCTAATTTATGCCAAATTAAAAACGCTGTAAGAAATAGTGGCAAAATATGAGTTTCGATAAAATTTGTACTGTTTGTAATCTCTGCCACAACCTAGTATGCAGAGAAGATTTATATCGCATTTCAACAAAGAAATCCATCATTTACATGTCAAAGTCCCCTGACTTTATATAAAAATCCATGTATGCGAGTGTAGATGTGTACAAAATAACTCAAAAATGCAAAGTCGTTTATATACCAAACTTGGCATTTACGTTTATATACTCCAAGGATAGGAAACGAAGATTTTTAATGAACTTTTCCTTACCCCAAACTACCCTTATATGAAACATTTTTGAAATATACCATTTTATTTTTTCAAAAGCGCCTGTAATGATTTACTATAAGTCTCTATATTTAAGATATTTAGATAAAAATGTAGTTATATATGTGAATTTGCAGCAGACAGCTGTTGAAGTCTTAGACAAAAAGTATTACACAAAAATGTGTAGACCTTGTTAAAGTACACGCTTTTTTTCATATAGCGCGATTCATTTTTGAGATAATACTTTTACGGTTTGAATGTTAAAATTTTCAATTGCTATATTGCTATTCAATTTTGCTTGTGAGCATACAAGGAATATAGAAGCTGAAAGTATCACATAACGAACCACAACATTTGACTATGGTAGAAAAATTCACATGAATATAATGCATCAGATTGGTTCAATTAAGCATATATTATAACAAACATTAAACTTTTATGCATATTACCTTTCTTCAAATTGTCTTTCTTCATAAGTCAAATTAATAAAGGAGCTGAATAATTTTTAAAAGTATATGTAAAATAAAAACAAATAAAAATGAACTGACTTAGAAAAACAACTGGAAAGCAGTTGTTTGTTGCGCCCTATGAATAAAAAGACCCAACTATTAATTTCTAAATGTATATAGTAGCTTTAACCTGGAGTCATGAACCGCGCTTTCCCCGTTGGACCATAGCATTGTTTCATGCTCTATGTTTACCTTACGTATTGCAGAGGAAAAATTGGCTGGCCAGAGGTTACTTTGCATCTCATAAGCGGATCTTCATTTATAACCACTATTTTATTGGCAGGAATGAACTGACGCAGCCATTTCAAGCAGCATAGAACAGCTGCGCATCGGCAGAACGTTTCGTATGTCATCCGTCAGTTTGCGTGAAAACAGCAATTAATAACAGGTTTACCACCCTCGCGTTACGATAAACCGCAAAATAACAGCATTCATAAATCAACGTGAGGGGCATTTCCTCTGAGGTCGAATATCCAGAACTATTTTCTTACCGCTATACCTACCATGACAAATAAGTAAGGAAATATGATCACCCTTATTACAAGTTTAACATATTTTTACTTTCTCTAGCTCATAGTAGATTTATTCCACCAACAAATTCGACAAGGGGAAACCACCGGAAATATATTTTTGAAACCCGCTGATGTAAAAAAGAAAGGGGAAAAAAAAAACAAAAAAAACAACAACACATTTTAAGAAAAAGGTCAGTGTGTGTGGACAACATGCTCAAAAATGATAATTCCTTTAAGCACCAAACTTGGTATTTACGTTTAGTACCTCCCAAGAATGCGACACGGATTTTTAAGAAAATACCCCACCCAAACTACGCTTTACAAGCAAACATTTTCGAACATTTTTATTTCTTTAAAAAATAGCTTTATAGTTTTTGATTAAAATACCGTATATTAAATTTATTTATGACAAAAAATGTACATCTCGAATTTTCTGTGAATAGCCTCTACAGTCCTCTTTATTCTTGATGACCTTTATATAGTTGCTAAACCGAAAGAGATTGCCAAAAACTTATTGTACAAAAATTGTAGATCTCGTTGTTGTAGAGTTAACAGTTTCCGACATATTTCTCATTATTGGTTTCAATTTTAAAATGTTTATACTTTTTCTAAAAGTTGTCAGGGTTTCTTTTGCTTTAATCCTGGCCATTCAAAGAAACTAATTTCAATGACAATCGCAGAGCGACAGGTTTTAAAACATTCGACTTTCGGTTTAGTCCAGTGTATTCCCTTATTTACCTCTTATATATAAGGAACTAAACAGTAAGACTATTTCTGCTAATGTTTATTTCAATCAGTATGGTGTAGACATAAGAAAAGGTTTTTTTTTTTTTTTTTTTTTTTTTTTTTTTGTGAGAATAGTTCCTTTGCAGAACAGATAGAGAAAGTCATGTGAATGGGACACATCAGATTTTTATTATTTCCTTACTCCTGAACATACTTAATAAGTTTAGAAAGTTCAAGTTTTTTTAATATAATGTTTATTTATCAAATTTGAAATCCCTTTTACAGTTGAAATGTTTATTCCCTATCCGGCATTAATCATGTACGTTGGAATGCATTCACTGTACTTTTTTTGCAGAAAACCATTGTTATCAACGCCATGGTATTTTTGGTGGAAATGAATGGCAGTGCCAAAAATCATATCTGAAAGTTGCAACAGCAAAATATAAATAGTTTTAATTGGCATTACTGATAAGTCTTAGAAGTAATAACCACAGTCTGATGGTTTTAATTTTCTTAATACCGATTTGAATACATCTAAAATTATTGTTTTTTAATGTCTTACTGATAAATGGCAAAATATGCCGTAAATGCTAACTACATTTGAAAGCGTTTGCCAATAACCACCTCATCAATAGATGTCAAACACATTTGTAGACGTCTATAGTTGTGGGACAACCTCTTGCTATTTGTCCGCCTTGGGCAGGTTGTGGTTTCAGCGCCGGCTGGACCCTGGCTGGCGGGAAGCCGGAGGGGGAAGGGAGAGAGCTCTAACAATTGGATCATAGGTAGAAGTTTTCAGAATTCTCCTGCCTCTGGCTTCATGCAAATCTTCTGGAAGCCGCCGCTCAGTTTTAAAATGAAGGTGAATCATTGTTCGATACGGGATTCTTGGCGAGCAGTAAACATCACTGCCGAACCGCAGCTTCCTCCACAACCAGCGCTGCCTCGGCTTCGCTGCCGCTGTCACCCGAGGCAAGCCCTGCCTTGGCCGCAACACCGCCTCCTGTCACCGCTGCTTCATCGGCAGCCAGCATCGCTTCCCAGCGACCGCAGCCGCAATCGCCACAACTGCAGAGCTCCACGCCGCCGTCCCGGTACAGTCGTGTTATGGCCAGTCCGGCATGTCTCCGCCGCTAAACAGTCAAAGTGGCCTCCTTGTGTGAGAGTCATCCGCATCTACTGTGACTGGGGCCCAACGCCGCTCTTTAGTCTGGAACTTCAGGATCGAGCGCACCTGGACAATTAATTTGCTTCTTACTTAATAAGGAAGATTGACAATTCAATACTTTTTGAATGCAAATCAAATGTTATATTAATCTTTTTAGGATTTTTTTATTTACTGTAATAAATTAACGAGTTTTGAGTATTAATTATTAAATTAGGTAGATCTGAGTAAATAATGCACTCATAATATAATAACTTAAATATTTTTTTTTATTTTTAAAATATGCCTTGGCGGCAAAGTTGTCCTTGTTATGGTGGCATCTAGTCGTCGAGGTTACCAGACAGGACATCACGCTGTTGTGCCTGCTCTTCGCCGCCGAGGGTTCACTAGTGGCAGCACCAATGAATACACCGCAGAGTGCACTGGTAACGACACCAGCCGCCGTGACCGGTTCGTTTTACTTTCTCTATACGCACTATGTATATCGTGTATAGAGAAGGTATTGCATTCCGCCCAAAAATTCGATACCGAGATTTCACCGGAAATATACGCATTTTTGGAAAAAGGTGTGCTTGTGTGTGTGTGTGTGTGTGTGTGTGTGTGTGTATGTGTGTGTGTGTGGGGTTGCACGATAACTCAAAAAAAGTCTGTAAAATACCAAACTTGGTATTAAGTTTAGTATCTTCTAGGAATGCGACACGAATATTTTGAGAAAAATTCCAAACTACCCTTTACATGGAAAAAAATTCGAACATTTTGATTTTTGAAAAAATGGCTCTAACGATTTTGATTAAAATGCCTATATTAAAGATATTTATATTGCAAATAAAATGTTTATCTTGAAATTTCTGGGAATAACCCATAAAGACCTCTTTATTGTGAATGAATTTTGCTGAATTTTTCGTAACTGGTAAATCGTAAGAGATAGTCAAAAACTAACTACACAAAAAATGTAAATCCCATTGAAACGCACACTTTTTTTCACATACGTTTTTTTTGTGGAATTGGCCATTTCTGAAATGTTTCTTATTTGTTTCACATTTAAAATACTTAAACTTTTCTCACACGGAAAGTTGTAAACTTTTAGTCCTGCATAGAAACTGATTTCATCTACATGGCAACCAGCTTTTAAAAGATTTGACTATCGTTGTTATCCTAGTGCACAGGCTTATTTTGCTTCTACTTACAAGGAAGCACGTAATTAAGACAATTTCTGCCAATATTTATTTCGATTTTCATGAAGTAGATAGAAGCATACGCTTTTTCACAACAATTTGTTACAGTGATGTAGAGTAAGTCATGAGAATGGAACGCATCAGATTTTCTTTTGTAGTGTTTAACGACCACTGCTACTACTTGTGGCACCGCAGGCGATGATATGGATGATACATGGAATGAAGATGGAGCACCGGTGGAATGCGATGGCGGGTGAATCCGGAGACACCGCAGAAAACCCGCACCTGCACCGCTTTGTCAACCACAATGTGGACGGTTCTGTGCACCTGTGGTGGCATGGGGCACTTTACCGGGCAAGCCCAGTGCCCCAGCTATCCTAAGATTAGGCAACCGCCGTCTGCTCGGGTAGCACTATATCCAGTATCAGCAGCTCCACCGCCACGGTTAACACCGCCGACCCCACGTCTGTTTCACAAACTCATTTCATCAAGAAATCCCAAGGCCCTCGTGATGTCATCCAGAACCTCCCAAGAAGTGCAAAAGGAGCGCCCTTCTACGTTCAGCATAGGCTGGAATTGGTGGGAGTACAGGAGGAGCTTCAGGAGGTCACTGCGGAGGAGGTGAGTGTCCCCTAGTCCGGAGCACTCCAACTGGCTCCCCAGGGATGGTCAGACTCCAGCCACCATGGCCACTACAAGCAGTAGCTTCACATCAGCACCCTTCAGCCTCTCGTATTCTAGCAAAAATTGCTAAGGGGCAGGCTGGGCTTCACGGTCAAACCTATCTCCCTGCCGTCAAGTTCTTACTCCCCTGGCTACAATTTCGGTCTAGTTACCTATCACCTCGAGTTCGCAGGTGCAATCACCGATACCCGTATCCCTTTCTTATCAATAACCGGTGGAGGGATGTTTTTAGTCGGTATGCCCAGGTTGATCCTTAAGGTGATCCTCTCCACTCGGATAAGAGGGGGGGGGGGGCGGGGGGGGAGGTTCGATTCATTTCTGTTCTGATTTTTCCTCTGAGTTTTTTTATCAGTTGTCGAATAGACCCAGTTTGGCACGTTACCAAGCGACAAGAGAGAGAGACTGAACTTCAGGCCTACGAAATAAAGTGCTACGTGTACGGGAAATCAAATTAATGAACAAATCTGGTGTATTCTCCTGAATATCCGCATGTAACCTTTATATGTTATTCGATTAAACAGAATAATAAAAGGCAACTTCCATCTCTGTCACGTTATTCTCGATATGAGGCTTCCTCGAATGCATTTCAATTAAAGTAATATGGTGTTAGCTATTCACAAACCTATAGAAACAATTTAGCTTTAGAAGGGGGGGGGGCTCAAAAACAGAGAGAATGCAGACCTTCAAATTGCTCTAACAGATGACTTACACCAAAATGGGAAAAAGTAATAATTTAGCGCGAAATATCCCGAAACGTGCTATTTCTACGAAAAATAAACAAAATAGTATGACAAAAAAGGTATGTTTTAATAAATCCACAGTTCTCAGTAAACTTTTTGTTTAACTTTTAAAGTTCTCTGGTTGCACAAAGGGTAGGGTAGCTCACATGCTTAAAATACACATTTTATTTTTATGTGACATTTTATAACATAACAAAGAATTTAATCAAAATGTCTACACCAAATATAAAAATAAACGATTTGCCTTGTTAAAGTAAGTTTGGACTGGAGGAATTTCTTGAGAATCTTTCACTGGAATATTTAAAGAAAGCCCTGGGTCAAGTACTGCATGTTATTTATTCCAGTGTTTGTTGTTTACTCTCCCTGAAAGTTTCTGAACATACGGGTGACCTCAAAACGCGTATTCTAGTGAAGTTTCGATATAAAATATATGGACAAAATACAATATTTACTCTTACACATGTAAGCAGTAGCAAAAGTAATAATGTGACTTCTATACCATGTCTTCTACTTCAAGAGATGCAGATTTTAGCGTTTTAACGCGTAGGCACTCAGTATATTTGTTAATTGTGTCTTTTTTTCGCATAGCAACAAAGTAAAAGCGCCCCATTTCACTGCATCTAATGCTTTCATCTCCTGGAAAGACAGGAAACAAGCTAGCATCGTCACAACTTGTGTACCGTGTAGCACGAAGTTTCCTGCTAATCAGGTAGTGCCAAACATCTTGACACAATCCATTAGTGTCTCAGGTTCGAGGCAACCAACTCACTAAACTGTCGCAAGAGATTTCCTTGCAGGTAATACAATCAGAGTAAAGTTTCTTCTTATTACATTTAATTTTAAAGTTCCATCTATTATTTATCGGGTCGTCTCTAAACGTGACGAAAAGAGTTAAGATTCAGAATATTCTCTTTTCCATTAATTTTTACTTTCTCTAGCCCCGTATGTACAATGTACATAGGGATAGAGAAGGTATTGCACTCCACCCAAAAATTCGATACCGAGATTTCACCGGAAATATATGTTTTAGGGTTCCCTGTATCCAAAAAAAGCATTATCAGAAAAAGGTCCGTGTGTCAGTGTGTCCATGTGTCCGTGAACACGATAACTCAAAAACGAAAAGTCGGTAAAATACCAAACTTGGTATTTAAGTTTAGTATCTTCCAGGGATGCGACAAGAAGATTTTGAGAAAAATCCCCCACACCAAACTACCCTTTACATGGAAAACATTTCGAAAATTTTGATTTTCTTAAAAATGGCTCTAACGATTTTGATTAATATATCGTATATTAAAGATCTTTACCTGACAAATAAAATGCAAGTATATCTTGAATTTTCTGGGAATGGCCTCTGAAGACTACTTTATTCTGGATGAATTTTACGGAATTGTGCATAACTGCTAACCGTAAGAAATGGACAAAAACATACATGAAAAATGTAGAGCACGTTAAAACACACAATTTATGCCATACACATTTTTTTCTTCGAGTTGATCATTTTTAAGATATTGGTTTATCGTTCCTGCTTTGAAAAACATACTTTTTTCCTACAGGAATTTGTTAAGTCCTGCCCATACAAACAAAGGAACTTCAGTTACATAACAACCAGCTTTTGGCTATCATTTTAGCTTTGGTACTCTCTCATTTCGCTTCTACTTACAAGGAAGCAAATAATAAGACTATTTCTGCTAATGTTTCTCGATTAGCATGAAGTAAATAGAAGCATAAGCTTTTTAACTACAATTTGTTGCAGAGATGTAGAGAAAGTCATGTGAATGGTACACATCAGATTTTTTGGGGTGCATTGGGAAAGAGCATTGTAAAACTTATACTGTATTCCTTTAATCCTTATAGATAGTATTAAAGGATTGTTTACTTCTCACAGGTATCCAGCTAAACTTTTGCCAGAATGTTCAATAAATCAATTTGTACCTCCAAATATCGCTTTGAACGATAACTTCAATTACATACAGTGGCTTTTGCTTTCAGAGCTCTTTCAAGCTTCAACAAGAGTCCATTTAAAATTAAATGCTCAAGAACACACGGCCTAATGGACTGTATATACTTACAGTGTTCTTTATTTGACTTTGATATTTTTTACACTTTAGCACACTCAAAACATATACGAAATTTGTAACCGAATATATTCAATTTTTTCAGGTAAAAGTCAGAGAGAAAAACCTTAAAACAAAAGCAAATGGCGTATAAGTCTGAGCTTCTCCAGATATGACAGTAAAATCAATCCGATCATTGTTAATAATCCGTTACAAAAATTAGATTTAAATGTTTGTTCGTTTTTTTTTTCTAAAATAAGCAAATGAGTGAGGGAGACTCACAAAATGTATATTTTATTAAAACACAATTTGTGATAATTTGTTTTTGGTTTGAATTTTGAAGTACTAGTATACTTTTGTAACTTGGGAAGTCATTCTTTCCTTCAACTTCTTTTTTGTTTGTCCTTTCTTCCCTATGATCCTCTCCCAGCTGTACACAGAAAATGGAACTTCAAAGTAATGTCATAGCGACCCGTTCTTAAAGATTTACTATTGTTTAAAGCCTGCTCTACTCCCCTAATCCCCTTGTACTTACAAAGAAAGGTACAACAACCCAATTTCCTATATTGCAGTGTAGGAGTAGCATAACTACTTCACATTTAGCATAGCTCAAAACGATAAGTGAGTTAAATACAAATGGTATTGAAGTTCAATTTCTTCCTAGGATGCTACACGGAGATTTTCAAGAAAACCCCGACAGCACCAACTGCCCTTTATATGGATAACTGGCATATGTTCAAGATACTTTCACGACAAACGAAATGAATATCTTGAATTTTCTGGAAATAGCCTCTGAAGAACTCCTCATTCTGGATGACTTTTGAATAATTTTTGTATAACCGGTAAACCGTAAGAGATAGAAAAAAAACTTACTAAACAAAAATATAGATTTCATTAACACATACACAGTTTGTCATACACGTTGATTTAACCGTTTTCAAGATATTTGGAGTTGTTGACTTCCGCTTTAAGCTACTTAAAGTTTTCTTAAACGGGAAAAAGAGAACCGACTTTCAATTGTTTCACCTAGCGACCGGTTTTTAAAAGATTTGGCTATCGCTTTAGCGTAGCGTTTATTTCCGTCCTACTTAAAAAAAAGCAAGTAATAAGAATAATTCTGGTAATGTTTATTTCGATTAGTATAATTTAGATAAAAGAATAATCTTTTGTATGAAACGTTTAGACAAAGTCAATTGAAGGAGAACACACGATTTTTTAAAGAATGGAATAAATACATGGTGAATGTATAAGACGTGAAAAAATCTGATATGTTCCATTTACATGACTTTCTTTAAATCCCTGTAACAAATTATTAATTATTGTTATTGTTATCTACTTCATGATAATTGAGATAAACATTAGCAGAACTTGTCGTAATTACTTGCTTCCACACAAGTAGAATTGAAACAAGGGAATACACTAGGCTACACCGATAGTCAAATATTTTAAAAGCTGGTTGCATGTGGTTGAAATCCGTTTAAATACATGGCCAGGAGTTTGCAAAATTCCGTGTGAGAAAAGTTTAGGTATTTTAAATCTGAAACAAATAAGGAATATCTCAAAAAATTGTCAACTCTACGAAATAAAGTATAGTTCATAAATCGTGTGTTTTAACGAAATCTACATTTTTGTGTAGTAAGGTTTTTGTCTCTCTTACGGCTTGCTTACCAGTTATGCAAAATTCATCCAGAATAGAGACGTCCTTTGATGATATTACCAGAAAATTCAAGATATACATTTTATTTGGCATGTAAATATCTTTAATATACGGTATTTTAGTCAAAATCGTTAGATGCATTTTTGAGAGTAAAACTTTTCGAAATTTTTTCCATGTAAAGGGTAGTTTGCATTGGGAGGGGGGGTTACTCTCAAAATCTTCGTGTTTCATCCCTGGAAGATACTACAATTGAATACCCAGTTTGGTGCTTTACTGATTTTTCGTTTTTTGAGTTATGTTCACAGACACAGGGACACACACGGACCTTTTTCTAAAAATGATTCTTAGATACAGTGAACCCTAAAACGTGTACTCCAGGTGAAAACTCGGTATCAAATTTTTGGGTGGAATGCAACAGATACCTTCTCTATACATCATGTACATAGTACGTGTACAGAAAGTAATGTATATTTTACTTGGAAAATAGTTGCAATTAAATATATTTCCGATAACCAAAGAATTAAGTTACATTGCCTGTATTTTCTCTTGTTAATGTACTAGGCATATCCTCAAAAGTTAACTTACCTCAGGTTCGGAGCAACCTTAACACGCCAATGACCTCGGCGGTTTGTATCCTGCAGCTTAAAGCCAACATGTTCCCTCAACTGGGAAATTAATCTCAAGTCGCATGTGCACACAATTTAATTAAGAGCAAGGTAGTCAATCATGGCGACAAGACACGGCAAATTATATTGCTCTGACGCCATCACCAACACTCAAGTTATAACAACACTGGAAAACTCCAACTTACGTAAAAACCACAAAACGTATGACTGTTACAAAAGTACGGTTACATTACATTACACGACCATTCCGATGTCGAGCTTTCACTGGAGATATACTAGATATGATTTGAGTATTCATGAAAAGTGCCAGTTTTAGAGAGAGGCAAAAAAAAAAAAAAAAAAAAAAAAAAAAAATGAAATGTGGGAGTCTGAGTGCGTATGTATGTGCGTGAGACAGAGATAGAGGGAGAGAGCATAACTCAAAGCCGTAAAGCCATTTAAATACCAAAATGGTATTTAACTTCAGCATTATCCAAGGATGCGACAAAAATATTTTAGGAAAATGATCACATGAGAATTTTTTTTGAAAATGCTGAGATTTTGAAAAATGGCTCAAACAATTCTGATTAGCCCGTGGTGGTAGCGTGTCCGCCTCACATTCAACAGGTTGTGACTTCGAATCTCGTTTAGGGTAGTTTCCCGGATAAGGTATTTTCGGGGTTTTCCCTTAGAGAAGACGAATATCGAGCACCTCTAAGCTCCGTGGATCCTGAGATCATTTCAGCAATTTCATTTATCGTCCGATATTGAACAACCAGGTTAAAAGACGTTAAACTAAAATAACAAACTAAAATACAGTATCTTTGAGATATTTTCTGACAAATGTAATTTATATCTGGAATTTTCTAGGAATCTAAAGTTTTCTTCATTCTAAATGACTTTGGTGTCTTAACTATTAACCTTAAGAGATAGGCAAACTTTCACTTTATGTGTTACACTCACATGACTTCAGCTAGCTATTCTACAAACAAACTTCTTACAAAAGAGCATTCTTCTTTGTGCAACATGCTAATCGAGAAAATCATTAGCAACATGTTATTACTTAGCTGCTTATAAGTAGAAGAGAACTAAGGGAATACTAGCCTAAAGCGACAGTCAACTGGTTTAAAGTTGTCATTATGCGATTGTCATTGCAAATAGCTTCTTTGATTGAGTAGAACAAAAGAAAAACTGACACTTCCTGTCTGAGAAAAGTGTAATTGAAACCAATAACAAAGAATATCTCGAAAACGGCTACCTCCACAACAAAAATGTAGATAACATGAATTGTGTTTTGACGAGATTTGCTTTATATATATATAGTAAGTCTTTGTCTATCTCTTACGGTTTAGCAGTTCTGCAAAATTCATCCAGAATGAAGAAGCCTTCAGAGGCTATTCCCAGAAAATTCAAAAATACATTTTATTTGGGTAAATATCTTAAATATACAGTATTTTAATAAAAATCATTAGAGGCG
This sequence comes from Hymenopus coronatus, assembly GCA_030762935.1. Classification (NCBI taxonomy): domain Eukaryota; kingdom Metazoa; phylum Arthropoda; class Insecta; order Mantodea; family Hymenopodidae; genus Hymenopus; species Hymenopus coronatus. The sequence goes on from CM060883.1 coordinate 39,374,964, forward strand.
CTTTTCAGAAAATAACATTTTTCGAAAATGTTTACATGTAAAAGGTAGCTTGTGGTTGGGGGATTTTCTTGAAAATTTTCGTGTCGCATCCTTGGAAGATACCCAACCTACGTACATCCTTGGAAGATACCCAACCTACGTACCAAGTTTGGTATTTAACGATCTTTTCGTTTTTCAGCTATGCTGTCCACAGACAAACATACACATAAACACGCGCGCGGGATCGTTCTCTAAAATGCTTTTTTCGGACTTACGGAACCACAAAACAGACATTTCCGATGAAATCTCGACACCAAAATTTTTGGGTGGAATACCTTCATTATTCACTATGTGCATTGTACTTACGGGACTACAGAAAGTAGAAATATAGATATTGCCAAAGCATACAATTGATTTTAGAGTACTTTTTTGTGGACTTAAAAACTTTTTTTTTTTTTTTTACTTTGGGGATTTCACAATGATATAGCTGCCCGCCTCTGTAATGTGGTGGTAGCACGTCTGCCGCGTTTTCAAAGGTCGCGAGATCGGATTTCATTTAGGATGAATTACCCGGTCCTAAGAAGATAAATGTCGAGTAACTTTAAGCTTCATGGACTCCGAAACCATTTGAGAATCATTTCTTTCACAAACTTCATTCACCGTCCGATATAACCAACCAGATTAAAATGAGTTAACTGCAAAAAAAGATATATCTATAGTGTACGGTGAATCGACTGTGATCTTTTCACTTGGTTATAATAGGTCCTTTTCCAACTTTATAAGCACTTATATGTTAGTCATAAATTAATAATTTAACGCATACTACATGTTTTCTATATATAATAATTTGTGAACTTATTTGGTTATTGTGTGATGTGTAATGGTCACTATTTAATTGTATTTTGAAGCTTTTAGAAAGTTTAAATACGTTTTGGATATCAAAATGGAATGTTTCACTTGTGAAAACTGCATTTCTTGGTAGTTAAAACTGGCTTTTAAAGGATTTAAAAATCAGAGGTGTAAATAAAATTGTTGCATTTTTACATTAATTACTGATTTTTTATATTTCTCTATTATTTCTCTCTTCGACCATAATTCCGCTATCAACTTATATCTCAACACAAGTAGATATAAAAACAAACATTTGTATGAAGTTTGCTGAAGAATGGTTAGAGAAATTACTGTAAATATGTCCTATATATGATATAGTTGCCGGTGTTTATGTAGGCATTCACTGAAAAGCTTCAGTATTTATTGTTGGCCTAAGCAAGGCAAGATTACGTGTTCCTGAGTAGCATCTGTTGCTAGGAGACGGAAGCTGTCTCTGAGGAGGGATGCCGAAAATGGAGACTTGCTATAAAGCTACAAGCATGTAGGGGAGAAGCCCACCGGATCATAAACTAAACCTCGATGTTGCCATTTTTCTTTTCTTCGTGTAGCTGTTAAAGGTGCGGCGACACAGCTGTGGCGGTTCCCATAGACAACTTCAGGGTTTGGGTCCCAATGCTGCATCTTTCTAAACTATTCCCTGCAGAACACTACAAATTTTCACTAAACATTAAACGTTTACAAAAGAAATGTCTCCATTATCTTTACATTTTCACTGGTCCTTGTGTGAAAAGATAATTAAAATATCACTTTTCAGAAATGTAGTTTTATTAGTTCTTAGCAAATTTTAGATGTACTCCAGATTGTTTTCAGGATGTAATTTTAACACTTAGTACGTAGATATATACAGTTGCATTCACACAACTTTCTCCACTATAATTTAAAACTATTCTACAAAGAAGTCAATCACTTGGAAGTCTTTTTTTTCTGTCTATCTCCTGTTAATCATTGTTGAGAGAAATGATTTGAATGTCTTTTGTAACATAAGAGGAGCTTATAGGAATTCGAAACCACACAACATATTTCTACCTTGATAATCAAGTTTTTAGCATGAATTCAAGAGAAATAAATTGCTCTTAAAAGTGTGTTGCTTAAAACACTGGAAAATTTAAAAATTAAATTGTTTATAGATCAGAATATTGTACACTGTAGAGGGAACACACGACCTAGGCATGACAACCTGCCTTTGCACCATTGCCATTGGCAATGTCTCAAAGGAGACAGCGAACTGGCTTTAGGAAGAAAACCTGCTGTTTGACATTATTGAGAACTTGACATTTGCTTCAGTTAAGAAAGAGTTAATACAAGTATATCAAATTTAACTACATCCTTTAAAAAAAAAAAAAAAAAAAAAAAAAGAATTTAGGTATTTATAAAGTGTAGTTTTGAATTGGGTAATTTTCTTAAAAACCATTGACTGGTAGTAGGCTTCAAAAAGTGTGCCTGAAATACAACATTTAGTATCATTTCACTTCGCCTCTCTCTCTCTCTCTCTCTCTCTCTCTCTCTCTCTAAAACATACACATGGCATTGTCTAAAATCCTCTTTATTTGAATAGAGGGACAGTCAAAATGTAGATTTCTGGTGAAATTCACAACGAACGTATGGGAAATGCAGTACTTCCTCTACTTAGAATAGATGGTGAGGAGCAAAAAGCAAAGAAAAAAAAATCAATCAAAATAAGATGTAAAACTACTCTTAGACGATGCCATGCAGTCCCGTAACTGGGAGCGTTACCCTAAAACCTGAACCATGTGGTCTGCTATTTGCAGAAGGGAAGTGCGGCAGTAAACATGAAGGGAAGTGGAAGGATTCATGCACTCTTGTGAAAGCACTAATCTTTGCTTTGCTTGGTGACAGTAGCCATGGTAACTTCCAATATACGCTCGCTACTTCGACATCCTGTTAAAGTTCAAAGCTTCAAGGTTCATATGAACCTTACATCTGTTTAGTTAACTATCACAGACAACTAATATACGAAAAACACGCTCAGTGAAATAAACGCTCTAATAGTTTGTTGTGAAAAAGCGGTCAGAGCATTGATGGTACCCGAATATGTGAGGTTTGTACGTAAGGGGGAAAAAATGCGGAGGAAAAAGTCAAGTTATCCCACACTGCAAGTCAGTTATTACGTACATCAAGCTTGATGGATCTGCAGTAACATGCGAGGCTCTCATTCGGGAGGTTCAGGTTTGATTCCCGCGATCATCCACTCTTTCCTTGGGTTTTTCCTGGCTGTTACCTTCTCGGTAAGTGAATACCATGGTGATTCCTCAACTACCACAATTTCCTTTCCACAATTTCCACTTTATTTCATTTCCTTCTCATCTTTCAAGCGTGATTCACGTTTCGATGTGTGTGGTGGCGCCGGACAGTTGGCGTGGACTCCTGCTCATAGGAAATAAAAATAAAATAAGAGATTTGTCTATTGACAATCTTTACTTAAAGGAAATAGTACACCCCGTTTACAGCATTCACAATTCAGCCGTAGACATAACATACGAAGTTGGCGGAAATCTTCCGGGAGACACCATCTTCCAAAGATGGGAAACTAAGAATTTTAAGAAAATCTTCCCACTCCAAATTGGCTTTTCTGTGGAATATATGATTGAGCCAAATGCTGAAAAGCATAATAAAATGCAAGCTACAGTAACAATGGTCGGGAGCACACACGAAGGTTTGTTGAAGAAAGCCTCTTTGCGAAGAGAAAAAGACGGAAATAGAACACTGTCTCTTTCTTTCACTGTCGCTCGTTTTGCGCTGGTACGTCATGTGACTCTATACTACTGCGCAACCTGCATTCAGTCTCCTTCTTGGGTGCTCCCGAAGATATGTCATGAATATAAAAACAGACAAATTTTTATTTACCGAAAGAAATAAATTATTATAAATTAACAATTATTTAGCATTTACTCTTGAGATTAGGTCCAGATTAAGTAATACTTTGACTAGGTAAAGAAATAGGTTATATCATGTATGTGACTTTTCTTTCTTATATCACAATAGCAGTGACTATTATACTTATACTTTCCCTAAATCACTGACATTCTGCTGTGTGGAAACTCTCAAGGTTATAGTTTTAGAAGAAAATAATGATTTGTTCAGGTCTAAACTTGGTTTTGTAATAAGCTGGCGGTCATCCTGGAGAGATTTGCATTCTAATTTGTCAGATATTCTTCCCCCTCCCCGTTTCATTGTTTGGTTACCACAAACGCATAAAGTTTTATGTTCCTTCGCCTGTTTACTATTTTGTTCCATAAAAAATTAACTTGACAAGTATTGTAGTTATACCAACAGAGCTATCGGAGCTCGTGTCCACCATGGGTACCGACAGCACCTATCACATAGCTGCCAATGCCATGTCCACAAGACCTTGTTTCTTCTAAGCTTATTCCGCATGTAAACATACCGAACTGTGTTACTCTGCGCTCGCTTTACCCTAATTAACTAAGGCTGCTCGCACCCATTAATTGTATATTTTCTACCAAGGGGAGACCGAGAGACCGACAGACGACATAGCCACAAAATAAACTGCCGGAAGCATTAGGTATTACTAAATAATAAAATTGTGTGGTGTTCCTAGTGTCACAATTCCTTCCCTATGGAAGCCTTGAGTTCGTGATCAGTTCATTTTCGGAAAAAGAGCTTTCCATAGCTTAATTTCCTTTCGGGAAGGGAATGTTTTATACTGCTAAACTTACTGTAAATCGAGCTCATAAATATGTCGTGTTGGTAGACTTCATTTATCTCGGAAAGCATGTAAAAATGTGTACCACGATATTTTTCTCCTTACTAAAGTGTTTTCCCAATGGAAGTAGGGCTCAAAGATATCTGCAGAAAGCTTACGGACTTTCAGTCGTCGGTGAATAACAGTGAATGTTAACTCAGGTATTAATCTGTTTTTTTAAAGTGTTTAACACCCGCTTTTACTACATGGCACCGCAGGAGATGACACTGATGATACATGGAATGAAGATTGAGCAACGGGTGGAATGCGTTGGTGCGGTAAACCGGAGAACAGGAGAAAAAAAGCCCCTGCATCGCTGTCCACCACAAATCTCACATGCGGTCGAACTCGGCCCGTCTAGGTGAGAGGCGTGTGGTCTAACCACTTGGGCACGCGCGGTCCGAGGTATTAATCCGATGTCAAGGACGAAGCAGTAAACAACTTGCACACGCCTTCTGCAACACAGTCAAGTTTAAATACGAGAAGAACCTCCAAGCATTTCAAAATATTTTATGTTAGTACACAAATGAGCCAATGCTCTCATGGTTATTTCATGCATATGGTGATTACGCAATGCTGACCCGTAATCGCAGCACGAATGTTAGGAGTTTACTCATGAACGCTTACAGCTTATTGTTGCACATGTTCGGTTGGCTTCCTTTGTATAGCCGCACTCCTGTCGCAGGGATCATAAAGTTAATACTTCAGAGGGCGGTGGCGGCACCTCAAAGCCTTGGAAATATATACTTGAGCGCAATGGACACGTGCTAGAATGATCTCTTCTTCGAATTTTCTTGCCAGTCATCGAGTACTATAAAAGGGAAAGATGCAAACAATCGGAGCGCCCTCGTTAGGTCTCTTAGGGATTATAATCCCAGAAACCGCCGCTTCAGGCGATACCGGCTTCCCCGCATAGCTTGCGGGCATCCCCAGTAACGAAAGAGCACCTCCAACATCTGCTAAGGCTAAGCTCTTTACAATACTTCAAGAGTTGCTTGGGTATCACAATTAAAACCTCAAAAGTATACATTTTTGAATAATCACCACACCAGCGGTACACAAGGGCCGTTGCACCATAATTGGCAACCGTCGAGGAGCAATACTTGCATCCTCCTGTCACTCCACAACCTCATCTCTCACCCGCCAACCTGTGTACCCCACATTCTCGTCATAACGTGGTTTAGTTCTGTAAAGAATAGAAACACATCTAAAACATCATCGGGCTGCCCTCAGCCTGCCAACTGTCGTGAGCGTTGAGTTCGGTTAGTTTCTACTGTGAGTTTTCAGCGTGCAGCAACATTAGAGAGCAGTCAACTATCTACGTGTCGAAGCCAAAAACAGAATAAATCGTGTTACAGGACTGAAATAATAACATTTGCATTCTAAATACATTTTTGCAGTAATAGAGAAGCTTTTGTTACAATGTAGGTGATTAGTGTTTAAAGGTGCTCGACTTCTGGGTCATTAGCGACCCTAGATATTAAATCATTGCAAAGGTTAAGACATAAAAATCAATCAAAATTAATCATAAAATAACAGTCAAAGATAGATGAATCTATAAATTAAGATTAAATACGGCCAACGTCAAATAGAAATCAGCCATAGTAAAAGCCATACAGAAATCTAAAAAAATAGATCGAATAATATGAAAAATGCGTTAGGAGAAATAAAAGCTAAAACCTTAGTAATAAAGTCAGTTGGAATAACATTTAAAAACCCTAGCTACTGCTTGGTTGTTATAGCTAGTACCTCAGCAAGGGTTGTTACAATATGTCTCAAACATATGAAGGACAAACGCTGTTAAACACAGAATTACTCTCCATTGCATCAGTGCGTTATGCGTGCAGCAACCAACAAGAAAAGACTAGACATGTGCTTTGCTGATCTGTGACCAAGTAAGGGGAAACTGAGTACTACTTGACACACTTCTATAATTTCTCGCTTCTCTGCTCTCAAATGTTCGCTAACCTTTAACACACATGATATTTTCTAAGATGTATGCCCAAATCACGTGGTGCCTCGCAGGGGATTGGCTGTCCACATCCATCCTGCCTTGCTACACAAAGCCGGCGAGGAGAGAGGAAGCCCAGACCTAATGAAGTTAAATGACTCACTAGGGATTGCAAGCGGTCCGTACCTTATGTACAGCGGCGCGGCGTCTCGGCGTTAACTTTGTTAATATCTGGGAGCAAAATATTCCCGTTAACGGACTTGCTGTTAACGAGACACAATTACGTAACGGGGCGGGGGAACCAGTTTCTGCATTCTTGTTTCAAACCAGTCACGTTTTTAGTCAAATGTATAACATTCCATAGGCCGGATTGCCTTGTTTAGAGCTGTTTCTTGAGATTTAAGGAAAGATTATGTTACAAGTACCAAAAAAGACATGGGGGAAAAATTTATCTTCTGTAATTACATTTGCATCACTTTGTATATCCACATCGTTTATTTTTATTTCTCTTCAGCATACTATTCCTTCAAAGGTGTATCATTCCATTCAACTTCATGTAAACTGAGTAAACGTTAACAAAAATACTTTCTCTACACACTTCGTTGTAAATAAGAAAGATACATGACACTAAAGCGGTAATAATTGCATTCCAGCGCTTGCCAGTTAATGAACGTTATCACTGATCCCCTATTCAAATAAGAATCGAATTTAATATTTTTTAAGCATTGCGCTAAAAACAAATAATTGACGTTTTTGCTCCAACATTAATTTTTTATTCCTATAACCTTTGCTTCCATTTTTCTATGGATCTGGATGTTGCACATTTTTGAAACGTTGGAGTCACTCCATTTATTTAACTGTCAAGAAACCCACGAGAATTTAGAGTTAATACGTGATCATAAACACTCCAGCTCTTATATGTTTTCGTAAACTTCCACGGCCAATATTAAAATTATCTTGGTCCAGAGTTTCCGGTGTAGACCGCGTCTTAAGGCTAAAATCTGCCGACGTTTCGCCCATCTTGTGATAAGGCTTCCTCAGGGCTAACTGCGTCTGGTCCGGCTGGCGTACCTTCTTATATACTGTAGTTGGGACATGCCAAGTACCGCCCTCCTGTGTTGCCATTGGTTATCGTTTGGCCAATGGCTGGGGTCGCTGCTTTCTGTATTCCTATTGGCTCGCTGGCCGCAAGGTGGGATGCTTTTGTTCAAACGGATAGGTACCGTGGTGATTTGCCCCCGCCCGAGTACACTCGGGCGACTAGTTCCTGCTCCTGGCTCCTGGTGTTCAAACTTTTTCCATTGTCTCTGTTAACTTTATGTTCTTCTTTAATTATTTCTATGCTTTCGCGTATAATGCGATGTTTGTAGTCTTCACATGGTACCAATAATTTCATGTTATCAAAATCAATGTGATGGCCAGTTTCAATAGCATGTTCGGAGAGAGCGGACTTTTCAGGCTGATTAAGTTTGAGGCTTCTGATGTGCTCTTTTCGACGTGTGATTGCCGATCTTCCGGTCTGACCTATATATGCTTTGCCGCAATCGCAGGTTATTTTATAAATTCCTGGCTTAAGTAGTGGGTTGGATTTGTCTTTTACTGGTCTGAGGGTGGATTGTAACTTCCGAACCGTGCTGTACCGAGTATTAATCCCGTGTTTGAGTAAAATTTTGCCAATCCTTTCAGTGGTGCCCTGAACAAAAGGAAGGCGAGCCCATCTTGTCTTTTGTTTTTCTTTTTCTTTTTGTGGTTTTTTGGCATTCTTTCCCCAGTATTTTATGTCGGTTTTTGAGTATCCGTTGGCTTTTAACACTTCCTGTAAGTGGTGTCTCTCTTCAGTTAAAAGATTTTGGTCACAAATACGCGTAGCTCGTTGGAACAGAGTTTTGACCATGCTTCGTTTTACTGAAATGGGGTGGTGGGATGTGGCATCTATGTATCTGTCTGTATGTGTAGCCTTTCGGTAAACTGAACAATGCACTGTTTTACTTGCTGAATTTCGCTCTACTAGAACGTCTAAAAATGGTAATTTTTGGTTATGTTCTAGTTCCATAGTAAATTGTATATTTTGATGAAGACTGTTTAGATGTTCAAGGAACTCTGGGATGTTGTTCAATCCATGTGGCCATACCACGAAAGTGTCATCCACATATCTTAACCACATATCCGGTTTGAGTCGGCAAGTGTCCAAGGCCGTGTTTTCAAAATCTTCAAGGAAGATATTAGCCACAATCGGCGAGATAGGAGATCCCATGGCTGCACCTTCTTGTTGTTGGTAGATGTCTTCTTGGTATGAGAAATACGTATTGGTTATACAGTGGGCAACAAGGTCGGTCCAGTCTTCTGGGAGATGGTTAATGCTGATTCTTTGTTGTACGGATCTAAGAGCTTCTTCAACTGGGATGCGAGTAAACAGAGATTTTATGTCAAAGCTGACTAAGATGTGGTGCTCTTCAAAGGTAAAATTCCGGAGTATTTGTACAAAATGGCCGGAGTCCCTGACAAAAGAGTCTGTCTTGCCCACTAGTGGTTGGAGACCCTTGGCTAGAAATCTGGCGAGTTCATGAGTGGGTGAGCCTATGGCACTGACGATTGGTCTCAATGGGATGTTTTGTTTGTGAACTTTAGGCAGCCCATAGAACGTCGGTGTACGAGAGTCATGAGGGAGGAGACGCTTTTGTTGTTCTGTTGGTATTGAAGAATTTTTTATTACCGAAATTGTGGTTCGTTCTAGTTTGTTTATTGGATTCTTCTCTACTTTCTTATACGCTGTATCATGCAGTAGGTGTGTCATTTTTTCTCCATAATCCTCAGTGTCCATCACGACAGCAGCGTTGCCTTTATCTGCTGGTAAGATTACGATGTCTGGGTTGGTAGCAATGCTTTTGAGGGCTTGACGTTCCGCATGAGTGATGTTTGCTTTGGGAACTTTTGCGTGTTTGAGTACCTTGTAAGTGTCCATTCTGATATCATTGGATGTCTCCTCTGGTAAGCCAGTAAGTGAAGCCTCTATTCCAGTAATAAACTCCTCCATCGGTATATGCCGGGGTGTGATAGCAAACTTTAGTCCCTTTGCTAGGACTTGTGTCGTGGGTTCGTCTAGAGTGATTTTTGAAACATTGACCACTAACCTTTCTATATCTAATTTGTGTTCCAATGGATATTGTTTCTTTTTTAATGTTTGAAATTTTTTTCGTTGCCTATCTTCAGCAATATATGCTGTCTGGTATGCTAATGTGTATGAAATTTTCTCCAAAGTATTCCAGTCGTTTTCTTCTAAATCGGTAGCAAGCAGGTGATGCATTCCATACAATTCTGTCTCTGTAAAATGTAACTCTCGTCTTGTAAAGGCTATTCTCTCCGTTAGTAGACTGAGCGAGGCTTTCCGTAATATGTTGCGTGCATATCTGGTGTTGATGTGGTGTTTCAACTGTACAAACGTCGGAACTACATGTTGGTCTCTGCATCGTTTTAGGAAGGTTAATTGTGAAATAAGTCGTAGTTTCTTCTTCCGCAGTTGGCAGAACAGTTGTGTTTTCTTATAAATTCTCTCCCCGTAGAGGTGTGTTATATGTTTTCGTAAACTTCCACGGCCAATATTAAAATTATCTTGGTCCAGAGTTTCCGGTGTAGACCGCGTCTTAAGGCTAAAATCTGCCGACGTTTCGCCCATCTTGTGATAAGGCTTCCTCAGGGCTAACTGCGTCTGGTCCGGCTGGCGTACCTTCTTATATACTGTAGTTGGGACATGCCAAGTACCGCCCTCCTGTGTTGCCATTGGTTATCGTTTGGCCAATGGCTGGGGTCGCTGCTTTCTGTATTCCTATTGGCTCGCTGGCCGCAAGGTGGGATGCTTTTCTTAGCAGAGGTCTCCAGATGGTGTTCAAACTTTTTCCATTGTCTCTGTTAACTTTATGTTCTTCTTTAATTATTTCTATGCTTTCGCGTATAATGCGATGTTTGTAGTCTTCACATGGTACCAATAATTTCATGTTATCAAAATCAATGTGATGGCCAGTTTCAATAGCATGTTCGGAGAGAGCGGACTTTTCAGGCTGATTAAGTTTGAGGCTTCTGATGTGCTCTTTTCGACGTGTGATTGCCGATCTTCCGGTCTGACCTATATATGCTTTGCCGCAATCGCAGGTTATTTTATAAATTCCTGGCTTAAGTAGTGGGTTGGATTTGTCTTTTACTGGTCTGAGGGTGGATTGTAACTTCCGAACCGTGCTGTACCGAGTATTAATCCCGTGTTTGAGTAAAATTTTGCCAATCCTTTCAGTGGTGCCCTGAACAAAAGGAAGGCGAGCCCATCTTGTCTTTTGTTTTTCTTTTTCTTTTTGTGGTTTTTTGGCATTCTTTCCCCAGTATTTTATGTCGGTTTTTGAGTATCCGTTGGCTTTTAACACTTCCTGTAAGTGGTGTCTCTCTTCAGTTAAAAGATTTTGGTCACAAATACGCGTAGCTCGTTGGAACAGAGTTTTGACCATGCTTCGTTTTACTGAAATGGGGTGGTGGGATGTGGCATCTATGTATCTGTCTGTATGTGTAGCCTTTCGGTAAACTGAACAATGCACTGTTTTACTTGCTGAATTTCGCTCTACTAGAACGTCTAAAAATGGTAATTTTTGGTTATGTTCTAGTTCCATAGTAAATTGTATATTTTGATGAAGACTGTTTAGATGTTCAAGGAACTCTGGGATGTTGTTCAATCCATGTGGCCATACCACGAAAGTGTCATCCACATATCTTAACCACATATCCGGTTTGAGTCGGCAAGTGTCCAAGGCCGTGTTTTCAAAATCTTCAAGGAAGATATTAGCCACAATCGGCGAGATAGGAGATCCCATGGTTGCACCTTCTTGTTGTTGGTAGATGTCTTCTTGGTATGAGAAATACGTATTGGTTATACAGTGGGCAACAAGGTCGGTCCAGTCTTCTGGGAGATGGTTAATGCTGATTCTTTGTTGTACGGATCTAAGAGCTTCTTCAACTGGGATGCGAGTAAACAGAGATTTTATGTCAAAGCTGACTAAGATGTGGTGCTCTTCAAAGGTAAAATTCCGGAGTATTTGTACAAAATGGCCGGAGTCCCTGACAAAAGAGTCTGTCTTGCCCACTAGTGGTTGGAGACCCTTGGCTAGAAATCTGGCGAGTTCATGAGTGGGTGAGCCTATGGCACTGACGATTGGTCTCAATGGGATGTTTTGTTTGTGAACTTTAGGCAGCCCATAGAACGTCGGTGTACGAGAGTCATGAGGGAGGAGACGCTTTTGTTGTTCTGTTGGTATTGAAGAATTTTTTATTACCGAAATTGTGGTTCGTTCTAGTTTGTTTATTGGATTCTTCTCTACTTTCTTATACGCTGTATCATGCAGTAGGTGTGTCATTTTTTCTCCATAATCCTCAGTGTCCATCACGACAGCAGCGTTGCCTTTATCTGCTGGTAAGATTACGATGTCTGGGTTGGTAGCAATGCTTTTGAGGGCTTGACGTTCCGCATGAGTGATGTTTGCTTTGGGAACTTTTGCGTGTTTGAGTACCTTGTAAGTGTCCATTCTGATATCATTGGATGTCTCCTCTGGTAAGCCAGTAAGTGAAGCCTCTATTCCAGTAATAAACTCCTCCATCGGTATATGCCGGGGTGTGATAGCAAACTTTAGTCCCTTTGCTAGGACTTGTGTCGTGGGTTCGTCTAGAGTGATTTTTGAAACATTGACCACTAACCTTTCTATATCTAATTTGTGTTCCAATGGATATTGTTTCTTTTTTAATGTTTGAAATTTTTTTCGTTGCCTATCTTCAGCAATATATGCTGTCTGGTATGCTAATGTGTATGAAATTTTCTCCAAAGTATTCCAGTCGTTTTCTTCTAAATCGGTAGCAAGCAGGTGATGCATTCCATACAATTCTGTCTCTGTAAAATGTAACTCTCGTCTTGTAAAGGCTATTCTCTCCCTTAGTATTATACGCGAAAGCATAGAAATAATTAAAGAAGAACATAAAGTTAACAGAGACAATGGAAAAAGTTTGAACACCATCTGGAGACCTCTGCTAAGAAAAGCATCCCACCTTGCGGCCAGCGAGCCAATAGGAATACAGAAAGCAGCGACCCCAGCCATTGGCCAAACGATAACCAATGGCAACACAGGAGGGCGGTACTTGGCATGTCCCAACTACAGTATATAAGAAGGTACGCCAGCCGGACCAGACGCAGTTAGCCCTGAGGAAGCCTTATCACAAGATGGGCGAAACGTCGGCAGATTTTAGCCTTAAGACGCGGTCTACACCGGAAACTCTGGACCAAGATAACTCCAGCTCTTAGTTTACAAATTATTTATTTCTAGACGTACGTCCTTTTAGGAATACAAGCAACATCTCCCAACGTTTATGTCATTTTAACCACTTAAAAAAACAACAAAATAAAACAGGACTGCCAAGTTCTGCAAATTACGCCTCTATCTCTACCGCATTCGATCCAAACTTTTGTTCCCGCGAGCCATTTCTTTGTGGTTGGAACAAAAGGAAATCAAAGGCAGCAGGGTCAAGCAAATATGGGCAGCAATCATAATGCAATAGATGCAGTTCGGCAGCGACACTCCAGATAAATGTGCTCGTACTTGTGTTGAAACATCATTTACTTCTTCGCCAAATGGAACCCTGTCACCTTCAACTTTTTGTCGAACCAGGCCAATAATTCATTGAAATACTGTCCAGTAATCGTTTTTCCTTTTTCTAAGAAGTCGATGTGACACCCTTAGAATCCCAAAAAAGATTGTTGCCATCACTTTTCCGGTCGATGGTACAGCCTTTGGCTTCTTTGGAACAGATTCAGCGGAAGCAACTCATTGTTTTGATGGTTGCTTGGTTTCTGGAGCTATGATGAGTCCATACTCATAGACGATGAAAGTCCATCGGATTTCGCTTATATAGCTCTCAAGTTAAAACCGTACCCGCTTGTGATTTACCATGAGCTTACAGGGCTCCCATCGGATCGACAAATTGTTCAACTTATCTTGCAAAATATTAATTTCCGTTCCCGTCAATAAACCTGGTCTCTGTCATTTCGCGGACTTTCATTCGACGTTCATCAAGAATGACATCCTTACTTTGTAAACGATTTCCTCGGTAACCACATGTGTTGAATGTCCTAGGTACTACTCACCAAAAACAGCTGTTCGATCACGTTTTAAGTGTTTAACCGTTAGCTAGCTGCTGCCATAGATAGCGAAAATGTACAATTGCGCTTTTATCTCTTTTTCCCCATCCGAAATTAAAAAGCTAATCATTGAGCGACATAGCATTTTATTTTACATTTAAGCGAAAGCACATACTGAAATGTCTGCCAAATCAAACTAACCTATGAATGGTTAAGAACTCTGTTTTGCGACGTATAACAAGTGGCAGCACACGATAGTATCGCCTTCTTACCTTAGCAACGCCATCTATTTTGAAGCACTGGTACTTATTGAACCAACCTCGTTATAACGAGCTTTGTATGGGGTGCTCAAAAAACTTTTAATTTTGGAGAAATCTGCATACCAATAATTGGGGTGAAATACAATTTCATAAGAAGGTGGTAAGGAAAGCACTGAAATTTTAGATTAGTAATTTGCGAATTAAATATGGAAATAAAGTACTATAGGTACTACAAATGATCTGCTGTGTTCCACTCAATGGTTCTCTCTACATCTCTTAACAACTTATTATAGAAATGTTTATTCTCCTATCTACTTGAAACTTGAGATAAACATGAGCAGAAATGTTCTCATTACTCGCTTTCCATATATGTAGAAGGGAGTACACAAGGCTAAAGTGATAGTATCAAATCATTTAAAAGCCGGTAGTTAGGCGATTCAAATCCGTCTCTTTGCATGACTAGGAGTTGACAAACACCTGCATGAAAAAATAATAAGTATTTTAAAACAATTAACTATAACAATTTGAAACAATTAACTAGCAATATCTCAAAAACGGTGAACTCCGCGAATATACACATATAAAATGTTTGTTTTAACGATCTCTAGATTTTTTGTCAAGTACATTTTGTTTATCTCTTACTGTTTACCGGTTATGCAGAATTCCGCAAAATTCATCCAAAATAAAGATGTCTTCAGAGGCTATTCCCAGAAAATTCAACATATACATTTTGTCATAGAAATATCTATACGATATAGTAATCAAATTAATATATTATATTCTAATCAACATCGTTAGAGCTTATTTGAGAAAAACTAAATTTTAGAAACATTTTCCATGTAAAGGATAGTTTGATGTGGGAGGTTTTTCCTCAAAATCTTCGTGTAGCATCCTTGAAGATATTTAACTTATACACCAAGTTTGGTATTTTACCAACTTTTCGATTGTTAAGCTATCGTGTTCACATACACATGGATCTTTTCTAAAAATGTTTCATATGTATGCACATATATGACCTTAAAACGTATATTTCCGGTGAAATCTCGATATCGAATTTTTGGGTGGAATGCACTATGTACATAGTGCGTATAGAGAACGAAAAGCATGCCTCTTATTTTTATTTATTCAGGATACCCTATTACCGATGATATCTCAGTATGGAATTTTTAGGTGGAATCTATACCTTCTCTACCTACGTACCATGTACTATATAAAGTAAAAATATATACGAGTTTTTATATTAACATTTTTAAAATTTATTTTCCAGATCAATGTAATAAATTATTACTCACGCACATTTTTACTTTCTCTACACGTACTGTTTACATGGTGAATAGAGCAGGTATTGCATTCCATCCAAAAAATCGATACCGATATTTCATCGCAAATATCCGTTTTAGGGTCCCCTGTTTCTAAAAAAAACATTTTCAGAAACATGTCTTTTTCACGCAGTTGACCATGTTTGAGATATTCCTTGCTATTGATTTCAGTTTTAAAATATTTAAACTTTTCTGATACGGAAATTTGTCAACTTCTGGCAATGCAAGGATTTCAACCACCTGCCAACAAGGTTTTAAGAGAGTTGACTTCTACTTACAAGAAAGTAAGTAATAAGACCATTTCTGTTTATCTCGATTAGTATGAAGTAGATGGAAGAACAAGCTGTTTAACAATAATTTATTACAGAGATGAAGTGAAAGTCATGTGAATGAAGCACAGCAGGGCTTCAAGTTATCTGCATCCAGAACATAATGTCAATATAAAAATAAAAAAAATGGTGATTTACATTCTCATGACTTTGACTACATCTGTGACAAATTATTGTTAAAAAACTTATTCTTCCATTTCTTTCATGCTAATCGAAAAAAAATTTAGCAGAAATAGTATTTTTGCTTGCTTCCTTGTAAGCAGAAGGAAAATAAGGGAGTACCATATGCTAGAGCGATAATCAAATCTTTTAAAAGCTTATTGCTATGTGATTGAAATTCCTTTGTTTGTATGGAGGAGTTGACAAATTCCCGTATGGGAGAATTATATTAAAATTGAAACCAATAACAAAGAATATCTCAAAAAACGGTCAACCCCACGAAGAAAAAATTTATATCACATATATTGTGTTTTTAACGAGCTCTACATTTTTGGTAAGTAAGTTTTTGTCTCTTAGGTTTACCAGTTATGCAAACTTCCGCAAACTTCATCCAGAATAAACATATCTTCAGAGACTATTCCCAGAAAATTCAAGATGTGTTTTATTTGCCATGTAAACACATTTAATATGCGATATTTTAATCAAAATCGTTTGGCATTTTTGAGAAAATTAAAATTTTCAAAAATGTTTCCATGTAAAGGGTAGTTGGAGTGGGGGAGATTTTCTCGAAAATCTTCGTGTTGCATCCTTGGAAGACACTGAATTTAAATATGTAGTTTGGTATTTAACGGGCTTCTCGTTTTTGAGCCATGCTGCCCACAGACACACACACACACGCGCGCGCATACACACACGGACATTTTTCTTGTATTCAAGGGGCCTCAAAACATATATTTCCGGTGAAATCTCGGTATCGAATTTTTGTGTGCAATACAATACCTTCTCCATACACTATGTACATAGTACGTGTAGAGAAATTAATAAGAGGCTGAATCATTATCGGGTGGATACGAGGGACCAGAGGTCATTAGTTTCCTGCGAGCTCTAGTGTCAGAAACAATTTAACTTGATTTCCTTTTATCATGGCTTTATAATGTCTAAGAATTTCTATGCCTCTGCTTATTAAAGTGATACTTGTGATAAACATTCAAGCTATTATGTAATACTCGTTACTTTAGGGTGTGCTGAGAACAGTTTTACCGCGACAAAAACTGTCATTTGTGAGGATAAGAAGCGCTAATGTGCCAACACACAATAACAATAAATAAGATTACGTATTGAAGCGACGCTGTGAAAAGAAACGTGAATGTTTAATGGGTCGCTCGCTCTCCGAGAGGTTAACTCATTAAGCTCGGCACAAAAAGTGTAAACGGGTTTACAAGCGCAAGGCAATTTCGGGACTTGGAGCTGCGAGAGTATCGATCAGTTAAAACAAATAGACCAGGTCCGCGATGTCACACACACAGGTAACATAACCTCATTTACGTTTATGTGCTGGTGTTGCATTGCAGTTTGGCTGCAAAAAACATCCATAAAGTAATAGCTGACACACTACCCAATCCTGGCCTAGAGGGGAAGTAGCTATACTTTTTGTGTCAAAAGCTGTATTTGATCTATCATTTTTTATTTGTATAAATTTGAGAGCAGTATAGTATTTTATTTTCTAATCTCTTAGTTCATTAAAATGTTAAATTGCCTAGTAGTGCAATCTAGCCACGTCCCCTTCTGTGGCCTTGTCTCAATATGTTTGTATGGGAACATTGTTATTTTTTCCATAAATTGTTAATTATTTTTAATATTATGAGCAGTTTATTGCAAGTAAATAAAAAATTCAGTGCTTAGAACGCAATAATAGTTAATAATTAGTATATGTTTCGAAAACATAAAAATAGGTCTCATATAGAGCCTTGCCCATTTAATCCTCATTAATAAAAAGCTTTTACAAAACTGTAAGTGTAAAAGCTTTGGTATTTTGAGGAACTGCTTAAAATAAGTGATACATACTTGACCCTATAACAATAGCATTGCCTTATATCGATACTTACGATTCCTACTTATGGTGTTGCATGTCAAGTTAAAAAAAAAAAGAGTTTTGATTGTGTTAGATTCAAAATTGTATCAATAACAAAATGTTAAAACATACATAACTAATAAACATTTTTGTATATCCATTCTGGAAACTTCGTTGAAAAGTTGTTAGGGTTTGCCTGGACGCGTCTGCAGACCTGCTAGAGGATGACAATGGATGAATTGTCGAAACATCTCCTGGAAGCTTCCAACAACATTTCAGCAAAGAGGTATCCAGAAATAACGCCCAAAAATGTTTAACACGAAATCTTCTTTTAATAACTACAAAATACAAAATTAATTTAAGTCAGTGATCTTATACAGCAACATTTTCAAATACATTGCATAACGGTTTTATAATATAGCGTAAAGATAAATACCATAACATTCGTCACAAGTGTAAATCTTTCCTGAATTTTTCCATTGAAATACAACGATTTTGTAATCGCAAATATCCAGGACTATAACTTAAAATGTATATGTTATTTTGTACTTTCAATTGTGCTAACTCTTATACAATTTGGAGTAGCGGTAAATTTCACCCCATCATTTAGCGAAACATTTGCTCCGCAGATTGATACCACCAATGCATATATATACTTCTGTATGCTCAATGCATATAGTTTCTTCATGCAAATATGAGAGTTTGTTTTTTCCATATATATGAGCATTTTTAGTGACATTTTCTTATATAAATGATTCGCTTTCTCCAAAACTACTAAAGATAGCTAAATGGTATCTTAGATTCATAAAAGCAACTTCAAAGTGTAATGAATATTGAGTAATAGAAATAGTAGGCACTTAGGTAAAAATAAAATTATCAACACCGTTTAATATGCTGATTCTAGTAGGCAAGTGATCACTTGGGAGCGCCTTTGGGTTACGCAAATAATGAAGCTAATTTTATATTTACCTGTAAACGAAAGCAACACATAATTACCGAACTGTTTTTGAACAGAGAAGACAAATTAGGTAACAAAAGCAGTAGCTTCACTAATCGCGAGTGGACAGCGCCCCATGTTTTTGACGGCATCAATCCAAGTAGCGCTGTTAACTTGCAATCCCTCAAACGGTACTCCGTCTGCGCTCTCTGATCACCATCAAACCTTGATGGAGAGCTATCAATTATTATTATTATTATTATTATTATTATTATTATTATTATTAATTATGCCTGGTTGTTGATGCTAAAAAGCCAATTACTTGCAGCTGCAGTAGCGGTTAAAACGAATGATGGATCATCGAATTAGATAAATTAAGTTACTAATTAAATATTATCAAATATAAAGGAAATCCGAACCCAGATAAGATTTATACAGTACAATCCAACCATCACGTAGGATGAAATATATTAAAAGTTACATTTACACTACCTAGGTCATACACATAAGCACTGAATATAGAAATGAACTTTCCACCATTAAGTATGAATGGGACGAGAGCACCCTTATCGATGAAGAAAAAAAAATAAGAAATATTACCACGTGTAAACGAAGCTTCATGGAAATCGATGGGTTTCCAAGCGAGGTTTGTATGAGAACTCATTTCAGTTTCTCTCTCTCTCTCTCTCTCTCTCTCTCCCTCTCTCTCTCTCTCTTCCCTGATATTGTAGTGCATAAAAGCGCATCGGTGACATTAGGAAACAAACATTTCAATGTCTAAAACAGTTCCCAAGAAAAACAGTTATGGGTTTAGTAAACTTCTAATGGTACAGGGCTTTAAAAATTTAGGTACAAGTATACACAAATTATTAAGACAAAATGTGTTAATAAAACTCTTATTTCCTTTATTGCTAAAACATGCATCGTTTTCACATAATGCAGACGCCCTTAACGTGTACCATGGAATAGAAACCGACAAATGTGGAGATTCTCCACTCCCAGGCTACTAAGTTACCCTCTTTGGAAAATACGGTCTGCGACCATCAAGAAAAACAATAAATTATAAAATGTAGACTGTTTATAGCGCCAGTTGGACAGAAACTCTTCTCATTACAACATTATTTAAGACACCTATCAAACTTGATTAGTAGATATAATATACAAAGATGATAATGCAAAACATTCTTACCGGAATTTTACTTTCTCTAGCAAGTAAGTATAAGGGAGCGTAGTTCAAGAAAGAAACACCGTTTAATTAACGAAATCTGTATTCATGTTCAGTATCTTCCAAGGGTACAAAACGAAGATTTTCTAGGAGATATGCCCCCCCCCCACCCTAAACTACTCTTTACATGCAGAATTTTTCAAAAATGTTCTCAAAAAGGTTCTAACGATTCTGCTTAAAATATCACATAAAGACATTTATATGGAATAAAATGTATATACTTATTTTCTTGGGAATAGCCCCTGAAGATCTCTTCATTCTAGATGACTTTTGCACAACTAATAAACCATAAGAGATACACAAAAACTTACTACACAAAAATTGTCATTAAGACACAATTTATGTGACAGTTTTTTGGAGAGCTAACCATTTCCGACATACTCCCTGTTATTTATTTCAATTTTAAAATACTTTTAACTTTTCTCAAACGGGAGTCCTTACCCTTTTTACATCTTTTGTTTTAGTCCTGCCATTTGAATGGAACACAAGATTTTTTGGCGCTGGTCCGATTTGTCATTTATCTAACGTCCTTTTAAATGTACACCTGCACTACTTCTAAATCTCAAAGTAGAATATAGGTTTCTGTGATCTAATTTTCTTGCACTTTACAATCTTTAAAAATCACTAACGTAGTTAACCCCCACCCCCAATACTTGCATGAACCTTCCACTTTTTCTATCACCTTCCTTAGTAATGAAAGGAATGTCTATTGCATTCCACGGAAATATTCGATATCATGAGTTCACACACAAGATTTACCTAAGTATATGTTTTACGTTCACTGGTTAATAAAAAAAAGTGTTTTTATATAAAACGGTAAGTGCATGTGTGTGTCCATAAATAATACAACCCAAAAGCGAAAAATCCCAAACGTACTATTTAAGTTCATCTTCAAAAGATGCAACATGAAGTTATCAAGAAAGCCTTCATATCTCAAACAAAAGTCTTAGCTTTTGATATTTTTGAATACTATATTGACTTTTATCATTTGAAGATTTTTATACAGCTGGCAGCCTTAAAAGATAAGAAAACCCTTATTGAAGTAAAACATGAACTCATTATTTTACACAATTGAATTAACTCCTTTTCTCACAGTTTTAGCAGTTTTCGAAACATACTATGTTACAAGTTTCCAGTTAATGGACAGGCTCGGAAGTTTGTGATAGCTTTTATTTTTCCCCCACACTCGCTTAGTCTGATGACAGTCAACTGCTGTTTTCGCTCGTTTTACACGTAGGTTTTGTTGGTAGTATGGGGGGGGGGGTGGATCAACCACACACGTCGTCCAAGTTAAATTACTTTCTAAACGAGTTGGGAAAAGGAAACTGCGGAAACGTTGATAAATAGGATTAAGTTCAGTGCCTAGGAGGAGGGATGTGCCTTCATGGGCGACATGTGCTGAAATATTTACATCCAGTTGTCCATGGAAAGCTATATCGTGTAATAAAACTACCGTCATGAATGAATGTTGCAATAGAGGTGTTACTACTTCTTTGCCTACCTACCGCTTATGTAGGTATTTTCATACTTCATTCTCAATTTATGTTTCTCAAGAAAGAACATAAATATAAAAAAGTATCCCTTTCACGAATTTCTCTACCTATTCTACAAACTATTCTTATAAAATCGTATTCTTCTACTTCATGCTAATCAAGATAAACGTTGGTAGTCGAAATCGTTTCAATACTTCCTTCTAAAACGACAGTCAGCATTTTTAAAAGCTTCTTGATATGTGGTTGGAATTGGATACTCTTTGCAAAACAAAACAAACGGGAATGACAAATTCCCGTATAAGAAAAGACTATTTTAAAGCTGAAGAAAAAAAAAAAAAATAACAAGGAGCGTCTCGGAAATGGCTAAAGAAAAAAATTAATATGGCATAAGATGTGTGTTTTAACAGATTTACATTTGTTTTTGTTTTTTTGTTTTTTGTAGTGCCTGTTTGTTCATCGCATACGGTTTACCAATATGTAAAAGCCACCGTGAAATTCTTTAGAGGTTATTCTGAAGCATTTTTTGCGGTAGGGGATTTTCTTAAAATCTTCGTGTTGCAACCTTGGAAGATGCTGAACCTAACTATAAGTATGATATATAACGAACTTTTCGTTTTTGAGCTATGTTGTATATATACACACATATATTTTTCTAAACTTCTAATATATCTTAAGGGGACCCTAAAATGAGTATTTCCAATGAAATCCTGGTATCAACTTGTAGGGTGGAATGCAACACTTTCTTTAAGAATAGAAAGTAAAAATAAGTAAACTAAATACGCAAGAAAACAAAATAAGATTTCTAGTATGTTCGGTTGCCTATTTAGATCACAAATGAAAGAAGCGAGAGGAATTTCAAAGAATTTTGCGTAACATAAATAAGACCAAGTAAAACCATTACAAAGAATGAATGAGACCTTCACAAAACAAAATGTATAAGCTGATTTTAATGGTCTTTAAAAGCTTATCCATCTTACTAATATGGCTGAGAAATCTTATGAAAGATTTTTATGGCATTTGTTATTTCAAAAACATCTCCATATTCCTAGTAGCTCAGTTGGAAGATCACTGTCTGCTGTGCGAGAGAGAAGTGTTCCGATTCCCGGCGAGAGGTGGGAGTTTTTCTCTAGCTAAAATTATTGCTCAACCTTGCCAGAGTCTGAACGCATGCGTGTACAGTTGAACATGATTCACCAAAAGTTTAACCCAACAGTAAACTAATGAACACCATTGCCATTATCAAAGGAAAAAGCCGCCGATATGAGTTGGATATGAAAGGCTGCATACAAATGGGGAGAAAAAAAATCGCGCCCTTTATTTACACTTTTCATTTATTTGTAAAGTGCTAAGTATGCTATAATTAATAAGACTGCTGCAGAAATGTGGCTCCGAGATTGAGTAGATATCTACTTCGCATTCCCAATTTATTTATATATTTATAATGACTTCAGTTTTCTTTTCATCTCTTTCCAATACAGTTCCATTTATTTCTCATTTTATTACTGTGCCACACTCTTATTTTTAAGTAAATGTCCTTTTCATCACTATCATTTTGCTCAGTTTAAACTTGTGGTTGATTTATAATTCATTCCTGCAGTTTTTGCCCTTCACACAATGGACACACTGAGTAAAAATATATCTTTGACTTTTCATTTCCATACTCCTGTTCTGGCCCTGTCTTCTTTCCCCTATTTTCTTCGTGAATATAATTTTCTTTGTCCTATGCATTGAACCCAACATAAAATAACAGTGATTTCTTCTTTAATAATTATCTACCTACTGAACAATGGTTGTATCTCTCTATCCTCAAAACATTTTATTGCACTTTCAAAATCCCTTTAACATTTGTTTCCACATGTTAAGCAATGTGTTTTACATTCACATGAATTTCTTCACCCTCTATTTAGTTTCTGTAGAAACTTTTCTTACGAAAGCTTTTTGTTCCATTTCATTTTAATCTTGAGAAGCCTTTGCAGAAGTAGCTACATAAACGGTGCGTTCCAGACAGAAAATAGCGAGTCGTGTAAAAACTGGACACTATATGGGGCCTTAAAATTCCACTTTTTCAATAGAGAGAAAAAACAAGTGAAAATCGATAGTTTATTGAACGACTGTCAAAGTCTCGAACAATAAAATACCGAATATTAATAGATATTTCGGAAATGGATTGAGTCACAAAACATGTTATTGGGAATAAATTGTGTGGTTTAAAGAGCTCTGCGTTTACGTTTTCGTCTATCGTCTATCTCAACTACACCAGTCTTACAAGACAATATACAATTTAAAGAAATGGTCTTCACATGTTATTCCCCAAAAAATTTAAGATATTCATTTTGTTTGTGAATTATGCAGATACCTTAATATGGCATTTTAGTAAACAATCGTTAGCCGTTTCTGAGGAAAGCATGTTTCCAAAAATTGGTCAATGTAACGGGTAGTTGGGGGTGGGAGATTTTATTGCAAATTTTCGTGATGTATCCTAGGATACATTCTGTCAAGAAAGTACCGGGAATTGATCATTTAAAAATCCTGTTTAAAAGGGGATTCAAAATTATTGTTGTCGCTAAGTTGGTACAAATGCCCTCTATACCCCGCGGAGTTTGATCGTCATCTGTCGTCTAGTCCCACATTCATGAAATGCATTGTAACTAGTGATGAGACATGGGTTTACGAGTTTGACACGCAAACCAGTCAACAAGCTTCCGAGTGGCGCTTTCCAATTGAACCGAAACCTAAAAGGGCACGTCAAACTCTATCAAAACTTAAGGTCATGCTGACAGTTTTTATCAATTATCGCGGAGTCGTGCACTCAGAGTTCTTGCCAGAAGGTCAGCTGGTAAATAAAGGCTATTTATCTGAGCGTTATGCGGCGTTTGAGAGAACAAATACGGCGAAAAAGGCCAGATTTGTGGAACGACAACTCATGGATTCTGCACCATGATAATGCACCAGCTAACAAGGCTATTATTGTGAACGAATTTCTGGCCAAAAACTCGACAAATTTCATCGAACAACCACCGTATTCACCTGATCTTACTCCTGCTGATTTCCTTCTCTTTCCAGAACTCAAGTTACCACTTCGAGGCACCGGTTTTCAGTCGATAGAAGACATAAAGGAAAATTCGCGGCGACAATTGACATCGATTCCTAAAAGTGCCTACACAAAATGTTTTGATGATAGCATTATTCGTTGGCATGAATGTATAATTTCAGAAGGGGCCTACTTTGAAGGCGATAAAATAAAATTGGATGAATAATTCATTTTTTGTGTTTTATTGGTAAATTCCCGGACCTTTGACACAGTAGTATGTCAAATTTGGTAGGTACTAACCAAATGTTTTTGTGAACACTATTCACAAAAACCCACACGCAAAGATATTGTTTTCTAAAATTGCTCAGTAGACCTCAAAACATATATTTCCAGAGAAATCTAGATGTCGAATTTTTTGATGGAATGCATCTAGCTTCTCTACCTACTATGTCTGTATTACCTAGTGTACAAAATCGTATAGTGGTACTATTTATTCTGTTAAAGATTTGATAACACATGTATGGGTACCAAACTCAAATATGGCAATGTTCCGTCAATAATATGTGTAATACCGTTGCATGGACTAACAAACTACTTATACTCAAGTGCTGAATGTGGAGAGAGACACTCGTTAATTCTTACTAAACAAAAACAAAAAATAAATAAATAAAGTAAGTAGAGAAGGTCTGTGGACAGCATAGCTCAAAAACGAACAGTCGGTTTGAGTGCAGAAAAGATAAAGTGATGTGAATGGAATACATCAAATGTTTTAATCTTGCTCAGTGTCGAAAATCCCTTTTCGCAAAGATATTTTCTGAAAACGCAAATAAAATAAATGTGGCACTTAATCCAGACCTGAAGTGGCGATTCTACCCTACATTTCAGATTCGATCAAAATTCGGTTAGCCTGATGTTCAGCCAACTTTTCTCCTCTTCTAATGGAAGGGTTTTGTTATCTTCAGATAATGAACAGAGTCGAGTCGAGGGAAAGAAAATATTGTTACAGCTCTTCAGAGACAGAAAGATGTTCAAAGTCAGAACGGAAAAGAATGTCTTCAGTGTTAACATGAGGGGGAAAATTTCAACTTTTGGCTTCTATAGTTTTAACTTTCTTATTTCCCCTGCAGAGTAAAATAACAGCTAGGCATCTACTGGGTTACAACCATAAAATAGGAATGTATCGTTTCAAGACTTCAAAATTATGAATTTTTACTTAGATTATCAAACATTAAAAATATAATTTCATTGCTATGATAATATACACAAGGTATGTGGATTATTGTTCTTTTCACACAAGCCGTGTAGGACAGGAGTTGGATAGATAGAGCCAGACTGAAAAATTCAGTGCCACAGCCGGGATTTGAACCATGAATGAATCTACCTATCCAACTCCTGAGCATAATAGTTGGCTATACTATGAATACTTATAACATTGTTAGTCGCCATTGGGGTTGTCATCTCAAAACAATTTAAGATCACCTTGTGGTTTACCGGGAAACATGAGTCAATTGAGGAATTCAATGCTATGCCGGAATGTTGCCATGGTAGCTCAGTGGCAGAGCAACCGGCTAGAGATCGGGAGATCCGTGGTTCAAATCCCGGCTATGGCACTGAATTTTTCAGTCTGACTCTACCTATCCAAATATACACAAGCTTTATAATACCTACTCATTTTGAGAAGAATGACCTACTATAAGCAATATAAAATTTAAAACTTAATAACAAGTTAAAATTGACTAGATGAATGCACTTATTAAGTCAGTAATTCTACAGTGGTATCATTATGCAAAGCCATAAATAAGCATCACATCTAAAAGTGCTTGTTTATTTAAGCGTACTATCTACATCGACACAACATAATAATGGCTGATGATTAACCAATATTAATAGACATAATTCAATGTGCTGTTTTATAGTACTTAAACTTTAAACACATATTTCCCCATTTAGTGCATCCTACCGACGATAATTTATTTATATGAGCATCATTATCGTTCAGATTGAGATCCCTAGCTAGGATGCAACTTTGGAATACGAAGTTTCATCGCTTATAAGAGAGCAAACTCAGGATTTTCTGTAGAAAATGTTTACAAAACATTTAAGGTCACACCATTTTGGGAGCCAGCGAATGTCGGCGAGACAGACAGCTTCATAAAGAAACCTGCTTCCTGGCAGACGACTTTGGGAAGTCTCGTCTTCAGAGCTCCACTTATAATGATCCTAAGGAACGGGGCACCGAAACTTACCACTGAAGAAGCTTACTATACTATGTGAGGAAACTGTTGCTTTAATCTTGAGGTAATCTTTTCATTCCAGCAGTCATTGGCGGGGTGCCATCAGTGTTCATGAAGTACAATTTTTCCCCACATAATTTATTTTGTTCTCATGTTTACTCCTGTTGACGCATGTATCAGACGATTCTTTGAAGGATACGAACGAACTGTTCACAGAGGAATTCTTCTTTATAATTCTTATGCAGCTTATTGTTTGGAAATATTGCTTATATCTGATGTTTCGTCATGCTAAAGTGCCTAAATTTGGAACCATCAGTTGTTCGATTCTTGTTTTAATATGCGTGGAGCTAACAATAATATCATTAACAAAACAATTATATGTTCTCATCTGCTGTTCGAAAATAATTATGTTTATTATCGAATTAAAGGCGACATTATTTGGATAACATCGGCGGCTTTTCACTTTGGAAAACTTGCTCACGACAATGGTATTCACTCGTTGACTCTAGTGAGTTAATCTTTGTTTTATGTTGCTTTTTTTTTTCCTTTCTTTAAATTCACACACACACACACACACACACACACACACACACACAACACACACATTCACCTTTCTTTCATATTTTGACTGTTAGGGAGGATAGTGAATAAGTCTGGCCAAAGTAAGATCCCAACCTCCAGGCGGAAATTTAACACGGTACCTCTGTATTTAGAGGTTAACATGCTAACCCCAGACTACACTGGTAGTCTCATCTCTTATTGTTTTGTATTACCAAACTTAAATTGGTTAAACCAATACCGATTTGGATTCAATCAGGGGCTGGTGAAGAGCATCACTTAGCATGCTTTCAAACCCATCAGTTGAAAGTTTTCCTCTCCTCCCCTAGATGGACACAGAGCGGTCGATAGAGTTTTTAACTTTTTCTCGAATTTGACCTGTCTATCCAGAATTTAGCTTTTAATTTCTTTTTCGACGGGTTTTTTCAGGGGCGGAAGTTCATGGGTTTTCAAGATTTTAACTGTTTTAGCATCTGATCGTTTTACCCAATTGACCAAGTTTTTAGTTTCTTTTGTCCTTTTCGCTCCTTTTGGGTATATTTTACATTTACCTGTGGCTTTAGCACATTTTCGTTTTCTTTCCATTAGTTTTAATTGCCTTTCTTCTTTTATCTTTTATTTCTGCTTTATATTGTTATTTTATCTTTTGTGTTTGCTACTATTTTGTTTTATAAGGACGCTAATGACCCTAGCAGTTGAGTGCCCTTAAAAACCACCAATCTTCATCATACCCTAGACCCGGCCTTTGATCACATACTAATACTTGTTTAACGGTCTTAAATTAGAGATTGGCTTACCAGGGACTGGTATGGATGATAGAAATTTCCGCCAAGATTAATAAATAAAGAAAAAACGCTTTAGAAAGTCAGAAGCACCGGCTCGCTTCCGCACACTTGACCGCACAGTACTGTCTGCTTTTAATACTGTTAAGAGCTGTCTCAGCCTCAAATTTAACGAGAATACACAGCTTTTACCTAATTGGAACTTTTTCATGATTAATACGTAGCAGGTGGAAGAGAAAATCTAATGTCTCCATTCACATGACTCTCTAGCTGTTCCGCACACAACATTTTCTTAAAAAAGAATACTCTTTTATCGGCATTATGATAACATTAGCAGAATTGCCTTATTGCTTGCTTCTAAGTAGCAGGGAAATAAGAGAATACACAGGCTAAAGCGATAGTCAAATCTTTTAAAAACCCGGTCGCTATGTGAAACAATTGAAATTCGGTTCTCTTTGCTTCCTAGATGTCTTCCCGTTTGAGAAAAGTTTAAGACTGCAACCAATAATTCGGAATATCTCAAAAACGGTTAACCCCCCCCCAAAAAAATAAAAAAATAATATATACATACTTTTTTTTTGTGCAGTAAGCTTTTGTCTATCCCTTCGATTTACCAGTTATACAAAAGTTATACAGAAATCATCCAGAATGAGAGGTCTTCAGAGGCTACTCCCAGGAAATTCAAGATAGTAGACGCTTCGTTTGGTGTGAAAATATCTTAAACATATGGCATTTTAATCAAAATCGTTAGGGGCATCTTTGAGAATTTCAAAAATTTCGAAACATGTTTCACGTGAAGGGTAGTCGAGTAGGGCGATTTTCTTGAAAATCTTTGTATTGCATTCTTGGAAGATAATGAACTTATATGCCAAGTTTGCTGTTTAACTTTCATTTTTGAGCTATTCTGCATACATTCACACATAGAAACACACATGATCATGCTTTAAAGATGCTTTTTTTCGACTCAGGGGGTCTCTAAACACAATATTTCCGATGAAATCTCGATATCGAACTTTTGGGGTGGAATGCAGTACCTTCTCTGTACACTGTATACGCGCTGGAGAAAGTAATAAGCCCTTCAATGAATAGTTATTCCACTGTTGGTCTTTTTACCGTATCTTTCACGTCCCTACATATGAATGCTTTCCAGTAGTATACGCATTTACATGCAAATTTGTTACCTTGCTTAATGCCAATGGTAAAATAAATTTCAAATGTTAACACCAAAGGCGTCACCCTGGCTTATCTCGCACCTGCCGGGTGGATGCGTCCTAACGAATTCGGCGACCTGGAGACCAACTACTGCTGACGTAGGTAAAGAGCTAATGGTAACATACGACACTCTACTTCATTACCTCGACTCGCCATGTGGGAGGAAATGTACTGTAATAATTTTATTTCATGTCAGTTTTTCCCTGCTCTACCTTATCAGAGACCCAGAAGTTATCATTTGCTTAAAACATAACCATCTATGAAAATTATACATTTATATTGACCAATCGATTTCATATTTTACTACAGCAATCAGGACTTAATGTATAATATTTACACAAATGCCTGCATATGTTAATTTAGTAACAAATATATTAACTTTAATTCTCTTTCCTACTGCCTTTAAAACTGGCAACACACTAACTCCATGGTACAGCTCACTAAGAGCCTTGGCCTACCGCCTGGCCGCAGCGTCCCCCATCTCGGTCACACTAAGCAATTAATATTTAAAAATAAATGTTATAACCAATTCCTTGAATAGCATATTCATAAATTATAGAGAATTGTTGAACTACCCTATTAATTTGAAAACAAATCTGATATGTCACACTCACATAAATTTCTTTTACAAAGCAGCATGTTCTTATTACTTAGTTCCTTATAAGCAGAATGGAGCTAAAGGAACGCTAGGCTAAAGGTTAGTCAAATGTTTTAAAAGCTGTCGTTATGTGATTGTCATTGCAAATCACTTCTTTGGTTGGCCAGGAGTAAAACAAAAGAAAAACGGACACTTCCTGTCTGAGAAAAGTATAAGTAGGTAATTTACTACTGAAACCAATAACATGGAATATTTCGGAAACGGTTACCTCCACAAAAAAATGTGAACAACATAAATTGTGTGTTTTGACGAGATCTACATTTTTTCTGTAGTAAGTTTTTGTCTATTACTTACGGTTTAGCAGTTAAGCAAACTACGGAAAAATTCATCCAGAATAAAGAGGTCTTCAGATGCTATTTCCAGAAAATTCAAGATATACATTTTATTTGGGAAGTAAATATCTTTTACATACGGTATTTTAATCGAAATCGTTTGAGTTATTTTTGGGAAAATGAAAATGTTCGAAACTTTTTCCATGTCAAGGGTAGTTTGTGGTGGGGGAATTTTCTTCAAAATCTTCGTGCCGCATTCTTGGAAGATAGTAAACTTAAATACCACGTTTGGTATTTAACGGTCTTTCGTTTTTGAGTTATGCTGTCTACACACACACTGACCTTTTTCTAAAAATTCATTTTTCGAACTAAGGGGACCAAAAAACATATTTCCGGCGAAATCTCGACATCGAATTTTTTGGTGGATTACAATACTTTCTCTATGTACATATTACATTCGGGGCTAGAAAAAGTAATTTAAAAACACACACTTTACAATATGCCTAGGACTTTTAAAAATTATGCTATCCTTATTTTCAAACCCGCACTTATAGAACGTATCATTGCAAAGCTGGGTAGCACAATCATGCATACACGTTTAAAAATTCCAAATCTTTAATTATGCTTTATATCAAGAAAAATCTATACAAATCTTCAACCACCATCATCTTGTTGCAAAACTCTGTGCAACATTACTTTGTGCGCACCTGTGCACGTGTATATGAACGCTGTGATCGGGCCTTTAAATGAACAGGACAAGTCGCCTGGTATAGTGTCTGCCTCACATTCAAAAGGTCGTGAGTTCGAATCTCGCTTAGGGTGAGTTACCCGGATAAGGTTTTCCCTTTTCCTGAGAAGGCGAATGTCGAGCAATTTTAAGCTCCATGGACCCCGAAATCATTTGAGAATCTTTCACCAATTTCATTCATCGTCGAATATGACCAACCCAGATTAAAGGACGTTAAACTGCATAAAAAAAAAAAAAAAAAAAAAGTCGCACATGGATCCTGATATTACAATATGTGAAGATTTTCGTATGAACATTTTAAAAACCGAGATTTTTATTTTTCCTCGAAAAAAATTAGCATGGAATCTTCCCCTGTTTGCTCTCAAACGCCTTTAACACTCCCTTACACAACAATTCCTCTAGAACAATATTTACGATGAAGTGAATTTTAATATATTTCCTTTGTTATAAAACACAATAGGAACTGCAAAACTGTCCGAACAGCCAAATGAACCTCTATACATCATTATGAAACGTGGCGTGCAATATTTTTGTTGAGAAATTTGGCAGAGGAAGCAGGAACCGTGCAAATTCGTGTTCCTGGAGTGTGACAAGTGGCGTCCCGAGATTCCCTAGGGAGGCCACACAATTTTCTAAATGGAAGTGCAATACTTTTTCTTTTATTGGTTTGTGTGTAGAAATGGCAGTCCCAGAGAAGAAATGAACTACAACTGCGGTCCATTATTGTCAGAGGTTGGGGGGAGAGGGTTAACGTATATAGCACGAACATAAAACTGCACTCTCCGGCAGTAGCACAGTGGCTATCGCCTGATTCTATTGCTTGTTACAAGCTCTGACCCGAAGGAGTCGAGTGGCGTAAAGGTGACGTCAGGGCCTAAAGTACTTGTCTTTGGTATTAGAACACAAAGCAAACAAGGAAATCTCTCGCCTCTATGACCGCGGCCAGGGCAAGATAAGAGTGTTTCCTTAGATCAGGGCTTAACAAACTTTTCATACAGGGGCAGCATTAATCATCAGAGAAGGAGTCACGGTAGAAGCCACGCGAGAGAGAGAGAGAGTGTGTGTGAGCGTGTGTGTGTGCGGGTGCGTGCGTGTGTGCGTGCGTGTTTTTTTCCATCCAAATGACTTTCTCAGCATCAAGGTAACAAATTATTTTGAAAAAACTTATTTTTCCATATACTTCATGCTAATCGAGATTAACATTAGCAGAAATGGACTTATTAGTTGTTTTCTTGTAAGTAGAAGGGCAATAACGGAATGCACTAGGCCAAATGACAGCTGAAAACTCTAGGTCAAAAATGTTTTATTAGATAATAGAATTAAATATTTTAATTAGCGAAAAAATGCAAAAATTTTTGAAACTGCCTTACGCATTCATATTTCAATTGTTAAGAATAATAAATATAATATAATTGTAATCTTTCAAATTATTATACTTGATCTGGTTAAAATGCTAGTTGCTGCAATTTCTACATAAAATAATTAGGGAAAGAACTACAATTACAAAGAATCGTAGCTTGAGGGGTGTGTTGGATCGATATGAATGGAGTGTGCCTTAATCAATATTGATTAAAATCCCAATTTTTAACAATGCTGTAGGGACTATCATCATTTCCTCAACTTTTTTAAGATTAACAGGAATACCTCGACGATATTCAGATCATCCAGATACTTACACTCCGTGAATTATTATTTAATCAATAAGATTAATAATCCCACTTATTGCATTAATACTTTAGATTTAAGTTGATGTTATTAGGTGCAGACATATTCATTTTGTCTTTATAAAATAATTAGTATTACAAAACTCATATTTTTTCAGTATGAATTATTTTCTTTGAACCAATAAATGAAGCAATTATAAAATGCATGCTTAAATATTTAAATACCATAAATTATGTATGGAGATATGCATATAAATCACAGCAAAATAAAAAATAAGGAATAAATCTCAGATCCAAAATGTAAAATCAAGAAAGGGGAAAAAAAACAAAAAAAAACACACACACACACACACACACACACACACACACACACACACGCACACACATTAAGAAGTAGGGGTAAAAGGTAAGCTCGTGGGTGATTTAAGCATGTAGTTGGTCTTACAAAATGACTCATTGTGAAAATTGTTTAGCCAAAATAATTCAGAAATGGCCATAGAATATTTGCATGATGTAATTAAAAATATAAAATTTTGACATTTCTACCTAAAATTAAATCCTAGTAGACCAATAACCGATGTAATTAAATACTTTACAAGAGATGCAACAAATTAATTTCCTTGTATTTGTCCTTCATTAGCTCATTTTATTGTATATCAATTAAAAATCTGAGCGCTAAATTCTAAATTTAATCATTCCAAATTAATGCATAAATTAATCGAATGCAGTTTCCTATATATCTAACTTTTTTTTTTAAGTTTGCAGCTCGCGAGCCGGATTCGTTCCCTGGGCCATCGTTTGCCAAATCTTGCCTTACATAATTAACACAGTAAAATAGGAACTATAACCGAGCTTTCATATTTCTTTATATCAGCAGCAAAACTAAGAAATATCGTTTATAGAATTGACTTTTTTTGTTTTTTCATCCCCTAATATGCTTTCTATTTTAGCACCTGATGCCGTATCTAAAAGATTCCTGTACTTTTCTTCCATATTGTGGTCTTGATCCTACCACTTCCGTCATCACCAATTTTTAGAGAAACCGTCTCGACATTTTATAGGTACTGCTTTTAAACATAGAGCAGAAAGCTTTTATTTAAATAGCCTCGGAAATAAAGCAGTTTCAAAACATTTTGAAAATGTTTATGGGCGTTTAATGCTGTATTATCATACATTTTTCAGTTTTAAGTAGATCCTTATATGTATCCCTTATTAGCAGATCCCGCAGCTCTACTCCCGTTATTATAATAAATGTGCTACATTCACAGGAGTTTCCCTGACAGTGCCAAATGATTATATAACGTAGTCATGTAAAAACTATTCTTGCGTACTAGTTACTCACACGACATATTTTGCTTAGTGTTTGGTTCAAACTAAACAAAAAGGTTTCAAAATGATGCGGAAACAGCATTCGAATTTGTGTAAACTCGTACGATAAAAATTTAAGAACGGGGGGGGGTGAAAGAAAGAAGTTTTTAACGAATGAGGTTTCGTTGATATATGAAGTTCAAAACATAAAAGGGGCGCTCATAGAAAATCCAATATATCTATCATGTTTTTAAGAAAATGAAAAGAAAAACAAACCCTATTTAAATGACAGTTTAGGAGTGTGGTAAGCTTGGAAAATGCTGAAGCAGAATACCAAGTTTACTGGTTAGCCGGTTCTTGGTTCCCTTTTTTTTTCTTTTTCCCTCTCTTGCCGTATATACAGAGTATCTACATAGTAGGTGGCAATGGTTGTATTCTATCCAAACATTAGATACAGATATTTTAGTGGAATACATGTTTTGAGGTCCACTGAATCAAAAAAGTATTTTTAGAAAAGGGTCCACGAGCGAGCGAAAGAGAATTTGTATGGATATAGCTCAAAAACGAAAAATAGCTTAATATTTAAATCCAGTGTCTCCCAGTATGCGAAACGAAGAATTTCTTCAGGAAAATTCCCCAACCCCAACCTGCCCTTTACATAGAACAATTTTCCCAAGTGCTGATTTTATAAGAAAAAAAAAAATACTAATAATATGTGCTGTATGTTAAGGATATTTACACGGCAAATCGAATGTATATCCTGATTTCTTGGGAGCAGCCCTTGAAGACCTCTTCATTCTGAATGGCTTTGCATAACTGATAAACCGTAAGAGATATAGAAAAACTTCCTACACAAAAAATGTTTTATTTTTTTAAGAGCTAACCATTTCTGAAATATTCCGTGTTATATCTCTTGTTTTACTCCTGGCCATGAAAGAGAGCCAAATGTCAATGACAATCGCATAGCGATAGCTTTTAAAATATTTTACTATCGCTTTAATCTACTGTATTCTCTTATTTTCCTTCTACTTATAAGGAACTAAGCTTTATCTTGATTAGCATGAAGTAGGGAGGAGAATAAATCTTTTGTAAGATTAATATGTTTCAGAATAGCCAGAGAAAGTATCATATAAAGGGAACACATCACATGTTTAGCCCTCTCTCATATAAACGGCCTTTTAAATGTCTAGTGTAGGTAGGTGATGGAGATGGAGTAATCAAAATCCAGTAATAGTTTAATAGTACACGAACTTGTCTCTCTTCCTTCTGCTTGCTTGCTTGCTTGCTATGTGATAAGAACTATACAGTTTCTCATGGTAAGTGATTTATAAACACAATCTGTTTCTTTCATAATGTGACCGCGACGCAAGTATCTGCAGCCCGCCCATTGGATCGACCAACGACCAGTCCCTCGGAAGAATAGTGTAATACAACCTGTACAAGCCCTTATGAGCCATTTATCTGCAGTTTGGGCAATTACTATTCAAGAAGATTCCTTTCGGCAGCATAGAGTAACTTCTCCGTCCCGAACGTTCCGCCTTGCATATGGAACCTATATAAGGAGCTAACTCAAGTCAGTCGGACAATGAAGTCAAGAAGTTAAGGTGGAACACTTAACAAGTTATGGAGCTAAAGACAGTTAGTTATCAACCGCGAATGCAGTTCAGTTGTAACTGTGATTCGATCGATCAACTGCAGTTTGTTTTGACTATACGACAATAGTGATTCAACTACAACGTGGTGTGTTCTGTTGAGTGCTTAAGTGATAAAGAAGTGTGTTTAGCTGTAACTAGCGTTTGATTTGTTACAATAATATTGTTCTGTGATAGAAACTGTACTGTTTCTCATTGTAACTGATTTAAATACACAACTTATATGTTCCTTATACTTCTTATGTGATCAGAACTACGGCATTTATCACGGTAGCTGGTTTATGTACACAAGCTTGTGTCTTCCTTATGATTATTATCTGAGCAGACATAGACATGTTTCATTGTAGCTAACTTGTTTATTTTCACACACTTGCCACTGTTCTTAATTCCTGATATGTGATAGGAACTTCACTGTTTCTAATCGTAACTGGTTTATGTAAACAAATTCCTCTGGCTTCCTTCTCTTTATGATAGGAACTACACTGTTTCTAGTGCAAATTTTTCTTTCTTGCTTATGTTATTGGAACTATACTGTTACTCGTGGTAACTAGTTTGCCATGTTCCAAAATATAAAATGGGATGTTTATTTAAATATTACTTTGTTATTATGTAAAATCATTGTTCTAATAAAAATGTCCGGAGATACATTTTAAAAAAATAACAATATCAGGCTTTGCAGTAAAAGAGTTTATAAAAACATGCATAATATCAGATGGTTTATCATTAGCCTTAAATTCTTGATTTCAAAAATTAATAAGTTATTTCTCAAAACATATACGTTGTTTTTGAAAGCATAGTCTTTTCCTTGATATACTTTGTACAGGCAGCACAAATAGTTTGAAAAAAAAAATAGTAGGGGAGATGCATCGTGTGAGAGCTTCGAATAAGGGGGCGGGGGTGCTGAAAAGAGTTGCAAGAAAATAAGGATTAAATTTGGATATGCTTACTATAAGCACGCATCCGTTCATGTCATAGGCACGGTTAATTGTTAGTTTAAATTGTAAAGTGGAAGAAAAATATATCTTTAGAAAGGGTAGAACGCATGTTAGGTATGTTAGGATTTTGTTTTTCCTCCAACAATTTTAGTCCAGCTTCCATACCCATAATCTTATGTTTTTCTTAATTTTCTTCAGGAAATGAATTGACCAGCAAACAAGAAATTTAACATAGGTATATGCAGAAAATAAAATTATCCCATACCCTACCTCTAAAGTTTTCCTTAAATGCAATAAGATGTGTACTGTGAGTAGAAAGGGATTGCACTGCCTCGGCAGGTTAACAATGTAAACAAGCAGTACAAATGAGTATGTTTACCTGAACAAACTGTCTGATACACTCGTTGCCGTGCTCCCTGAGGAAAGCCTGGAGTGTCTCCATGCCCTGGGCCGATAGCAACTTGTAGCCATTGTTGTTGGCGGCCATTGCGGACACGGAGAAGAACATGGTGGCTGGTGTAGCCGGCGTCACACCCGGGGAACTACATGCCACGAACTGCCTTGGATCCGCCAGGTTCTTCAGTAGGCAATAACCATAGCTCCACCAAGGGTTTCGCCCCTTCTTAACGGCAGCTGCACTCACACAACCCCTTAGAGAGGAAACAAAACTGGTTCGAGGCAAAAACGGTCTGATTCACTCGATAACATCTGCAAGAACGGCTTTTGTATTCCAAGCAAAGAAATGCCGGTTCTGAGGCGAGAACACCACTGCGCAGCGAGATAACAGCATTATTAAAACGTTACTTCGTTCACAAAGGAAACATTCATCGTAAGCAGGAATCGAACTGTTCTCTAGCGTTGGTTTCAGAAGATTCTTGGTTCACTTACTACAAAATCACGTATATGTGATATTTAAAAGTATAAATGCCACTAATTTCATGGATGATTTTAAAAAGAGAAACAAAGGAAATAAGGAAAGAAGAAAAAGATCTAGGTATATTCAAACTCGGCTTAATCCGTTTAACAAACTCTTCAACGATGTCTGAAATTATTAGGTTGAATTTTATTTCCTTACAAATGTATCATTTGTTTACTTTCCGCAGCACGTATGTATATAAAATGAACTTAGTAGCTATAGAAGGTATTGTATTCCACCCATAAGTTCGATGTCGAGATTTCACCGGAAATATTTTTGAGGTCTCTTGAGTAAAAAAATAAAGTACTTTACAAAAAGATCTGTGCGTGTGTGTCTGTGTCTTTAAATAGCATACCTCAAAAACATAAAGGTCGTTAAATGTTAAGCTTGGTATTTACGTTTGGTATCTTCCAAGCATGCCACACGAAGATTTTAAAGAAAACCCTGACCACGCACTACCCTTTATATATGGATTTTCTTTTTTAAAATTTGTGTTTTTCTCAAAAATAGCTCTAACGATTTGATTACAATACTGTACCTTGTTATTAGTTTCAATTTTAACTCCCTATTTTTTCTTAAACAGGTAGCCATCTTTTTTATTCTCTCTTGTTTTATGCAGGTCATGCAAAGCGAACCGAACCAAACGCAGTGATCAGCTTTTAAAATATTTGACTATCGTTTCAATCTAGTGTACTCTCTTATTTCCCTCCTACTTACAGGAAGCAAGAAATAAGATCTTTTCTGCTAATATTTATCCCGCTTAGCATGATGTGGATACAATAATCTTTTGTAAGAATAGTTTTACATTGAACAGTTACAGACAGTTATGTGAATGGAACACATGAGTTTTTTTTATCTATTTATTTATTTATTTATTTTACTTTACACACCTCGTAAGTAGAAGTATTGTATAGCACCAAAACATTCGATATCAAAATTTCACCGTAAATACGTGTTTTAATACCTTTGGAAAACATTTGGAAAAAGGTCTGCTCATTGCTTGTGCCTTTTAAGGGTGCGACTTGATTTTTAAGAAAATCTTCCATCTCAAACTATCATAAATGAAAAAAAAATCCTTATTTTTACTCTCCCACAAAATATTAATAAAAAAAAATGATTCAAATATCCTACGCTTAAAATATCTGCACCACAAACAAAATGTATATCTTGGATATTCTGGAAATAGCTTCATTCGGGATAACAAAATATGTATACCGTCGAAGCACACTTCTATGTCAAAATTGTTATGAAATAATCCATCTCATACTTATGTTTGATACAGCTTTAAATATTTAGCTATTTTGTATTTTTATCAATCAATTCGAAATTGTACTTTCTTTTCATGTCCACACAAAGAGAATAGAATTTCAAAGCCCTCAGATAGTGAACATATTTGTAGAGTTTTGGATATCCATTTTATTCTGTTTATACCTACCAACAAGAAATGTATGAGTAATGAAGGCTAATATGTGCAAACAAGAAAGAAATACAAGAATATGATTTTGTAAGAATAGTTTTGAAGAATAAGTAGAGAAAGTCATTTCAATGTAGCACAGATTTTACATAATTTAGAGCCATTTCTGGAAATCGAACGAGATGCCTCAAGCGTACGTGTCTCTAGGTTCAAATCCTATGTACCAAGTTTTCACGTGGTTTACCAGATAGTTCAGTTAGTAGAGCACCTGCCTGCTGTGCGAGAGGCCCTGAGTCCGATTCTCGGCTGGAGGGGGGGGGGGCTTTTCTCTCGCATATCCTCCTTGTGCATCTGCAACTAATGCTCGAAAGGATTCGCAAAGCATTGATGTGGGAATGGCAAGCTAACAGTTTGGTCACTCGTAGAAACTTGGAACTCCTGCAGTTCGGAGTGTATTCAAAATTTTGCAGCACAACTGAAAGGAGCCTAATGCTGCAGGTAGATGCCATGGGGGGGGGGGGAGTCCTCACCCTTTTCTTCTTCGGTTTGCCTACTATCCAAGGAGTTTATTCGATGTAAGTGTAGAGTCCAGCACGACAGGCCTGTGCAGGCTTTGCCCGTACGATCCCCTCTTGCACGTGAGTAAACTATAGGCGCAGACAGGTAACCTGGAGAGGAGGACAGCGGTTTAGAACCGTCGCTCTGCTTGCGAATGTGACGAAATATTGCCAGCGAGGTGGGTTCTTCGCTACTATAGCGACCCTTTGCCAATATGACGGCTCTTACGCGAGCCTGAACTAAGGGAAAGCAAGATCCTGGAGAGGGTCGGGAAAATGAATTGTCACCGTGTGACACAACTCTCAATTTTTACATTAAACTGATTCAAAATTTGCTAAAATGGAATCGCTGGAGTGAAGTGGTGAAATCTAAAATGCTAATATCCCCGTATTTAACCGGCCTCTTCTCTTGGCTTTTTATTTAAATTAATACTCAACTGGGATATTTTGGTAGGATTGTTGCTATTGAGAGGAAATTCTAATTTTTAATACGCGCGTAAGCAAGCGATAATACAGTTTACGTGTATTTTTCTTAAATTTATGTACCTTAGATATTTTAATAATTATTTCTTGTATAATATTTTAAACATTTATCTAAATCAGTTTGATATTGAGGTAAAATAATCAACGTTTATGCTAAAATGACTCAATTTCCATGACGGTCAATTGTCCCTAAGCCCCCTGCCCCTTCCCCCGAACTGAGATTCAAACCTCAGTAGTCTTGAAAGAGAGACACACGCGATATCGCCACGGCACGGATCTGGGCAGTGCAATATATATTTCTCTATCAATTAAAGATATTTCGATGTTTTAAGCAACTGTACCTATGAAATTTTGAAAATCCACAGTAAGATATATTTTTGAAATTTATATCAGTAATGTTATTGCCATATTTCAAAATCCTAGTTTGTATGATTAATTATTTAATCACCTGCTTCTTTGACCGAATTCAATGTTCTAGTAAAAATGGTCTACACGATACATTTTTTTCAAAATATCCCTATAAAAATCAGCATTACAGCAAATGAATTAAATAGAGCTATCATATTTTTTTTTTATTATAACCCCTTATTATTATAGAAAATAGGTTACTTCTTGTACTCTCCAAAACTCTTTAGTTTTAAATGGTAATAATTTATTTCTCAAAATTGGAGCATTTTTTCGAACAAAAGTATATGGTTATTTTCTTGAGTGTACTTTTGAGTGTCAGTGAAACATTTGAAACAAACTAGTAAGAAATTGGATCATGTAGACCATTTTGATTACGCAAAAGTCTTGCAAAAACAAAATTGATATTTGGGTGTGCCTAACGCACTTGTCCATTTATAGCTCAGTTAATTGGTAGTTTAAATGCGGTAAGTGGAAAAACAACTATATTATGTAAGCGTAATGTATATTTTACGAAACAAACAAATAAATATATATATATATATATATATTATTTTTCATAATTTCAGGTCATGTTTTTAGAGCTATATCACTAATTAAAAGTATCCGCTGTATTGAACTGCATGCAAGATAATTTGGTAAATATTCTAAAATTTGAAAAACAGATGCAATTTTTAAAATGTTTAAACCCATAAGATGAAAAAAATCAAAATTCCAATATGCATACAGTGTGAACGATCATCTGCTTTGTGTTTGTTTGATTATTTCTTCATCACCCGCCTACAGTAGTTAAGAAGTATTGTTTTCTAACCATACATCCAATATCTAGATTTAACTACAAATATAGACTTTGGAAACCCCTGGAAAAAGCAGAAATTTCGTTAAAAAAAATTGGTGAGCTGGAGGTGAAAACATACTCAGAAACGAAAAGTAGGTGAAACATCAAATTTTATATTTAATTCAACATCTTACAAGGTAGTAACACGAATATTTTCACAAGAAAATCTCCACGCCAAACTATATTTAAAATGAAACAAAAATTCACCATAGAAATGTTACAAGATTTAACATATCGCTCGATAATATCTTGAAATTTCTGTGAACATTCTGTGATCTTCCCTTTGACTGAATTTTATATAATTTAGTATCACAAAGAAAAACACACACACACACACACACACACACACACACACACACACACACACACACACCAGTAAAATACTGTAGATAATTAAAATATAAAATTTGTCGCAAATACTCTTCTGCCATTAGCCGCTTTCCAAATACTAAAAATTGGAAGTTTAGTATTCTCATTTCCTAAGGACCAGGGATATAATTGCTAAAACTAGCTAACATACAAGAGTCACTTTTTGAATGAAAAGGAAATATGTAATGAATATAAATAACTAATTGAATATGCTGTTGGCAGAGAATGTCGTATGAATGTATCAATCAGATCCCTTAAAGATATATAAAAATGAGAATTTTCTTACCGTGTTTAAAGTAATGTATTAAGTAGTTGGTATAGAACTGTATTAAAACATTAGGAATACGATCACTAATGTAAATGTGTTTTGCAATTATTGAAATGATATTACATTCAGTGAATTTCTCTACTCTCTTATTTACTAGAGGTCATTCAAACTATGCTTATGAAAACTTACTTTTTTTTTTATCTACTTCATTTTAACCCCAGGATAAACAATTGCAAAATTAGCTATACCGAAAAGTGTAAACTTACCGTTATAGATACAAAGAGAACAGCGATAGTCAAATGTTTAAGAACTGGACTTTCAATATACTGGTTTAAAATTACAAGGAACAGCGAGAAACAAACGGAAATCGACAAGACTTTCCAAAGAATAGAAAAAACATTGATCAATTAGAATCTATAATAACGTATTCAGAAATGCCTTATGACACACAAAAAGTTAATTTAAGTAAACTGTGTGTTTTAAATAACTCTACACGTTTTACGCCGTACGCTTTTGTCTACCGTTTCACGTTTTCCAGATATAGATACAAGATTAGACAAAATTCTTTACGAATGAAAAGGAGTCAAGACTAGTCTCAGAAAATTCAAAATATTTATTTGATTTGTCATAAAATATTTTTAATATACAATATCTTAATGAAAATGTTCAATGTAAAGTGTAGTTGGTGATGAGGGATTTTCTTGAAAATCATAAGTGTCACATCCTTAAAAATACTTAAATACAACGTGTAATATTTATCCGACTTTATTTTGAGATCCTCTGATTCCGAAAGGAAAAAAAAAAAAAAAAAAAAAAAAAAAAAAAAAAAAAAAAAAAAAAAAAAAAACATTTTAACCAAAAAAAGTGTGTGTCTGGACAGCATTACTCAAAAACGAAAAGACCGGATCTTCCAAGGATCCGACACGAATATTCAAACATTTTGTTTTTCTCAAAAATTATTTTAACGATTTTGATTAAAATGCCGTATATTCAACATATTTACATCACATATAAAATGTATATTTTGAATTTCCTGGGAACAGACATCTTTATTCTGGAGGAGTTTAGCAAAATATTGCATAACGGTTAAACCGTAAGAAACAGACAATAACTTACTAACAAAAAATGTATATCTCGTTAAAACACATAATTTATGCCATATCCGTTTTTCTTGTAGAGTTGACTGTTATTCTTTGTTATTGGTTTCAGT
Organism: Hymenopus coronatus; assembly: GCA_030762935.1. Lineage (NCBI taxonomy): Eukaryota > Metazoa > Arthropoda > Insecta > Mantodea > Hymenopodidae > Hymenopus > Hymenopus coronatus. The sequence goes on from CM060883.1 coordinate 39,417,756, forward strand.
TTTAAACCACTTAACATTTCTCAAAGAGATCCATGCAAAGCGAATCGAACCTCAATTGTTTCACATAGCGACCAGCTTATGAGTAACACATTAGCCTAATGTATTGACTGATTTAGCTTCTACTTACAAGGAAGCAGGTAATAAAACTAATTCTGCTAATGTTATCTCAATTAGCATTATGTAGACAAAAGAATAATCTCTTATAAGTATAGTTTGTATGTTGAACTAGAGATAGTTACATGGATGGAAAACATTAGATCTTTTTTATTCAGGGGTACATGTATTTCAAGTGAAATTTCGGTATCGAATTCTTGGGTTGAATGAAATAGTTCCCCTACTTAGTATACGTCGAGCAGAAAGTAATTAACACGTTTAGGAAGCCCACGATACAAACTAGTCTTGTTTTATATACGCCAAGCCAGTTAAATGTGTCGATAAGTTTACTCCAGATATTTTCAAATGTGTATATTCACGCTCTGAAAGTTATGTCATGATTATGAAGTTGCAATTTGTAGTTCAACGGGAAATAAATTCACTTTTTAGATAACTAATAATGCTGTTAGGAAGCCACGGGGTTCGATTCCCGCTTACGTTGACCACAGTCCACTCACACTTACACTAACACACAAGACACTATTTTTTTCCAAAGGAACCACTTGTAACACAAACAGTCCGTACACCAGATGTCATCAAACTGAGAGACTGGAACAGTGTCACGTGAGGCGGCTGTGCTTGCTGCAGGCATGCGCTGCTCCTCCATACCTGATTATTACGAGCGGGATTTCGTCGTCATAGAAACGGTACGGTCACTTACTTAAGGCATTAACACAGTAAACCAACACAAATGCCATCTTGGCCACAACATACTTTATTGCTTACTTCCCTCTCCTTGGAGCGTGTACTTTCACAGTCGAATTTTGTTGCATCTGTTTGTTTTTACTTCCTCTGGCACGTATGTACCAAAAATCAAATAAAACATCCTGGCATCTAGTTACCTATACCAGGACGTATATTGCACACTTTATAATTTATTTCCCATTTTTAAATTCTTGTCATACATTATTATTTTACAGATATTACGTATTACTAATAACTAAAAATTAACACAAAGTGGAACAAATTAACATAAAATAAGTAAAGTAAATTTCAAATATAAAACAATTTTCACTCACACTAAATCACCCACTGTTAATTACAGGAATCACATAACACAATTAACTGTCAGCCAGTTATTTGCCTATAAAAATATGCTATAAATTATTAACAAAACTAATCTTACACTACTGGTATCCAGCAGAATGTACACTGGTAACCTGCACAATTTAATACATTTATACTTTCCCAATAGTTACTAGACAATGGAGTGAACTATAATTAACTGAATCTGACTCCATTTATTCATTCTAATATCCCTTAATCCTGCTCTTATGTATAATTCGTAAAACCTTTAATAAAATTTGGCCTTTCAATAACTTTGCACAGCTATAATAAAACATACAACCTCTTTTGCCCTTAATTAACTACTTATATTATTATTATTCTATTTTTACCTTAATACAATATCTAGTGTACAATATATAATGCACTTAGAGAAGGTATTGTATTCCATTCAAATTTTCGATGTCGACATTACACCGGAAATATATGTTTTCAGTTCTCCTGAGTCCGAAAAAAAGTATTTTTTAGAAAAAGGTGTGTGCACAGCAAAGCTCAAAAACTAAAAGGTCGTATAATACCAAAATTGATATTAACGTTTAGAATATTTCAAGGATACGAAGCAAGATGTTCAAGAAGCCCCAAACTACCCTGTAAATAGAATTTTTTATTTGAAAATGTTTTTCTCAAAAATAGCTATAACGATTTTGATTAAAATAGGTACACGAAAGACATTTACATATATCACAGATAAAATATATCTTGATTTTCTGGGAATAACTTCTGAAGACCAGTGTTGCTAAACTGGTAAACCGTAAGAAATACTTACCCTAAGCGAGATTCGAACTAGCCACCTGTTAAATGTGAGGCTGATAAGTTACCCCACACTATCCAGGCCGATATTTAATTATTCTTAATGAATTCAACACTATTATAATTTTAGCCAGCTAAAAGATCCTTCCATTTTGGCGATAGCGTGTGTGATCCACATAGAGGACATCCTGAGTTCGAATTTCGGTTATGAACCGAAATCTGGTAAAGGTTTTTCCAAGGTTTGCCTTTATCATCAAAAAACCAATGCCTGCTTAACTATAAGCTCTAATCGATTTAATTTGATCCATCGTCCAATATGAGCCACCAGGTTAAAGGAGTTAAAGCTCACACTCAATTTAAAAAAATAAATATGTATACATAAATTCTTTATGATGAACATCTTCCAATATAATAGCACAATATAATGTTTTTAAGAAACCTCCTACATAGAAAAAACTACCCTTTAAATGAAAATATTTTATTATTTTTAAACTTGAAGAAGATGGCATATTAAGAATATAATGAATAGGAAAACAGTTATCTCGAATTGTTTGGGAATAGCAGCAAAGTCCTCATTTGGAATGAAATTTTATACAATTTTGCACAATCATAAATAGACAAAACCTGAATACCCGAAAATACAGATCTTTTTAGTTAACACGATGTATATAAAAATCTATGGCACAATTTCCAAGATATTGGTTGTTGCTATCTGGCTTTTCATATGTTATAATTTTTTGAACAAACTAAGAACCAGAACTTTCAAGAAATGCTGCTCCCGTTAAGCTAAAACCGTGCCGAAGTATTTTTTTTTATTTTTAACCATTTCTAAAGAAAGACAAGAGTGAAGTAGACATAGGTATGTAATATGCAACCGTCTTAATACGCTCACATATGAAGGAAATACTCGTTCAAAAACAGCACAGACGATGGCACAAGAACATTTATAGCAACAAATACAAGAAACTTGGGTGTAAAAAAAGTAGTTGCTAAGAAATCGAAGTTTGATTCCCCCGGACTACAGACATTTATGAAGTCAGCTTAAACTCTCAAAGAATGTTTAGGGGAGTGTCCTGATTAGATCTATGTTGATCCTCCATTAGAATACTGAATGTGTTACAAACACCACACATGTTGTCGTGTTTTTTGTTGTTGTTTTTTAAATATTGTTTTATTTGTGGACGCTCTTTAATTGTTGTGGTTCTCAGCATCCCATTCTATACTTGTAGTGAAAGATCGCCTAATTTTGATAAGGGCAACTTTTATCAGGCTTGAGGTACTCTTACGTGCCGTAAATCTACGACACGGGACCAACGACTTTACTTCCATTCCGAAGAAAGGCATGCTAAGGATTTTTACTCCCGATAAAACCCATCGACCTCCGCCGGGTTTGAACCAGCGACCTTGGGTATATTAAGTTAGCATGGTAACCATTACACCACGAAGAGCGACATTCATTAGACTGTTCAAACTTTTATGGAGGAAATTTTGTAAGCGACTTTATTTAATAAAAGCTACTGATTCTGAGTTATAATAATTTACTATGAATTAAAATATTCTACACAATAACCATTTCATTGCCTACTATTCCATATGTCGGTCTGGAATAGCTCAGTTTGTTAAGCGCTGACCTTCTTAAGTCAAGGTCGTGGGTTCAAACTTGGCCCAGACCGATCATAGCGCAAAGCGCAAAGCCCTATAATTTATTGGAATGTAAAAGATCTGCTGCGGGTTGAAATTCCGGCACACCGATTGCGCTGAGTCGCCCTCCGTGGTGTAATGGTTACCATGCTAACTTCATATACCAAAGGTCGAAGGTTCAAACCCTGCGGAGGACGATGGATTTTTTTCGGGTATAAACATCCATAGCATGGCTTCCTTCGGAAGGGAAGTAAAGCTGTTGGCCCCATGTCGTAGATTTACGGCATGTAAAACAAGCTCAAGCCTGATAGAGAGGCCTCTGAGCAAAATTAAGCGGTCTTTCACGCTCAATATAGAACGGGACGCTGAGAACCACAGCAGTTAAAGAGAGTCCATAAATAACACGCCATTTAATTAATTTTTCGATTGCGCTGATATGATCCTGGCAATTGACAGCGTCGTAACAAATATGATATTTAAATTGGTTTATTATTCAATATCAAATATGTAACAATGTGTAAAATAATTAGTGCACTGTGATACCTTCTAAGAATATAATATATATTCAGCTTTTATAAGAATTGTTAGGGGCCAAGATGCTATTTTTGCATACATTTATGAACATGGTGAATTGATTTTGATATTACAATATAAATGTATCCTACTAGGTACAATACAACAAAAGGCCATTCTAATAATACATTCAAAGAAAACAAAAATGTCTCAAAAATTAATTTATTATAGCTTAGTGATCTGTTACCATCCCCAGAATGTCCCGGACTCCCCTGCATGGTACCTACGTGGTAGAGAAAGTAAAAATATATATCTGATGTGTTCCATTCACATGACTTTCTCTATAGCTCTGCAACAAATTATTGTTAGAAGGTATATGCTTCTATTTACTTAATGCTAATAGAGAACAAATTAGCAGAAATAGTCTCATTACTTGCTTCCTTATAAGTAGAAGCGAAATAAGGGAGTACCATAGGTTAAAGTGATAGTCAAAAGCTGGTAGCTATGTGACTGAAGTTCTTTGTTTGTATGGACAGAAGTTGACAAATTCCTGTATAATAAAGGTTTTTAAAGCTGAAACCAATATCAAGGAATATCTCAAAACCGACCAACTACATGAAAAATATATATGACATAACTTGTGTGTTTTATCGTGATCTACACTTTTTGTGTAGTACGTCTTTCCCTATCTCTTACGGTTTAACAGTTATGCAAAATTCAATAAAAAAAAATCCTCTAGAGTAAAGAGATCTTTTGAGGTCATTGCCAGAAAATTATAGATATACATTTCATTTGGCACGTATATATCTTAAATATAAGAGATTTTGATCAAAATCCTTACAGCCACTTTTAAGAAAATCAAAATTCGAATGTTTTTCCATGCAAAGGCTAGTTTGGGGTTGGTGGGACTTTTTTGAAAACCTTCGTGTCGAATTCTTGGAAGATACCAAAGCTAAATACCAAGTTTGGCTTTTAACGGTCTTTCTTTCTGAATTATGCTACCCACCCACACACACACACACAGACATGGATATTTTTCTAATTTTTTTTTTGATTCAGAGGGTCTCAAAACATACATTGTGAAATCTCGGTATGAATTTTTGGGTGCAATACACTATCTTCTCTATACACTATGCACATATTGCGTATAAAGTAAAAACCTAAGTTTTATATATATATATATATATATATATATATATATATATATATATATATCTCACAGCTACTTACGTTTTATACTTAGGCAGAATTAAAAGAAATTGAAATTTAAAAATGTCAAAAACAACCAACAGAAACGCATTTAAACTTTAGAGAAACAACAGTATGTAGCAATTAGGTTCCCTTTTCCTCAGGATTTCTTAAAGGTGTTTATTTGTTCGTGAAATTAAAGTTACTTTGCGAACTTTGACCCTCGTGCAGCCCATTTCCTCCCCTGTAATTACGATGGGAAAGACGTCTCATTTTCAGTGCAAGGTTTACGACCAGCTCTCTCAGCAAATGAAGACACGTGCAGTACTTTTGTGTGATGGTCCGACCCAGTCCTCTAATCTCAATTAATAAAAAGACGCGTTTCCTCTTCAGTGTCGACTTTTCCTGCAGCAATTACTTCTTTTCAATTTAATAGAGACTATGTTCATTTGTCAACACTTGAGATGTTACGTTGTGGGCGGCGCTCTAATGAGGCATTTGCAACCAACCTTCTGAACATAAATACTAAATAAAATCTGATTTATTTCCATTCACTTAACTGTCTCTAGTTGTTCCGTACACAAACTATTCTTACAGTAGAATATTCCTTTATCTACATCTTTATAATCGACATCAACATTAGGCTAAAGTGATAGTCAAATCTCTTAAAAGCGGGTCGCTACGTGAAACAATTGAGGTTCGGTTCGCTTTGCATGGTCCCGTTTGAGAAAAGTGAGTTAATTGAAATCAATAATGAGGAATATCTCGAAAACGGTCAACTCTGCAAGAAAAAAACAAAGACATAAATATTGGGTTTTAACGAGATCTACGTTTTTTAGTGTTAACCTTTTTCTTCTTCTATTTCTTTTGGTTTAACGATTACAGCTCCTCAGAGGCCATTTCCAAAGAAAATTCAAATAGACAATTCATTTGTGACGTAAACATCTTTAATATACGATATATCAATCATAAATTACAGCCATTCTTGAGAATACATAAAAAAAGGTTTCCATATAAAGGGTAGTTTGTGGAGGTATTATCCCGAGAATCTTCGTGTTCCACCCTTGGAAGACACTCAACATAAATACCAAGTTTGGTATTAAACGGTTTTTTCGTTTTTGAACTATACTCTCCACATGGACCTTTTTCTAAAAATGTTTTTTCGGCTCAGGAGACATCAAAACATAGACTTCCGGTGAAAAAATCCAAGAACACGTTTTAAGAAAAAACCTAAAGTAAGAATTCCTAAAGAACAATTTTATTGCTTATATTATTAAAGAAAATTTACTACAGTAAGCATTCTAAAAACTACTAATTCTCGTATTTGCTAACTCAAATGCGTATAGTACCTTGAGAAATTCCACTCAAAATATTGGCCTCGGTGGTGTAATGCTTACTATACTTCATATACCCAAGATCGCGAGTTCAAACCCGGCGGAGGATGATGGACTTTTTCGGCCGTAAAAATCCTTATCATAGCTTCCTTCGGAAGGGAAGTAATGCCACTGGTTCCGTGTCGTAGATTTAGGGCACATAAAAAACCCTCAAGGCTGATAAAGCGCTTCTGAGCAAAATTAAGCGATCTTTCACGCCCAGCATAGAATGGGGCGCTGAGAACCATAATAGTTTGAGAGCGTTCATAAAGAAAACCATTTCATTTCATTTCTTCCACCAAAAAATCGATGTTTCGGTTTCACTGGATATGTAGATTTTGAGAATATTTAAGTATAAACATCATTTTTAGAAAAAAAGCTTCAGCTATGTTTGTGTGTTTGTGGGTGCGTCCGTATGTTAGTGTGCGCGCGCGCGCGTCTCATAACTCAAAATAAAAGAATATGTTAAACATGGAACCTGGTATTTAAGCACAATATCTTTCAAAGATGCGATACGAAGATTTTAAAAAAATTGCCCCATTGCAAAGTACTCTTTATATGGAAGATCTTCCGAAACGTTCGAATTTCTGAAAATGTATCTACAATTTTGATTAAAATGCAATTTAATAAATATATTTACATGACTTACAAAATGTATATCGTGAATTTTCTGAGAATAGTCTGGGAACTTCACTTCAATCGGATGCAATTTCTTAACATCTTATACAATTGGTAAATGTTAAGCAATTGACAAAAAGTTACTACACAAAAAATGTAGATCTGTTTAAAAGATATAATTTATTCAACAGATGAAGCTGCAAAAGAAGGAACTAAGCATCCGTCAGTGTTTCATCTATTGCCTCTCCACACACGTCATCAACTTCATCAAACACATATACATGCAAAAATGGAAATTGGAATGGTCATCAATCAAAACCAAACTTTGAGAAGCTCGCTCTTTTCAACATTTCCGAACTCTCAAAAGAAGAGTTCAAGTAATAATCACTCGACTCAGAATTGGGCACTCCAAATTGACTTGGAGAAGCAACTCCAAGCAATGCGGCAGGCCAAACCATTCAGTACATCTTTATGGACTGTCCACTGTACAGCAAGAGCAGACAAAAAGCAGACATTTCCAGTCTACTTAATGCTGGTAACAGACTTAACATGATGAAAACGCTACAGTTTCTAATGGATACAAAACTTTGATTTATAGTTAGATATATTACGATTATTTGAGATACAGTCTTGCTAGGTTTTAGTAGGCATCACAAATGAAATTAAATGATTAATCGTGTGAAATGGTGCGAAATTTCGAAATCTAAGCTAGATAGCAATTTTCGCCTTGTCTCAAAACCTATGTATTTGTTCCAAGTTTGGTCAACATCGATGTAACGTCGTAAAAGTCGAAAACACATACACATTTTCAGATATACATATACACACATACATATACATAAGAGGAGACAAAAGCTTTCTGGTATTATTGTACATCCAATCTGTCGCCCTCTGTGGTGTAGTGGCCACCATGTTAACTTAATATACCCAAGGTCCTTAGCATGGCTTCCTTTGGAAGGGAAGCAAATCCGTTGGTCCCGTGTCGTAGATTTACGGCAAGTAAAAGAACCTTAAGCCTGATAGAGAGCCCTCTGAGCAAAATTAAGCGGTATTTCACGCCCAATTTAGAATGCGACGCTGAAAACCACAGCAGTTAAAGAGCGTCCATAAATAACACCCCATTTACATTTTACATCTAATTAGAATTCTATAGACTAACTTTTGTTTACGCTCCTGTTTGTAAACATCTACAGAAAACCCGATTTATTTATAAATTTAATTTGGCGGGGACTATGGAAACCTGGAAGAACGCCAGTCGCTTGTTACAGTTATCTTTTAGGTTTGCGATTCGTCGTCGTCGTTAATTTGCAAACTTGTGCCGGCCCGACGCTTTTCCCTGATTTATCGATGGTTTTCCAATACCCAGCCTGCGGTCCCCAACTCGATTATAGCTTATCTGCAACTTTAGACTCTAAAACAATTGCCAACATTTCGCAGCGATAACATCTGCTATTATATAGCAGCAAGATTCCGTACTTCGATACCTGCCCGTGTTTATGGGCAATAAAAACGCAGAGTTTTGTGGTCCATCGATCCACAGAACATAACCACTCAAAGTTTTATTTCTCACTCTATCGTCGGCCACTTCACAACTGCTGCAGAATGACGAGCGTTTTCAATGAGACACCCAAGCGGAGCGTTTGGCTCTCCAAAACATTATTCTTATGTAATCAAAACAATTATATGTTTCAATTAATGCCCACCTTTCCTATATACTTTTAAATAAAACATTCTCAAATTTGCCTTTCGGTGCACATCAGCAAATATTTGGGAAATTGTAAACAATGTAAGATCGCTCCAATAATAAATAATGGTAGATTTTGGAATTTTACTGTGAGAAATGGTCGTTCTTCTGTGGTTCGCTTAGTGCCTTTTTTTTAAAACTTTTTTCTGGTTTAAAGGGTAGTTAATATCTCTGCAAAGTTCAGCCGACTATAATTACACACTCTTCGTTTGTCTCCCCACAAAGCAAGAAGTTCTTTCAACGGGAAATAACTAAATGTCTATTTGTGACAAAGGTCTTATGGTGAAAACAAAAGTCAGAGGGAAGCAAAAATCGCAAACTTTCAAATGTGTCTGTTGTGAAGCTTAGGATAGGCCTAAAATAGCAATATGAAATATTTCAAATAATAAAAAAAGAAACAAAGAAAGACACAACTCCTGAATTTGAATAATCTACCTATTTTCCTGTGTAGGTTTGAGGATATCTTAGTTACGCAAACTCTAATCAAATAAGTGGAACTCCGTAGGTTACTATTCGCAGCAAATTCAGTACCTAGATACATAACGTGCCCGAAACTTTATCATGCACGTTTTGAAGTACTAAGTTACCATTCGTTTCTTTCAGGATTTGTCACAGGATTGGAATTTCAAAACTAGTTTTTTAATGTTGAAAAATCGTGATGTCACATTTGCACACCTTTCTCCTTCTTGGTGTGTAATGATTACCATGTTAACTGCATATACCCAGCGTCGCGGGTTCAAAACCGGCGGAGGACGATGGATTTTTTTTCGGGCGAAAAAGTCCTTAGCATGTCTTTCTTCGGAAGAGAAGTAAAGCCGTGGGTCCCGTGTCGTAGTTTTACGGCGCGTAAAAGAACCTCAATTCTGATAGAGACCTCTGAGCAAAATTAAGCGGTAAATCACGCTCAGTATAGAGAGCAACAGCAGTTTAAAAACTTCCATAAATAAAACGCCATTTCATTTCATCTTCTTGGAACAATATTTACCGTCTGCCTATGAATTTGATTACCATTATGTCCAACGTTTCCTAAATAATATTTATGGATATCAGTTATCAGGATGCTTTCAAATGCAATGCATGGCAGCAAATATTAGCAATTGTAGACTAACCGGGGTGCTTAAGCGGGACCCGATAAAATGTGATAGCAATAGGTAACATTTTAACCAACTTGTCCTATCCTCTATCTTTCCATATAGCATGATCAGACTCAATATAACATATGCTGAGGAGGCGATGTACGGGCTCCTGGAGACGATAGCCTAAGGTGAAGGTGTCGGTTTGCACCCAAAAAATGTTTAAGGTTAACTGCATAACAAAATATTAAACATTTAGATAAACAAAATTATTTTATACGCGTATTAAAACCGATACTCAGATGTAGTGCATTACAAATTTAAACCATTAACAGCATTAACATAAAACACAAATACCTTTTAATTAAAACGGAATTCTTTCCAAAGAAAAAACTACTTTGAATTTCAGCTGTTTGGAAGCTTTTCACCTTTTTCTGTAACTTTGCTAATAAGAAGTGACAGGTTATTAACACAGGAGTTATTTTTTTTTAGTGACAAAACTTCGGGCAAAGTTGCACGTCAAGACGGACAGCAAATATATGGCCTCGGTGATATTAAATCGGAGAAATATCTCACCCCTAGAAGCAGTCATTTGTTTCGGTCATATTTGGGAAAAATGACGGCATGAAACACTCGAGATAGAAGTTAATAAAGAAGCATGAACGAAAGTAGGGATTCAAACGGGACATGTGCGTGAATGGTCATCTTAAGAATGGCCCATTAATCATTAAGATGAAAGCAATTGATGCTGAATTCAAAATACTTTCTCTATCCATCCTTCAATAAAGCATTTCAAAGTCTTTTTACTTTCTCTATACGCACTATGTACATAGTGTATAGAGAAAGTATTGAACTCCAACCCAAAAATTCGATACCGAGATTTCACCAGAAATATATGTTTTATGGTCCCCATTATCCAAAAAAAGCATTTTCACAAAAAGGTCCGTGTGTGTGTGTGTGTGTGTGTGTGTGTGTGTGTCTGTCCGTGTGTATGAACACGATAACTCGAAAACGAAAAGTCGGTAAAATACCAAATTTGGTATTCAAGTTCAGTATCTATCAGGGATGCGACACGAAGATTTTGTGAAAAATCCCCCCATCCCCAACTACCCTTTACATGGAACTTTTTTCGAAAATTTTGATTTTCTCAAAAATGGCTCTAACGATTTTGATTAAAATGTTGGATACTAAAGATATTTACCTGACAAATAAAATGTATATATTGAATTTTCTGGGAATAGCCTCTGAAGACTACTTTATTCTGGATGAATTTTACGGAATTTTGAATAACTGCTAAACCGTAAGAGATGGACTAAAACTTACTACACAAAAAATGTAGAGCACATTAAAACACACAATTTATGTTATATACATTTTTTTCATGGAGTTCGTCGTTTTTGTGACATTTCTTATTTTTGGTTTCTGCTATGAAAAACGCATACTTTTCTCATACAGGAACTTGTCAACTCCTATCCATATAAACAAAGGAACTTCATTGACATAGCAACCCGCTTTTGACTATCACTTTAACCTACGGTTGTCCCTTATTTCGCTTCTACTCACAAGGAAGCGAGTAATAAGACTATTTCTGCTAATATTTTCTGATTAGCCTAAAGTAAATAGAAGTATAATCTTTTTAAGAATTATTTGTTGCAGGGATATGGAGAAAGTCATGTGAATGATACACATCAGATTTTTTGTTTAATCGTTAAAACAATACAAAATGCGTTAAGAATAAAGGGGCTTTCACGGTTGCTCGCAGAAAGATTAAGATATAATTTTATTTCTTATACAAATATATCAGACATAATATTATACAATATTAAAAATCCTCTGGCAGGGAAGATATTTTTCTAGAAAATGATCGTATCGCATGCTTTGAAGATGCCGAAGTAAACACTGTATTCCTAAACTTGATTACTCGAGTTCTGCTTCACTCTTACACAGACAACAACAAAACAAAAAAAAAGGGATAATTCAATAAACTTGCTTTTTCTTAATCGAGAATTCACCGTGACTTAAGTTACATTTGATTTGTTCCGTATGGCTTCATGCAATTTGTATGATACGGTTAACTTTGCTTTTTACTTTCTCCAGCCCGCATGTACAATGTACATAGTGGATAGAGAAGGAATTGTTTTCCACCCAAAATTTTGAGATTTCACCGGAAATATATGTTTTGAGGTCCCCTGACTGCAAAAAAAAATTAGAAAAAGGTCCATGTGGAGTCTGTGGATAGCGTAGCTGAAAACGAAAAGATAGTTGAATACCAAACTTGGTATTCAAGTTTAGTAACTTCCAAGGATGCGACACGAAATTTTAATTTTCTTAAAAATGGCTTCAACGATTTTGATTAAATCCCGTATATTAAAGTTATTTACATCCGAAATAAAATGCATATCTCGAATTTTCTGGGAATGGCATTTGAAGACATGTTTATTCTGGATTAATTTTGCGGAATCTTTCATAACTGGTAAACCGTAAGACAGACAAAAAATTACCACACACAAAATGTGGAGCTGAAACAATTTATGTAATATACATTTTTTCATGGAGTTGGGCTTTTTGAGATATTCCTTTTTATTAGTTTCAGTTTTAAAATACTTACACTTTTCTCATACGGGAATTTGTCAACTCCTGTCCATATAAACAAAGGTACTTCAATCACATAGCAACCAGTTTTTAAAATATTGGACTATTGACTTAGCCCATGGAATTCCCTTATTTCCCATCTACTCACAAGGAAGCAAGTAATAAGACACTTTCTGCTAATTTTTTCTCGATTAGCATTAAATAGAAGAATAAGCTTTTTTTTAAAAAAAAAAAGTGGTGTGTTATTTACGGACGCTCTTTAACTGGTGTGGTTCTCAGCATCCCATTCTATACTGGGCGTGAAAGACCGCTTGATTTTGCTCAGAGGTCTCTCTATCAGGCTTGAGGTTCATTTAGGTGCCGTAAATCTACGACACGGGACCAACGGCTTTACTTCCCTTCCGAAGGAAGCCATGCTAAGGATTTTTACGCCCGAAAAAAATCCATCGTCCTCCGCCGGGTTTGAACCCACGACCTTGGGTATATGAAATTAGCATGACAACCATTACACCACGGAGAGCGACTAAGCTTTTTAACAATATGTTACAGAGATGCAGAGAAAGTCATATGAAAGGAGCACATCAGATTTTGAAATAATAGGTCTATGCTAATGCTGGGGAATATTTATTATCATTAACCTGAAATAAATAGAATATATGAGGTAGTAACAAGAGAGAAAGTGTGTGCTCACTTTTTTCTCCTCTGCCATTACTGAAGGCACACACGTCATTTCAAAAAGTGACGCACGTGGCTGACGCAGCAGCGCCTGCCACCCTGTTAGATATCGGGGCTGCCATCAGCAATATTGTGGTCCATCATTGTCCACGATCCAATTACCCGCGGGGGCACATTATGGCCCATTGTGAGAACAACACCCTAATTCTAGACACGTGCTGTCCAAATCTGACTAACTCACCTTTGTTATCACAGTGGAACATTGTGTGACACAGGAAAGAAACTCTGCGTTACATTTATATGCCTTTCCCTACTCATTCTACAGCAAGTACTGCTTTAAAAGCCTTCTATTTCATGTGATAAGACATTCAGATACATGCTTTTATACGTATTTCCTTTCATATACGCGAGAATAAGGGAATACATAATGCCAAAGCGATAGACAAATCCTTTAACAGCTGGTCACTATGTGATGGTATTGCAATTCTATTCCCTTTGTATGACTAGGATGAAAATTATATAAATAATAATAATAATAATAATAATAACAACAATAACAACAACAGCAACATTCACATTCACGACTTTCTCTACTCGTTCTTCGGCAAACTATTCTTTCAAAATCTGATGTGTTCTATTCACATGATTTTCTATAGCTATTTTGCAACAGATCCTTCTTACAAGAGCTGATCATCTTCTCTATTTTGTGGTAATCAAGATAAACGGAAGATAGCAGAAATGGTCATATAATTTACTCTCTTATAAGCAGAAGGGATATAAGAGAATGCATTAGACTAAAGCGATCGACAAAGCATTTAAAATGTGTTACTATATGATTGAAATTCGTTTCTTTGCATGGCCAAGAGTTGACAAATTCCGCACGAGAGAAGTTTAAGTACCTATTTTAAAATTGAAACCAATAGCAGGGAGCATCTCGGAAATGGTCTACCTCACGGAGAAAGGGGGGGGGGGGAAAGGACAAATTGTGTGCTTTAACAGAATTCATCCAAAATGATGAGGCCTTTAGAGGTTGTTCCCAGAAAAGTAAAGATATACATTTTGCCATGTAAATATCTTTACTGTATTTAACCAAAATAGTTTGTGCAATTTTTCAGATACTCAAAGGTCTCTAAATTTTGTTCTACGTTAAGGGCAGTTTGGAGTGAGGGGATTTTTCTCAAAATCTTTGTGCCGCATCCTTGAAAGATACTTAACTTGAATCAAGTGTTTGAGAACAGTTGCTGATTTTTTCTTAATGCCCGGAAATCCATTGTTCTTTTAATGTTGCTAGGAAGTATAAATTAGATATTTATTATAATGATGTATATAGGTTCTCCACATATATTGCATATTTTTATTTACTGAGTTTTGAAGTGAAGAATGATTAAATATAAAAGGCAAAGTATTCTAAAACATCCGCTTTCCTGTGTAACAACAATGCAAATGAGTAGAAAAAAACAATAAAAATAAAATTATAAGAAACACAGAGATGCAATGGGATATATTGGGATAGATGTTAGGACCTTTTCTAACAATCTTCAACGAATTCTACGGCTACTGCATGAAACAGCTTCATGTAATTTCTTCATTCAACAGCAATATACAACAAACTGTAACTGTAAACATCCATACAGAATTTTCTTTGTTAAACGCATGTATTGTATCTTAACGATTTTATTGTAATTCATTGTAACGATTTCCATGCATTGTAATGACTATCTATGTGATGTGTTTTAGATTTAAGGCACGTAAAAGAACCTGAAGCATGATAGAAAGGCCTCTGAGCAAAATTAACCGGTCTTTCACGCCAAATTTAGAATGGGACGCTGAGAACCACAGCAGTTAAAGAGCGTCCATAAATAACACGCCATTTACATTTTGTGATGTGTTCTAATGACTTGTATTGTAATTAACTGTTGTACAGTTCTGTTTTCTATGTCACACACAAAAAAAAACAAACAAAGAAAACATTTGCAGTTAAGCGACAGTAAATAAACAAATAAAAAACTTCATGTAAACAGCAATATCCACCACATTCCAATAGGTCTCTTTTGTAATTAAAATGTTTTAATCTAAAACAATTTAACCTAAATATTTGTAGGGCAAATTAGCACAGTGATCAGTCATAACATATAGGACTCTTTTGAAGAGTGAAGAAAAGCTTTGAAGTGCTGCCTAGCTGTGTTACCCATTATTTATCTGAAACCTCTTGTCCCATATTACGTATCTGAAATCAAAGTTGACAAATAAACATCACGTTCCAAGAAATTAAAAATGTTAAAGGCACTACACTTAACATTGAAGAGTTACAATTAATAAAAAAACAGCTTTATTGTTCACATTAAAGATTAAACTGTGTTTCGCAACAGTGATATCATAATATTGTCTTTTGATTTTAATATATATGAATCAAATTGTTGCGTTAGTAAATTGTTTGGTACACAGAGGGTTTAGTGAAATTTTTATTTTTTCAAAGAGTTCCTTGATTGAAAAAACAAAATCGTCCTCTGTGGTCTATAGGTAACACGAAATCCTCTGGTTCCCTAGGTAGCGAGTTCAAACCCGGCAGAGGGCGAAACAATCCATAACATAGCTTCCTTCGGAAGCAAAGTAAAGCCGCTGTTCCCGTGTCGTAGATTTAAGGCACGTAAAAGAACCTCAAGCCTGATAAAGAGTCCTCTGAGCAAAATTAAGCAGTCTTTCACGCAGTTAGACGCCCTCCGTGATGTAACGGTTACCATGCTAACTTCATATACCCAAGGTCGCGAGTTCCAACCCGGCGGAGGACGATGGATTTTTTCGGGCGTAAAAATCCTTAGCATGGCTTCCTTCAGAAGGGAAGTAAAGCCGTGGGTCCCGTGTCGTAAATTTACGGCACGTAAAAGAACCTCAAGCCTGATAGAGAGGCCTCTGAGCAAAATTAAGAGGTCTTTCAAGCCCAGTATAGAATGGGACACTGAGAACCACAGCAGTTAAAGAGCGTCCATAAATAAAACGCCATTTCAAATTTCATTTTTCACGCAGTTAAAGAGCGTCTATAAGTAAACTCAATTTAATTCAATTTCGACTGATAAGTTTGGGAGCCATGTTCTAGCTCACTGTACAATATTTTCATAAAGAGGGGAGGTAATTGAAATGATTTGTCATTAGAGTTCAAAACGCTAAGCATGCAAGACTAGTTCGGGTAAGCCAACTAGTAAAAGAAAAACGACGCATTGCTTGTTCGATTTAAATTATTGGTCTTTAATTTTTACTTAATCTCATGGGAAAAAAAGTTTTATTGATGACTTTAAAAACTTCCTGGGGGCGCAGGAAAGGAGAGAAGCCCCAGTGATACGCACTAAAATTGCGATTTCTTTTAGTGATGTAATTGCTAATTTACAGAATCTCGTAAATAAGTGTTCCATTTTTATAAGGCAATGATTCTCCTTGCTTCTTTATGTGAAAGAAAATAAGGATGAAAAGCTGTGAGTAAGGAGTAAGGAGCAAGAAGTGTGATCATTCATGTAGTTCAAGTGGTCGCTGTCAAGATGAGCTAAAGTCCGTAATTTGTCTTCAGGTTACTTAAGACCAAAACTTAAGTCACGAGAAATCTTCGGTATATCCGGGAAAGTTCACAATCAACTGCATTTTGCCCGTTCGTTTTAAAATTCGAATGCATATCTTGATGAATTTTTAAGTGGTTTATACTGCATTTTGTACTTGCTAAGGGAGCAACGAAATGGACTCCACCAGAAAAAAAGAAGAAATACAGACCACTTCGCACATGGTTCCAAGGAATTTCTTAAGCAATGATTTATTTAATGGGAAATCGAGGAACACTTAGGGAGAATGGCAGTGAGATTATAAATGTAAAGTTTAGATAATGAGGGGTGAATTGGATTGGTTAGTAAGGGGTGAATTAAGTAAAAATAAACAAAGACCCTTCCTCCCCCCCCCCAAAAAAAAAATTCGCCCAAAATTCAAACTTCTACTGCGCAGCGTTCATGGGCGATAGTGGGCAGTTCCACCGTTCGAATCACAAATAAACGGCCGGCAAATCAATGGAATTATTGAAATACATACAAAAATCTGTTGTGTTCCATTCACTTGATTTTCTCTTGTTCCACAAACTCTTCATACAAAAGAGTATTCTTTTATCTACATCGTGCTAATAAAGATAAACATCACAGAATTGGTCTTGCTAATTGCTTCATTTTAAATACGGGGGAAATAAGGGATTAAACTAGTCTAAAGCAATAGTCAATCTTTTAAAAGCTACTCGCTAAGTAAAACAATTGAATCAGAAAACAAAAGAGACGAAAAACAAGATGTCTTCCCGTTTGAGAAAATCTAGCTTAATCTAGCTTAAAACGGAAACCAATACTTCGGAATATCTCGAAAGAGGTTATCTTTAATTTAAAAAAAAATATATACAAAAATGACATCAATTGTGTGTTCTAATAAGATCTACAAGTTTTGTGATGTACATTTTTGTCTATCTCTTATAGCTTACCAGTTATACAAAAATCGTCCAGGATGAAGAGGTCTTCACAGGCTAGTCTCAGAAAATACAACTGCGGAAGTACAAATTTTAAGCGAACGCCGGAACAACGGAGTACGATCACAGAATGTGTGGATGTTAATATCGACTTATTCAAAATTCAATGCTAGTAACGTTTGAGCATCATAGAACTTCTATAGTCAATGCGATTTCAGTGATTCATTTTGTTTTATTTATTTTTTTTATTTGATGTTGCTATTATTACAGTCTAATATAATGCAATTCGAAATGTTGTTAATATTTCAACAATGCGATTATGTCGCCTTTGCATTTGTCCCAGGATAATAGCTGTTGTAATTATTGGACTGATTTATTACTCCATGATGAATCATAGTGGATTAACGAATAGCATCTACATTCGCTGTTGTTTTGTTATTTTGAGAGGCCGTGAAAACCTAGTTAAGTAATTATTTTTCTTATATTGGCAATCTTTCCCAGCTATTATAACAAAAAGAAACATATAGATGGTCTCACGAGCTTTCTATGCATTAAATGAAATGAAATAATTAATTCTGTGAAATGGAAAGGTATTTCGAATTCTAAGCTAGACAGTAGGTCAGTTTCAAAGGTCATCTGTCCCAAATTTGGTCGATATTGGTGCGACGGTAAAGATGCCTGTAAAATACATACATACTTAGACTTTTATATATTAACATTATTATATTATTGTTCATGACATACCTTATTGTATGAAATGTTATTTATACATACATTACATACATACACACACATGCTGTCCTCTATCCAATTTCTGAATCTTGCATCTTCTAAGGAACTTATTTCCGCTTGAGAGTTCATTGTTTAAAGTTCTTTTAATATATGGGGCTTTGTTGCACAAGCTTAGTGTTTTACAAGTCAATTACAAAAGTGCGGAAATTGGAACAGTAGTAGCAAACATTTCCAAGGGATATTGTCATCGATTTAATGTGCCAATTTTTAAATGTAAATGCACCAACCCAAGCACTCCTAATTATAAATTTACACTCTAAATTATCGTAAATTCAAACAGATTTGATAATACTAAAATAGCGCTGACGATAATTATGTTCATTTATGCAATACTTAAATATTGATGACTACAGCCAGAGTTATTAGCAACCGTCACTCTCGATATTATGTCACATGTGTGATTCCGAATGAGAACATTTCTGTACCTCGTTCCAGCGGATTCCGATTTTTACTGTGTATTAAACGCACATCGACAGGAAGCGTTGCTACGAGGCTACTATTTCCAACAAGCTTACACGTGTATTTAATATCACTTCAGAAGCTAACGGATTCAGGTATGTTTTTATTACTTTCTCTAGACCGTATGTACCATGTACATAGTGGATAAAGAAAGAATTGTATTCCACCCAAAAATCCGAAGTCAATTTTTTACCGGAAATATGTTTTGAGGACCCTGAGACCGAAAAAGCATTTTTAGAAAAGGTTTGCTTGTGTGTGTGTGTGTGTGTGTATAGCATAGCTAAAAAAAAATTACCGTTGAATACCTTGGCATTTATGTTATCTTCCAAGGCTGCGACATAAGATTTTCAAGAAAATCGGCCCACCACAAACTACTACCCTTTACATGGAAACACTTTTATTTTTTTTAAAAACGGCTCTAAGGATTTTGATTAACACACTGCTTATTAAATACATGTACGTCGCAATAAAATTCATTTTTATAATTTTCTGGGAACAGTCTCTGAAGAGTTCTTTATACTGGATGAGTTTTGCTGAATTTTCATAACGGTTACACCGTAAAAGATGGACAAAAACTTACTACACGAAAAATGTAAGTCTCTGAAAAACACATAATTTGTGCCATATGTGTTTTGCTTGTAGAGTTGATCGTTTTCGGGATATTCCTTGTTATTGGTTTCAATTTTTAACTACCTAACTTTTCTCAAATGGGACCATGGAAAGGAACCGAACCTCAATTGCTACGCATAGCGACCAGCTTTTAAAATATTTGATTATCACTTTAGCCTTTCTGCTTACAAGAAAGCAACCTCAAAATAACTGTTTCCCGCATCAATGACGCCCTCGTTGCTGTGAAATCGTCGTACCCCAAGAAATTTTCTGAGGTTTGGGATCAGGTGGTAGTCATTGAGTGCTAGATCTGGCGAATAGGATGGATGTTCAAGCAATTCGAACTTTAATTCGCACATTTTCCCATTGCAATGACTGAATGATGGGCCGGAGCATTGTTGTGATAAAACAATTTTTTTTTCCAAATGAGGTATTTTTCTTTTCACCTCATCACTCAAACGTGGCAGTAAGCTTGCGTAGTAGTCACCAGTGATACTTTTACCCTTTCCAAGTAATCAATAATAATTCCCTTGGCATCCTAGGAAACGCTCGCCATAATCTTGTTAGCTGATAAAGTTGACTTTGCCTTTTTTGAAGTTGGTTCACCTGGCGCAATCCACTGTTTTCACTGTGATTTACTTTCTGGAGTGTAGTGATTATCCAAGTTTCTCCATGGTAATAAGCCGGCTCAAAAATTCACTGGGATTCTTACGGTAGAGCTCCACATTCTTAACAGAAACAGTTTTTCTTTGTAGCTTTTGATCAGGTGTCAACAAACGCGGCACCCAGCTTGCACAGACATTGTGAAAGCCCAAAACATTACTTAAAATATTACTTGTACGTTCTTTTGATATATTTACAGCCTCTGCTATCTGCTACCTCAAACAACTATAGTCTTCCAGTACTAAAAGATGAGTTTTTTTGTCAATGATGTCTGGAGTTTTCACTTCTACAGGGCGTCCAGAGCGAGGCTCATCACTAGTACTCGTACGTCCCATTTTAAACTCTGCAACCCACCTTTTAATCATTGCATATAAAGGGGCAAAGTCTTTCAATGTACTGTCCATTTCCTCCTTGATTTCTTCAGGCGTTAAGCCTTTCAAATCGAAGTATTTAATCACTGCACGTTTTTTCCAAATCCTCCATTTTCGTGTCTTGTTTAAAATGCTGTCAATCGAAAACGACTATGGATACAAGCTAGTCTAGAGTTAAACTTTACGATGCTACCGTCTAACTGGCCTAGAGGCGCCATATCTGTGTGAGGCCCGGGACTTATCAGCTGACTCTCGTACACCGATATTACATTTTATAAACCAATTATTAAACTGAATTTCATTTCAAAAGAGTGGGTGCGTTTCCCATAATTCCACTGATTTCGGTATGAGGCGGCACATGGTGGGATCACGAGTCTCTACTTATTAGTGATTCAAGAATTTTGTGCAAGCAATTACATCCAAAATTCTTCAGAATCGACCCATTTTTAACATCCGCTGTCTCGCTTCATAATAATCAGGTTTGCAAAATGATTGTGCGAATATATTCACAGATTACAACTGCGAAACCTTCTTCAACTTAAATCAAGCAATCTAATTATGTAGAGCCGGTCAAGTCAGCTTTCAATCCCGTTCGTTTTCCGCTGCCGCTAAGCGAGCCTCTCGTAGCCAGTAGATGCAGCTGAACACATTGTAGTCAGAAGAGAGGTTGACCACCGAGCGTGCGAGATTCTCGATTACTCGCAAGATTAATAACTCTCGTTAATAGCAAGATTGCGGTGTAAAAAGCGGAAACTCGCACAAACTGCCCTGTAGTTATATTATTTCATCTGTTTAAATTATTTAAGATTTAAATAGCCTACCGAAAAAGGGTTAAAAACGGAATGTGCTATCACAGAAACTGTAAATATGTATATGTGGTCTCTACTTTCATTACAAATAGATGTGTATATATTTAATTACTCCTAAGACGTTTATATTGCAAGAAGTAATTCTATTTTTGGTTGTAATCTGAACATATTTATACACAACAACATAAAGTAATGGTATGTCATTAACGATTAATATCGCTGATTTAATTTTAGTATTTCCATTGCCTTCTATTAGCCTCTTAGGTTTTTAAACAATTTTCCTACCTATTTAAGGAAGATGACAACCACCTTTTGTAACATAACTAATGTGAGCACTAATTATCGATACATGTTGCCACTCTCTCGAGAAGTGGCGTGGCCTACGAGTAACGAGCGAGAGTGGCACGGGTTTTGACCGCCTCTACCCCCTAGAGTCAACGCCAAAAAATATGGGTTAAACGTAATTTATATAAGAACTTAATAATTGATGGCCAATATAAACATTTGTTCAGTCAGTACAGCTGAGTTAATAATTACATTTAGAATGCTTGAACTCAAATACTGATTTATTACGAGAATTCATTCTTGCTAAAAATGAAAGATAATTGAGTATTTCATTACTTCCAACTTAGGGAAACATCCTTTCTATGGAACTGTGAATTGGTATAGCGAGGTTTTCACGATCAATAAAGGACTAAATTTTTATTTTTCAAAATTGCTTTTTCCTGCCGAGGTAAAATAGTTTTGAATTAATTTTAAGTAAAGCGAAAATCAATGGACATCTTCATATTCTAAAAGAGAAAGGACTATGGATTTCACGAATTTAAGTACATTATCGGAATAGTTCAGAAGAAAAATTATCTCCAGTGCCCAAAAATATCATTGAACATTTTAATGTTTAATTTTATTTAAGTTAAGGCAGCCCTTCTTTAAATATGAAGTTTATAAAAATATTTTAAACTAGCTTTGCACCACTTAATTCCTGGTAGATTCAGGCACATAATATGCCAACACTCAAAGCCATTATGGCTAAATATTTGAGTAGTGTGTACTTTTGAATGTCCTGAATGCAAAAATGACCTGGTTCATTTCAGCGAATTGGTGCCTCAATGCTGCAAACGACGTTGATTTAGGCGACTGAAAATAACTGGTCGAAAAATCAACTAGTTCCACAATAATACTGGCATCATTTATATTTTGTTTCTGAAAGAACCAGGCCCTCTAGAATACTGGAAATGCATACATAATTCATGCATCCTTACTGAATATTTTAGTTAAGGCTAGCAAATATTAAACATTGTAACCCAAAAATGAGGGGGAAAAAAAAGTTGAAACTACATTAAGAAGGGACACAGGGAAATTAAGAAAATAACAAATGAATGGAAAGAAAGAGGTAGAGAAAATGCTGCAATAATGTAACACAAATAACTTCAGCTCTCAGGCTGAAAATGAAATATAAACAACTCCGGTCTACCGCAGAGGAAAATAATAACAAAAAGGAAATAAAGAAGAAGAATACACGCGGTAGAGTTACTGTGCCATTTCAAACGACGATATGGAGCGCAGTAACGACCTCTCTGGGGAAGTTTTATTACTAGACCTGGCTGTTACAGCGAAAATCGTGCTTTCAGATTAAGTCTACGCCTTCTTCATTATCACCATGCTGGCTTTTGGTCTTTAGTGAAATTACATTCCAGATAAAAGCGTATTCATCTGATGTAGAGCACTGTAGCGAAAAGTCGTCAGACATCTGCAGCAGCACCAATTCTGGGAATAAATTATTTTTATTTCCACAAATGTGACATGGAGATCTAAAGTTCGTATGTCAAGATAATGACTCTTAGCGCAGGTGAGTGAAAGTAAGAAGGCAAGATACCAAATATCATAAAAAAATGTTGCTCAGTCAAACTTCCCTTCACAGGGAGAACTTTTAATATGTTTACTATACCAAAAATAGTATTCATTATAATATAATTGTGTTTAACTTTTTCTGCATGCTAATAAAATGTATATTAATTTGTATTTTCTATAAATAAACACGTCTTGTTGAAATACATAGTTTGTCAAACTATTTCTGGGGTTAACCATTTGCAGAATATTCGTTGACTTTGGCATTTTAAGTGTATATCACCGTTAAGTGTGTATGGTCATACCAGAAGCTTTGACTTGGTAACTAATGACAACTGCTAAAAAATATCATTTTCTCAAGAAACACGCCCATATTCACTATAAACTGAACATTTCCAAGCTCTGTGGATGCAGGGAATGATAATTAACTACCCGCTTTCACCAGGAATTGAACGAGGATCTCTGTATTCGGAAGATAAAATCCTGACTATTCGATCACAGAGGCGGTCAAATTGATATTTTCCTATACCTATTTATCTTATACGTTTTAAAGCACTTGATCGCCAATATTTTATTTCTCGTGATGTCATACAAAGACTATCACATTTTAAAGGCAGTATATTTTGCAGTCTCAATATTTCTTTTGAACCTAACAACGAACATTTCTGCAGACATATCTTCACCAACAAGATGTAGAACACAGAAATGTAGATCAAAATAAACAATCCTAGGTACAAAAAGTAAATTTCTCTACGCGCCGATGCCATATTTTCTGCAAAGGGAGATATAATTAAGATATCATAAGGCTTACATTGTAAATGGAATCAAATACTTGTATGTTAGAATATAACAAATTATATTACAATTGGTTTGGCTTTCTAGCGTGAAACGGCAAAAAAGTAGTACACATTTTAAACATCTCTCTCACCCCCTCCCCACTCCCGCTCCCCTCCCTCCCTCTCCCTCCTTTAAAGTATACGCTGCAACAGTTTGAGCAATTTTTACCCCAACATTGTCGGTTAGAGTTTTATTATATGTAAACGTTTACTGGTATTCTATTGAACTAAATTACAACTGATGCATGTCGGTAAACATTCAGCTCGAAAACTACTGGATCTAAAAGTTCCATAATATCTACTTAAGGTGATGCATTTGGGAAAAAATTTTAAAAGTAAATTATTTTGTTTCATAATGAAACAAAAATTCTCAACTTTAAGAAAAAATCTTTTTCCCAGTTGGCAAATTTTTAACTACCAATTACCGAAAGCTATAGATAGGTAGGCGCATACTTGTTAATAGTCATTCCCAAATTTAAATCGTATTTGCTCGAAACTTTTTTCCAACACTTTTCCATATTCCAAATGTCCCACAGGATGAAAATTTTCATTAATTTATTTCAAACATGTTATACTGCCTCTCAAAATAATATTACAGAAAGTGATATTACTTTTTCGAAATATTGCTCCAATTTTAATATATAAATTATTAAATTTTGAAAAAATCAGAAGTTAGGAGAGTACGAAAAATAATAATTTTTCTACACGAATTGGAGTTAATATGAAAACACATAAAATTACATCGATTTTAATATCACTTATTGTATAACTGGATTCTTTTACCAGTTTTTCAAAAATACACAACTTTTTTTTTTTGCTGGAAAACTGAATTTAGACACTAAAATGCTTTTATTCACATAACCATGGAAGCAAGAATGTTGATACATGACAGAAATGCCACTATTAATGAGTACAATAGTTGGTATGAATTTCAATAAGACACCTTACATATTATGGATTTTCAAAATGTCATGGATGCGTCACCTAAGTTAGGAAGCATCTAACTTTAGAAACAGCTGGGAACCTATTTTTCGTATCTCTCGGCATTTGCTTTTTCTTTCATACGTTCTTTGTTCCATATAATAACATTAAATACATTATAAAAACAAAATGAGGAGAAAAATAGTTACACCACAATGTAAGCGAAGCTGTGGTTTTAAAATACCTCACTTTGACCCACACAAAATTAAAACCTTTTCATAAGCTTCATGCAGAATAATTTTCCTTTATTTAACCCGCAAGCTCTTGCAGTGCACTTGAGCGTGGCTGCTCTCGACCGCCTGGAACACATACTCGCCGCAACACAGTGCTGTCGAGAAGTTTGCCTAACTATCACGGGGTTTCTGAAATCTGGAGCACTCTTCATAACCAAACTTAACTCCTTTTTCAAACAGTAATCTAGAGGTGCATGGTTTCCAAAAAGTGCCACTTAGAGAAAGTTATGCTAGCTACAAATCTTCCTGCTATGTTCCATTTCTTAGACAACAGTGAACTGTATCAGAGATCGTTTTTTTCGTAAAACATAAGTACGTGCAAAACATCCTGACAGTAAAGCAATACTGACATGATGATGATAATAATAATAATAATAATAATAATAATAATAATAATAATTTGAAACTTTCAAAGATCATTTCACCCTAAAATTTGAACATTTAACAGGAAATACACGTTTTACGATACCCTGAACCCACCAAAAAAAAGGCATGCAAACATGTGTCTGTCTACGAACAAATTACTAAAAACCACTCAGCTCATTAAATAGCATTCTTGCTATTTGATTTCAGTAATTTCCATGTGAGATATTAAATAATTTTCAAAAAAATTCACCTCGCCCCAAATACGAGATAACTATTACATTAAGTTTTTGCCCGTTTTCCTTTCCTTTGCA
Organism: Hymenopus coronatus; assembly: GCA_030762935.1. Classification (NCBI taxonomy): domain Eukaryota; kingdom Metazoa; phylum Arthropoda; class Insecta; order Mantodea; family Hymenopodidae; genus Hymenopus; species Hymenopus coronatus. The sequence goes on from CM060883.1 coordinate 39,443,899, forward strand.
TTCTTTCGTTCTCAAAAACAGCTCTAATCATTTGGATTAAAACGCCTGGCTTCATGCAGTTTGACATAATATGAAATGGATATCACAAATTTCAGTGAGCATCCGTGAACTTCCCAACATAAATGTTTTGTGTGCCTTTCTTTGCATTTCAAGGGAACCTTAAAAGATAGATCAAAACTTAATACAGGAAAAATTAGATGCTTCTTAAAATACCTTGACAAATTTTTGTAGCCTTTGCAACTTTCGAGGTGTTCCATGTGGCAAGATTAGGCCCTTCCAAAGTAACACCTAACGGACAGGCTTGAAGATTCGTGATTCTTCTTCCCCCTTCCTGTAACTTTCTCTAGCTGTTCCAAATGCAAACTAGCCTTACAAAATATTATTCTTTTGTCTACATCATGCCAATCGAGATGAACATCAGCAGAATTGGTCTTATTTTTTGCTTCATTGTAGAAGGGAAATAATGGAGTACATTACGTTAAGCAATAGACAAATATTTTAAAAGCTGCTCGCTTTGTGAAACAAGATTTGGTTCACTTTGGATGGTCCCGTTTGAGGAAAGTTAGGTAGTTTAAAGCTAAAACCAATAGCAAAAATATCTCAAAAACGACCAACTCTATAAAAAAAACAAAAACGCTCATGACATAAACTACGTGTTTTAACGAGATCATCTAGTATGTTTTTGTCTGCTACGTTTTAACCGTCATGAAAAATGCATCCAGAACAAAGAGGTTTACAGAGGCTATCCCAGAAAATTAAAAATATACATTTTATTGGTGATGTAAATACATATCTTTAATATAAGGTATTTTAATCAAAATATTTAGAGAAAAACGAAATGTTAAAACATTATTACATGTCAAGGGTAGTTGGTAGTGGGGAGATTATTTATTTATTTTAATTTTCGTGTTACATCCTTGGAAAGTACTTAACATTAAAACCAAGTTTGGTTTTTGACGGTCTTTTCATTCTTGAGCAATGCTGGTCATAGACACACACACGTGCACACAGACATACACCTACACAAAGACGCGGATTTTTTTTTTTAAATGCTTTTTTGGACTTAGGGTACCTCATAACATATATATCCTGTGAAATTTAACATCGAAATTTTGGGTAGACTACAATAATTTCTGTATCCACTATCTACATTGCATGTACATACTGCTAGAAAAAGTAAAAATGTGTGAAATTATATGAAGTTCTTTCAAAATGAAAAGGTGAATGATAAGTGAATTGGCTTTAAATTTTAATGTATTTCGTGCTACAGCTGCACTCGAACAGTTTAATATAGATTCAAAATAGTTATTAATATAAATTTAATTAGATTGCTTTTCAAACAATACTATCTTTTACTAGCGCAAACTAAAGATATTATTAGTCACCCATACCATGGTGAATTCATTTTCGGTAACGCAGTTGTCTATATCGTTTCCAAAACTGGTATGACCTTCACGCCTTTTGCAGATAAAATGCTATGTTTGTCAGTTTGCCCGTCTTCATGCTGTCAGAGATACACTTTAGACCTGCGTCCAAGAGTTCCTCGTAAAAGAATTCCTATCACTTCAACAGAGAGGCGAAATTCAATTTCCTGGACAACAATCGCAAACAGTACAGGGGGAGCAGCCCTCTTGAGCCAGGCTCCCTAGGGCTCTTTAAAATGGTACTAAATTACACACGGGCTTGAGCACTGCATGCAATATACCGTCTTAAAAAGGGATACAGTTGAGTTTATCTCGCACATGAGGACGTTAATCCTTTTATTTAAACTTGGTTGAAGTTGCTATTTGCTAGTTTAAGCCTGCACATCTTGACCAACACCGAGCTAAGTTAAGCCAACTTTATGTTATCACATTATGTGCGGAGATATAAAATCCACCCTAAATACATCCCGCTGTTTAAAAATGTTTACCTTTAGAGTGTTCATGAACTACGTACTATCGTGATTTTCGGTTGAAGTCAAACCAGAATGTAGTTTTAAAGGATCGACGTATGTTCCTCTTCGAATTTGAAATGTTTAGTTTAAACCTACAACATTTTAAGCCACTCAGCGGTGACAGTCGTTGGTTTAACATTTTCATGCAGTAGGTATTTTTGCTTTTTCAGTAATTCCAATATTTATAAGTTCATATAGACATTCAAGTACATGGGCTATAGTTGAGCTCTCAAATAGTTTTTATTTCCTCTAACAGTTAGCTAATATTGCAAATTCCGCTTGTAGGGCACTATCTCTAAAATTTCCTTCTGCAGTATTAGTCGTTAATTACATTTCTAACATATGTTTTATGCATAAAAAATACATCTGATGTATTACATTTAACATATTTTTCTCTACCAATTCTATTCTTAAAAAAATCTTCTGACTACTTCACATCTATCCAGATAAACGTTTTGAATGAGTGTTTTTATTGCATATTTCCTTGTAGATACAAATGAATATTGGACTATTATAGACTAAAGCGATAGTCAAATATTTTGAGAGCAGGTCACTAAAATTCCGTTTTCCACACGAAATCCCATTGAGAAAAGTATAAATGTTTTAAATTTGAAAAAAGGAAAAAGTGCTCATCAGTACATTTTGTATTTTAACTAATTATAAACTTTTTTTAATGTTTCCCAATTATGCGAGTGTCATCCAGTAAGAGTAGAACTTCAGAGGATATTTATAGAAAATCAAGATATACGTTGTCATAAAAATGCCTTAAACACATGGTATTTTAATCGATCTCGTTAGAGCTCTTTGTTTAGAAAAGTAATATTTTCGAAATGTTTTCCAAGCAAACAGTAGTTAGGATGGAGGGGGTGGTTCTTGAAAACCTTTGTGTCGCATCCTTGGGCGCTGCTGAACTTAAATATCAAGTTTGGTATTTAACCTAAGTTTTCGTTTTTTGAGTTATGCTGTTATCTCTCCTTCTCTCTCACACAAACTCGCCCACAGGCTTTCTGAATCTAAGGTAGCGGATTCTCACCCGGCCCAGAACCGTTGGATTTAAAGTGTCCCCTGTCAATAGAAATACGGAAATGGCAATTGACAGCAACGTTAACATGCAGAACAATTTTTGATATTTTAAGCGGGTGTTATTTTAATACAAACCGTTAGTAATTTTTAAGTAAAACAAACATTATGAAAAAATCTGATGTATCCATTCACATGACTTTCTCTACATCTCTGCAACAAATTATTGTTAAAAAGCTTATGCTTCTATTTACTTCATGTTGATCGAGAAAAAATAGCAGAAATAATCTTATTACTTGTTTCCTTGTAAGTAGAAGCAAAATAAGGGAGTACCATAGGTTAAAGTGATAGTCAAAAGTTGGTTGCTATGTGACTGAAGTTCCTTTGTTTGTATGCATAGGAGTTGACAAATTCCTGTATGAGAAAAGTATTAGCTTTAAAAAGATGAAACCAAAAACAAGGAATATCTCGAAAAGGATCAACTCCACGAAAAAAAAAAAAAAAATATATATATATAGATATATCTATATATCTATATATAGATATATATATATATATATGTAATATAAATTGTATGTTTTAATGTGCTCTACATTTTTTTTTATGTGGTAAGTTTTTGTCCATCTCTTACGGTTTAGCAGATATGTAAATTTCCGTAAAATTCATCCAGAATAAAGTAATCTTCAGAGGCTATTCCCAGAAAATTCAAGATATACATTTTAGTTGGCAAGTAAATATCTTAAATATAAGAGAATTTATTCAAAATCGTTAGAGCCATTTTTAAGAAAATCAAAATTTTCGAATTTTGTTCCATATAAAGGGTAGTTTGGGGTGGGGGAAGTTTCCTGAAAATCTTCGTGTCGTATCCTTGGAAGATATCAAACTTAAATACCAAGTTTGGTTTCTAACGGTCTTTTCGTTTTTGAGCTATGCTGCCCACAGTCGCATATTTTTCTAAAAATGCTTTTTTTGAATTCCGGGGATCTCAAAACATATATTTCCAGTGATATCTCGGTATCGAATTTTTGGGTGCTATACAATACCTTCTCTATTCACTATGTACATAGTACATATAGAGAAAATAAAAAATGATCCTATGATGGGTAAGTTGTGGGGGGATTTTCTTGAAAATATGTACCGGTTCGGTATTTATTCCAACTTTTGGCTCATAAATCACGCTCTTAAATAGATGTGCGTAATGTGCGGAGATTTCCGATGAAATCTCGATGTCGAATTCTTAAATGAATTGGAATACTCTCTGTGCAATACATAATGCAGCGAGAGTAAAAAAAAAAAAAAAAAATCAGCTGTTGCATTCACATAACTCTCTCTAGCTGCCCCACAAACAAAATTTCTTCACAAAATAGTATTATTTCATCTACATCATGCTAAACAGAAATGTTCTTAGTACTTGCTTCCTTGTAAGTAGGAGGGAAATAAGGGAATTACGCTAGGCTAAAGCAATAGTCAAATATTTTAAAGGCTAATTGCTATGTGCAGCAATTGAAACTCGGTTCTCTTTTGCATTCCCGGAAGTAAAACAAAGATATACGAAAAGAAAGTTGAGTTTCCGCTTGAGAAAGGTTTAAAAAGTTTAAAATTGATTCCAATAATAAGAAATGTCTTGGACATTGTTAACTCTAAAAAAAATACATGGCATAGTGTATTTTAATGATTTTGGGGGGGGGGGGGATAGCAAGCTTTTTTTTTCCTTTTCTTTTCTTTTTTGTGCCTTACGTGCTTTAATCTGGTTGGTCATGTCGGACGATGAATGTCATTGGTGAAATGATGCTCAAATGATCTCGGGGGGTCCATGGAACTTAAAGCTACTCGATATTCTCCTTCTCAGGATAAGGGAAAACCCAGAAAAAAACCTTATCCGTGTAACTCACGACTTGTGGGCCTAGTAAGTTTTAGCTATCTCTTACAACTTACGGGTTATACAAGTCATCAAGAGAGACGAGGTTATATAACTTTATCATTAATAACAAATGAACTTATAGATCTATATGTAATAGACGGGTCGCATTTTTTACTTAAAATCTGCTTAATTTAATAATACAGAAAACTCGAGGTCTTCTGCGGCTATACCCAGAAACTTCTAAAGTATACACTTTGTTTGTCATGAAAATATCTTAAACACATGATATTGTAATCAAATTTATTTATAGTCATTTTTGAAAAAAAAAAAATCTAAAATTTCGAACATGTTCCACATAAAGGTTAGTTGGGCGGGGGATTTTCCTGAAAATCCCTGTGTCGCATCCTTGGCAGATATTGAACATAAATACCAAGCTTGGAGTTTACCTGATTTTTGAGTTATGCTGTTCACAGATGCACACGCACACACACGGATTTTTTTTTCCTACAAATGATGTTTTTCGATTCATGGTGCCCCGAAACGTGTACTTCTGATGAAATCTCAGTTTAAAATTTTTGGGTAGAACACAATAGCTTTTCTCTTTGTATGTTATACATACAAACAACGGAGATTATCAAAGAATGGCTTTAACGGTATTTGGCAAACGAGTAACGAAAATAGATATAACGTTGTGAATAAAGTAAAAATACGACTTTGCGATATAAACAGGCAGGAAATAGAATCTGAATGTAGAAAAAAATCGTCATTGGAGTTACAAAATGAAACAAAAATTGGGTGTGGTAAAGAAACATATATTTTAAATTTGGGCACGAAACAAAGGTTGGGAATAGTTTGGCTCAGGTTGGGAGGGTGGAAACCTCGTAAGGCTGTTGATGTAGCTGGTAGGAGGATTTGCTCATTTTGCGGTTATCAGGTAGACTGGACGCACATTTTGGCAGATTGCGTGCAGATGGAGGATGTTAAGAAACACTTATTGCCGGAAGTATTTTTAGCTTCAAACAGACGAAGAACAGCATTCTGGGATTTGATTCTAAACGGCTAAAACTGGCCAAGCCTGGGCACATACTTAATGGAAACACGTGAACTAAGAGATAAAATATTTGTGTAAATACTGTATCGATTTATTTGGTGTTTGAGTAATCTATATGTGTGAATACGTGGTATAGTTTGTGTGTGTGTGTGTGATTTTCAATGTAAAGATATATAAAACAATATGTAGATAATATTTTAAATTCAAATATTTTTAGGTAGCATGTACGGTCACCCGACCTATGCGACTGTGTGACGCAAATATTGTATTATTGTACACTTAATAAATACTACTACCACTACCACTTCTACATGCTAGAGAAAATAAAAATAGATTATTTTACCCGAAAATTGTTGGGTGATTTGATTTTATGTTTGGAAGAACCGTGTAACAAATTGCTGTAAATATGAAAAGCATGTAAGTACGGTTTGTCCCGGAAGGAAGCAGTTTCTTATCTGAAAATTGTAATGCTGTACACAAAAGCAGGCAGGCGCAGAGATGCCATAAAACAAGTTACTGCAGTCATATGACTGACTGACGTTTCTCAGACTCGTAAAACTTGCCAGACAGTAACAAATAGCGAGGTTGGGCCCGTCATCAATCACCCGGCAACGTGATTTCGCGCCGTCTCTGAATATCGTATACAGCAATTGCCGGTGAAGATTAAATCTCTTTCTATCAGCAAGACGTCTACCGGGTGTGTCAAAAGTATCTGACGATGCCCCACGTTTCTGATAGGCAAAAAGAATGGCGAGATAACATAGCTGCTAACTGTACTGCTTAAATTGAGAATGTTACAGCTGCAAATATTTGCGAAAAACTTTACATCATTTTCAACTCTATAAGCAATAAAAGCAAAATATTCACATAATTCTACATTTTGGGTACATAATTCTTGGAAACGCGCTCCCCGAGAGCAAATGTTCATTTTTAAAAACTTCCGCGTGTGGCAGAGCTTGCACTCTTTCACAAAAAGAGCCTAGACATTTTTTTTTGGGGGGGGAGGGGGTGACATTAACGATTTTCGAGATAGCCCTTGTTATTGGTTTCAATTTTAAAATATATTTCTCTTAAACAAAAATTCGTCATCCTTTTTTTTTTTCCGACTCCTGGCTGTGTTACACCAAATCTCAAAGTCAATCGCACAATATCAGCCTTTAAAATATTTGACTATCGCTTTAGTCTTGTGTATTACCTCATTTTTCTCCTACTTATAAGGAACTAAGTAACAAGACCATCCTGTTAATGTTTATCTCTATTAATATGAAGAAGATAGAAGAATAATCTTTTTGCAAGAATAGTTTTTTACAGAGTAGGTAGTCATGTCGATGGAACACATGACATTTTTATCTATTTCACTCATATGTATTCAAAATACTTTGTTGGTCCTATTTTAGTTTTCAGATAAACTATAACTCATCTACTTATCTTCAAAAAGTTTATGAACTTACAATTTCTTTCAAAGAGAAAAGCAACATATTTACGTAACTGTCTAGAAGTAGATACACACCCGCTTACAACATCACAAATTAAAATACTGATGGAATCGTACTTCAAATTGTATCCACATTAAAAACGTTACACTCTGAAATTAAAACTAGCGACGAAACTCCTTGAAACGACAATAGATACAATAGTTACACACGGGAGAGAACTTTACTGGAAGAAACTAAGCACCAGCGACATGGAGAAAATAGAATCAGTAAAAGCAAGACATATAAAGAGGGCGATAGGTTACCAAATAGAATGGTGTATGCAATCATCCGGGAAACGTGCTTCCTCGAAGACGTAAGGAACACGATATTACCATCAAGTACAGAAGCACACTAGCAAGAAAGAAGCAGGAGATAAATCCCGATTACTTCGGAAAGGACGCCATGGTCAACAGGCAATTGATGAGGAGCAACCATAGGACTAGCAACTCATGGATACCACCATCTGATATGTACAACCGAGAAATTTCACCAATTGAACGGTCAATGGGTATGTAAATCGCGTGAAAAAATATAAACTAAGCCCCTTCAACAAGTGCGAAAAAAAGACATTCTCCCTAAGGAAACTCATAAAAGAAAACAAACTACTTAAAAGCTCGTTCTAGTACACATTTCAATTATTTATTATTACTATTATTATTATAATATCATCATTATTACTATTATCATAATTAAATTGTATACTGAACAGATCATACAGTAAAACGCTAAAATACAAAAGTTTCATATTTGACAAAGAAAAACTGCTATCAGTAAGTTGTTAAGCACTTACCATGTGAAGTCTCGTGATGAGTTTATATAACAACAGACACGTACGTACCTGTAAAGAAAAAGAAGAGCAACATTTACACAAATATTAGGCGAAGAGAAAGATCTTGGGTACAGTGCACCATAAAATCCAAAATTACCATTATTTCAACCGTCTAACAATGACTTAAAGACTTTGAACACTTATGTACGAGTGTCACCAGCATGCCAAATTTATCTTGAGGACCGTTAAGGTAACGCTTCGTCAATTTTTGCGATTTCGTCAACGACAACTATAAGGATTCTTTACCTAAGCTTGTGAAGGCTGGCAACTGCAATTTTGTTACGTCTCTTTTCATTGGCTGATTGTTGCCTTCGAAAACAGAAGAGAATTGCAAGCGTACGTTTAAATCCATGCCATGCCACGACACACGATGATTGGTGCCAAGTAGAATGTCATTATCTGAGCCTGAATAGCTTGCCATAACTTAACAATTCATCCGAAAGGGGGAAAGCATCTGATGTGTCCCATTCACATGACATTCTCTAAATATATATATATATATATATATATATATATATATATATTGCATGGCCAGCAGTTTGCCAATTCTCCTATGAGAAAAGTTTTATGTATTTTAAAACTCAAGCCAATAACAAGAAATATCTCGGAAGTGACCAACTCCACGAAAAAATGTATGCGATATAAATTATGTTTTATTGATTTATTTTTTAAGTTTTTGTTCATCTCTTACGGTTCAGAGGTATTCAGAGGATATTATTACAAAATTCAAAATACACATTTTATTTATCGTGTAAATGTCTTTACTATATACTATTTTTATCAAAAACATTGTCAATTTTTAGAAAACTGAAAATTTTGAATTTTTTCCAGGCAAAGGGTAGTTTGAGGTGGTGGGATTTTTCTCAAAATTTTCGCGTCACATCTTTGGAAGATTAAATACCAAGTTTGGTATTTCGACGAATTTTTGTTTTTGAGTTATCACAGACACAGCTACGAACACACACAAACGTACAGATCTTTCTCTAAAAATGGTTTTTTATACATAGGAAACCCTAAAACGTGTATTTCCGTTGAAATTTCGGTATCGAATTTTTGGTGGAGCGCAATACCTTCTCTATACATTATGTACATAGTACGGGTGGAGAAAGTAAAAAAGGCACTTTCGTTACATATTTTATATACATAGCCTAAGAATTCGATGTCGAGATTTCACGGGAAATACACGTTTTGAGAAACACTGAGTCAAAAATTGGTATGATTAACCAATTTTGAGAATTCCTTGTAAATGGTTAAACTTTTCAAATACTGCATTTTTTTTTTTTTTCTTTTCTTCTTTCAAGACAAGAGTATGATGTACCTATTTGATGCAGATGAAGATCTTGTGTTTACAAATACGCCAATGATTCACTTGGAGTGAAATACGTTTCTGCGCCTTCCCATCTGCTCCTTCAATTCGGACATTCTTGCTTTAAGCGAAATTGGAATGCCGATGGGAACACATTTTCGTGTACGATACGTATCTTAGAGACCATATGTTTTAAAAAATCATAAAATTATAGAACATCTATGACGCACAGGGATTTCGCCGTCTGTGAAGCTCACAGATTATAAAATGGGAGTGCCCTCAAACAAACAACAGCAGCACGCAGGATGACCTCAAGAGATCGCTCCTGGACGCACCTGTTACAGCCCCTGTGGGAAAGGAGCTATACACAGGTCACGTTCGTTGGATATAAAGGGAGGATTATCAAAGTTTTGTAGCCGCGACAAACACCAAACCAAAATGAAAAAGTTTTCGAATCCAAAAGCGACGCGGTTGTCCCCGAGGAGGAATGAATTACCATCTAATTAGTTGCTAACAGAGGAGGGCGGAGTTCGGATGAAAAGCTCTTTCGTTTACCAATAGCAACTTTTCAATTTTTCCCTTCTATCGGCTAACTCTCAATTCTGATTTCTCGTATCCGTAGAAGCAGATACTGCAATAAAAATTGTGATTGGCGTCTCCGTAGAGCAAAGGTTACATTTTGTATACTGTATTAACGCATCATCTACAGCGTCCGAAGATTTTGAAATGCTGTCAAATACATGATGCTGGGGGACACACACACACACACACACACACACACACACACACACACACACACACACACACGCCTGATTACTGTTAAACCAATCGGAACACTGCGTGTTTGGTCTCATATATTTTAGTGCTGATGCAATGTACATGATGACACGGAGTTTAAGATGACATGGTTCATTTGCTTTTTTTTCCTTTTCCTCTTTTGTTTTTGTTTTGTTTTATAGGTTGAAAACACAATTGATAGTTTTGATTTTGACCTGACAATTCACTGCTTCTAGTTCAGTTGCAATGGAGTGTTGGCCGGTACCGGAGTGTATTAATTCAGAAACGATTATCATAACAAACTCAGTTAAAGTTGTTCGGCAGGAATTCCGGAGACATTTCAATAGACCAACGCTGGCTAATTTCACATACCAAACCCGGCGGAGGACGATGGATTTTTTTCGGGCATGAAAATCCTTAGTATGGCTTCCTTCGGAACGGAAATGAAACCGCCAGTTCCGTACCTCCAGCCTGAAAAAGAGGCCTCTGAGCAAAATTAAGCGGTCTTTCACGCCTAGTATAGAAGGGGGCGCTAAGAACAGCAGCAGTTAAAGAGCGTCCATAAATAAAACACCATTTTCATTTTCAGACGCAACGCTCCCTCAAGAAATACTGTGTTACTATGGATCAGTAAAATGGCTTGAAGAAAATTCTGTTTGTTCTAAAAAACGTTCCTGCTGAATGAATAAACTCCGTTACACAACGACACTCCATCGGAACTGAACTGGAAGTAGTACACTGTCAGATCTTAACAACATCAGTCAAATGTGTTACCCACCTAAAACAAAAACACAAAAAATCAAATCACAAATCCACTATGTCATCTGAAACACCATACAATTGTGTACACTGAACATGACTAAAATATATATCTTTGGCCGAACTGTTCCGACTGGTTTAAAAACTGTCAGGTTTTTATGACCCAGCCTGTACTTAGAAGACCATTTCAGGTTGGCTTTATGATTATTTTAAAACAGTATACATACTTTAATGAAAATACCTCAGTTATTGAAACGTTCTTTGATTTAACAAAAATAGTTGATACAATTTCCTAACAAATTATACAATAAGACGCCACTATGTAATTATACAACACGAATATGGGTCATTCCATGTAAAGTGAACACATGCAATTTACCATTTTCTTTTTATTTGATACTCTGCACATGTTTAGTACTCTATGAGAAGATCTCAAAACTAAATTTTTATATTTTTCTCTTTTCAAATTTTTGCGAGTTGTCACAATTCAATCACTAAAAAAAAATTCAAATTGTGTTATTTGCAAGAATACATAATTATTTTCTCTGCTTTAATTGAGATATTGAAACAAAAACAATTTTGCTCAGAATTCAACAGGCTTTCGTTTGATATTTAATATGAATAGATTTGTGAAGGCTTGCATTTTAAATTATTCGCCCCAAGATTCAACATTCGATTTCCGATAAAAAAAACATAACTAACCTTTTTTCAAAACAATATATTTTTTCATTAATATTTTATTATCATTCTTAGAAAAATTTAATTTGGGATCTCAATGGAATGTTATTTTATGGGTTTTTGTTTTCTGGTACACATTAGAAATTCTTATTCATTTCTCTACTAATAACTTTAATACCTAATTTTCGTTGTGTCTTTCATTATGTATGGAAATGTTTATTCTTGATATTTTAAAATATTCCACATTTAAAAAGACCTTATATGATGAAATATTTGCGCCCGGGAAGTCAATATTAACTATTGCAACTACAAACCCAAAACCAGAAAAACGAAAGCATCATAGTTAAAGTTTTAAGACTTGCGAATATTTAGTCCATAGTTTGTTTTTAAAATTTATCTCCAGAAGATCGTTTAAAGTTAATCAAGTTTCCAGCATTTTGGTTGCAGCAGACATTTCAGTTTGAGTTAAGATGAACGTTCTTCCTGTTGCAGTTGTTGGTAGAACTTTTGTATAATTTTGTTTCTATTCATCTTCAATATAGCTTCTTTATTGGGATAAACAAATGAGCATGCTGGTCCTGGGGATTCCAAGATAGTGACTTGGTTCATTATCAAAGTCTCGGGAAAGTATAAAAACCAGACTTTGTAAAACTTACTTTTCTCATACAGGAATTTGTCAACTCGTGTCCACACAAACAAAGGAACTTCAGTCACATAGCAACCAGATTTTGACTAACACTTTAATCTATGGTACTCCCTTATTTCGATTACTTACAAGAAAGCAAGTAATTAGACTATTTCTATTTTGTTCTGCTTCTTAACAATAATCTGTTACAGAGATGTGCAGAAAGTCATGTGAATGGAACACATCAGATTTTTATAAATTAATTACAGAGAACCTTAACATGCAATACCTTCCCTACCCATGTACTATATAAGTAGTAGAGAAAGTAATAAATGTAATCGGCCACAATATGTACAAAGTTATATTTTCAGTGAAATATTGAATTCGAATGTAATATATCTTCTACTTTAGGTACGTGACACAGAATGTAAAAATAATTCTGGCGAAGGAGAAGGTTCAGAATCTTGATGTCCCAGCCAGAAATCGACAAGTAGGGTGTTTTGTTTTTGCGTTGAGATTTTCTGGCGGAAGAGAGATCGAGGAAAGATAAGGCAGATCCGTCACACACAGCAGGGCAATCTGGCCTTGATAAATTCCCTACTACATCCATCTTGGGCGGGTACCTGATGTTTCATCCTTTTAGAATAAGGGGATTACGTGAAGGGAGAAAAGGAAAGCTGGATAAAACCTGTAGCGATGCTTTGTCTGAATTATTCGGGCTGCTTGGCGTCCATGTCTGTTACTGTTGCTAACCGTTCTCAAGTTTAAATACGCAAATAATATAAACGACACAGGAGTCCATTTGCGAAAACAAATAGAGGTACATCTATAACTTCATTATTAGATTGAATATCCTTTTTACTTTCTCTACACGTACTATGTTCATAGTGTATAGAGAAGGTATTGTATTGCGCCAAAAAATTCGATACGAGATTTCACCGAATATATGTTTTGAGACCCCTGAATTCAAAAAAAGCATTTTTATAAAAATATCCATGTGAGTGTCTGTGGGCAGCATAGCTCAAAAACGAAAATCCCGTTAAGTACCAAACTTAATATTTAAGTTCAATATCTTCCAAGGATGCAACACACAAATTTTCAAGAAAATCCTCCCACACCTAAGCACCCTTTACATGGAAAACGTTTAGAAAATTTTGATTTTCTTAAAAATGGATCTAACGATTTTGATTAAAATATCGTATATTAGAGCTATTTACATGACAAATAAAATGTATATCTTGAATTTTCTGGGAATAGCCCCTGAAGATATCTTTATTCTGATAGAATTTTGCGCGATTTTCAATAACTGGTAAACCGTAAAAGATAGACAAAAGCTTACTTATCAAAAATGTAGAGCTCGTTAAAACACACAATTTGTGTTATATGCATACTTTTCGTGGAGTTGACCGTTTAGGAGATAGGGTAACTTAGTCTAAAACGGGTCAAAAATTATAAAACGTTCATGTGAATAAATATAATAATATATTTTTGATTATGTACGTCCTTAAGCAACAAAACCCAACAGACATATTTTTATTAACAATAAAGATACAAGAAACACTGAGGTTAATAGCAATTCTGTACACGACCCGATTTACCCTAAGGATTAGGTCTAAATAGGGTCAGTCTAAAATAGTTTTCTTCTTGAAAAATACACTCTTGAATATGGAAAAAAATTACTCACATAACCTGCATTTGCCACAAATGAAATTCGTCTTTCCTTTGGCATCAACACAATCTTCATGGTACCATTATTTCCCACTTCCTTGACACTGTATCTAGTTTCCTAATTTTTCTGAGCGACGATAATCGTACTTTACAATGCCCATGCGCTGTTAATTTGTTCTTGCATTTCCTCATACAGATCGTCATCTTCAGAAGATAGCGGCAACAGTCGTTTTCTTACACCTTTTGTTCCATACTTGTTTGACTGAGGTTTCCTTTCTAGACTTGTGTCTGAGTTCCAGTCTTTTCCTTACTTCTATATTCTGGGGAGAAGTTAAAGGAGCCGCTTTCTGTTTCCTTGCTCACTCTACGTTGCGGTCTTTTTATTGGAGACGGTAGCAGATCACGGAAGGGCATCGTGGATGGTAATGCCTGTTCTGGACTGAAATTAGGAATAGCATCCTCAAGCTGTAAAGTTGTACTCTCATGTACTGAAGTATGACGTTCTGGTGTGATCATACATTCTCCTGGTAAATGTTCATGATTAGATACCACCTTTTCGTTTAGGAGAAACAGACTGTTGACAAAAATCCAGACTCAGCAACCGCTGGTGATGTTGATTGGTGCCAAGCTTCTTTGAAAATTCTTCCAAATGTTATTTTTGTAATCTTTCGCTCCCCTTGTGTATTACGCACACATTTATTGTATTCAGTGTCACAATATGCTTTGAGGGCTTGAAGAATGATCTATCTAATGGTTGGAGCCTAGGATTAGTGTGACTTGGTAGACATACCATATGAATGTCGTGTTTTCACAAAACTGCAGTGCAGACAAACTCTAGTGAGATCCATGACCATCTATTAGCAGCAAACATGTTCCAGGCACTCGATGGGCCTGGAAGCGATGCAGCCACTGCAAAAAAATTTCTTCATTGATCCATCCAGAATCTGACATGGTCACAAGAGATCCATTTGGGAAGCCTTCCAAAATTTTTTGAAGATATTTCTTTCCCTTAAAAATAGCCAATGGAGGAGTAAAAGTTCCCAGTTGCATTTGTGCAAGCTAATATCGTGACAAGCTCCCCTCTCTCAACACAAGCTTGAGAGTACACTGCCTTAGCACCCTTCTGAGCAAATTTGTTTCTAGTAGATTTATATTTCATCCAGATTTGTCGCCATTATGTATCAGTTGAGGTTTATTAAGTAAAGCACAAGCCTGTAATGTCTCCTCCAAGAGTTTGAAGTAGTCAGCTACATCCTTCCTGTTGAGACCATTAAAACGAGCAAGAGAAAGATCCTCAGCCGATCTTAATGTCAACAGCGTTTTATAAGGATTATTAGGCATCTTTAAAAAACAATAACGATAAAAACTTAAATCACTCATAGCAGCATTGACCCCTTTAACCCTTAATTTACTGACCCGATTAACCCAAAATGTAGGAACATTTATAATCGTAAGTTGGTAGTACATGAATGCGATTAATGAGCGTTGGAGTGTCTTAACCTCAAATACAAGGTCTATGATGCATTACAAACTTTAGCTGAGCAAAATTCCTTGTTGTTTATGTTGCAAAATAAGGAAAACAATCAAAGCGTTATTTTAAATATCTAAACAATACAGCCTTTAGCTATAACAAGACTTGTTTCTTTTTTATACCACAGCTACAAAAAACACAATTTCCATCAACTTTAAAGTTCACTGTGAGCAAGAAGTTGCATTCTTCGGTAGATGGTAGCAGGTTGTATATGTCACTTGACCTTGGTGTAAACAGCAAAGTTTTAAAACTGGCCCGATTAATCTGTTGACCCGATTTAGACTAAGTTACCCTATTCCTTGTATTGTTTTCAGCTCTAAAATACTTAAGTTTTGTCATACGGGAATTTGTCCATTCCTGTGCATACAGAGGAAGTTCAATCACATAGCAACCAGATTAGTCTAATACTTTAGCCTACGGTGCTCCCTGTTTCCCTTCTATTTGCATGGAAACAGCAATAACACCATTTTTGCTTATTTTTTCTCGATTACATGGAGTAAATAGAAGACTGAGCTTTTTAGCAATACTTTGCTGCAGATATGTAGAGAAAGTCATGTGAATGGAACATCACTTTTTGTTATTTATAAGTTTTGTAATCCTGATTAAGCACATACAAGTAAAAATATTTTAAATCAATGGGTACCCGTGTTTCAAAAAGGTCTGACGTGTTCCAATTGCATAACTTTCATTAACTGTTCAATAAACTAGTTATTCTTACAAAAGGTTATTCATCATGCTAATCGCGATAAACATTAGCAGAAATGATCTTATTACTTGCTTCTTATAAGAAGGGAAATAAGGGAATACATTAGCCTAAAGCGATGGTCAAATCTTTTAAAAGCTGGTTGCTATGAGAATCAATTGAAGTTCGGTTCTCTTTGCATGGTCCCGCTTAAGAAACGGTAAGTTTAAATTTTAAAGCAGTAACAAGGAATATCTCGAAGACGGTCAACTATACAAGAAAAACATATATGACAAAAGCTATGTGTTATAACGAGATCTACATTTTTAGTTTTATACGGCTTAACTGTGATGCAAAATTCTACAATACTCATCCCAGAGGCTATTCCCAGAAAATTAAAAATATACATTTTATTTGTCATGTAAATATCTTTAATATACGGAAATTTTAATCAAAATCGTTAGCCATTTTTCAAAAAATCAAAATTGGAAAATTATTTCCATGTAAGGGTAGTTTGTGGTTGGGGGAAATTTATTTGAAAGTTTTCGTGTCGCATTTTTGTAAGGGCCACGCCGTGGCCGAGTGGTTAGACCACTCGCCTCTCACTTAGACGGCCACGTTCGATCCCAAACAAGTGCATGTAAGATTAGTGGTGGACAAAGCGGCGCGGGGTGTGTTATCTCCGGGTTCTCCGGTTTACCCCGCCATCGCATTCCACCGGTGCTCCATCTTCATTCATGTATCATCAGTGTCACCGCCTGCGGAGACATAAGTAGTTAAAGCGGGCGTTAAACACTACAAAAATATTTGGAAGATACTATAAATAAATAGCAAGTTTGGTACTTAACTGTCTTTTCGTTTTTGAGCTATGCTGTCCACACACATAGATACACACACACGCGCGCGCGGATTTTTTATAAAGTGCTTTATTTTTGGGCCTCAAAACATATATTTCCAGTGAAATCCCGACATCGAATTTTTGGGCTATTGTGCACATTGCATATACATACGTGCTAGAGAAAGTAACATATGGTGTGGCTAAGGCAAATCAGTATTACCATCGCGTACCGTCATTTGTAACACGTCGCCAAACAAACTTGATACCCACTCATAGGTTGGATTGGATTTCAGTTGGTCGTTCAACATGTTTTCTTTTATATGGAAAAAGTTTAGTGATTCGCTTTTTACTTGTGGGTGGGAAAAGTTGGAGATAAAAGCGAAATCGAAAGCCGTTTTGGGGGACATTTCGCCATCTATGACAACAGTTAGACTTTAAACGTAGTCGAGCATAAGTTTTTGATGAGGAACAACCAGGATGCCCGGCAGATATGGTTACCGAGGAAATCACTGAAAAAATGCGATGATACGATTGTCGCTGATCGAACGAAAGTTCACAGTGGCAGAGGCCATAGGTGTGTCGACGGGAATGGCAATTCATATTCTACATGGTAAGCTGCAGAGGAACACATTTTGGCCTGATGAGTGCCGCAATAGCTGAGAGCAGACACAAGCGAATCCATTTTATATATTTTACTGTACTTCAACACTCTATAATTCCCTTGACCTCACAACGTTAAGTGTTGTGGAACTATTTTCGAAAAATAATGGATTAATATAAAATGGAAAGAGGGGAAAAAAATAGACGTTAGAATAGTTCGTAAAGAGTACATAGAGGCGACCATGCGAATTTAACATGTCTTTTCGCACCATCAGATTATTTCCCCCTTTGGGAAGTAATTAAGATTATATATAGAAGGGCCTCTGAGGCTCCATACATCGGTGCAATGCACGGTACAGAATGCAAAATATGATTTACCTACATGTACTACTTACTTCTTTTGTAGCAATAAAGCTCTCCTCCCCCTCTCTCTCTATCTATCTATCTATCTCTTTCTTTCTCTCTCTCTCTCTCTCTCTCTCTCCCCCCTTAAGACTGCCCCGTGTCGTAGATTTACAGCACGTAAAAGAACCTCAAGCCTGTAAGAGAGGCTTCTGATCAAAATTAAGCGGTCTTTCTGCCCAGAATAGAATGGGACGCTGTCAAAGAGCGTCCATAAATAAAATTAAAAAAGATTGCACTAGTCCCGAATTGACCCGAGCTGAACCGAGTCGGTCCGAAGCACAGTGCAAAAAATATCTGCATCTCGGTTTGCACCCGTACAATGTTATGTTTGAGAAGTGCTATTATATAGTCTATTTTATACGTGAACCTCAGTATAAATGAAGGTTCTTAATAATCGTCTCGCTTGTTCGTGCGAGAACTCCCAAATCCCAAATTCAAGTCTATATTTTTCTACCACAAACGTGATTTTGTTTTTCAGTGTAACTTATCAATATGATTTTTATTCAGTTACAAGAAAAGCTTCGGCTAGAGTATTGTTGTTCTTTTAGATGTATATAGTTTGAGCGGGTATGTGGCCTGCATTTAAGAGATTGTGCCGGCTTACCTAACCTGTTTCTTTTTTCGGAGGTTTCTGCGGATCGCCAGGCGAATGCTGGGTAGGTTCATTACATTCTCCGAATTTTCAGTCCCTCCTTTTCACCTCACCTCTCTTTTCACCTTATGATTTATCTAGTCGTTCTGTTTCAGGAGTGCAGTGTCGGCGGGGGTCCGCAGTTTGTCGCGACTCCTTGGGCTGGCCGCCCTTCGTTTCCTCTCACCTCATCCTTCCTCTCGGGTAGCCTGCACGACGCATAGGTGCAAAATATCTTGCAGGTCGAGTTGCCGAATAGCCTTTACAGTTGTCCTCTCCTGTGCTGATTATAGATCAACTTATATATGTCACGTGAGTTAGGAGTTTGGCCAATGGCAATCCTGAAGTAATGTTTAGGGGCGAGTTGGTTATCAAACAAACCAAAATTAGGGATAGGAATATTATACTCCTAATAGTCCCTTTACTGTATGCATTTATGCACCAAAACCTTCCATAATATATATAGGTCCATATAAGTTAAGATGATATTAAAGTATAACAGAATTTAATATAAGCTCTATGCGAATTAAAACCTTCTTCAAATCATATGAGTTATTTAATTCATCAAATTTAACTTCAATTGTGAAGAATTACGATACCTCGCTGTGATCTACATCACTCGCTTACTTATTTTTTGTGAAACTCGTACGGCTTACCAGTAACACAAAAGTCATCCGGAATGAAGAGATCTTCAGGGACTATTCCCAGAAAATTCATGATATTCCTTTCATTTCTCACGAAAATATCTTAAACATATGCTATTTTAATCAAAATCAGTAACGCCATTTATTACAAAGCCAAAATTTCCGAAAAATCCTCCACGTAAAGGATATTTGGAGGGATTTTTTTTGAAAACGAGGAACATAAATACCAAGCTTGGTATTTAACCGATTCTTTTGTTTTTTGAATTATATTTCCACACACACACACACACACACACACACACACACACACAATATGGACATTTTCCTTTTTATTTCCTTTTGTTTAAACTTTCAGGGACCTCAAAGCACAGTTCCCGCGAAATCTCGACATTGAATTTTTTGGTGGAATATATAATATAATATAATATAATATAATGCCTTCTCGTCTTAAAACAGAATTTGCCGAGCTTCACGGGAGTCGAATCCGATCGCTCTTCCCTGGATAAACGGAAACTCGCTTTTGATAGAAGCATGGTGTTCGGTAAGCCAATATTTTCCTGCAAGACGGAACATAACTCTACGCTAACAGCAAACATTTCAGCGGCTTATTTTGACGTGGAACGCGTTGGAGGAAAGAACCGCCCATTACTGCAGTGAACTCTCTCCCGTTTTTTTTTTCCTTCTTTTTTTCTGCTCAAATAGCCCCAGGAAACTCGTTGTGCCTGTCTGTCTGTCTACATCTCTTTTTGTTTCACGTTTTCCGTTTCATTTGTAGCGCTCGCTTGTTTTCGCGAGCGATAACTTCCTTCCGCCAGCACTTTTGAAATCAATAGAGGGGCCTAACCTGCTGTTTCAAAGGGAAACTGCTCTCTGATATACGATCATTCTGAAATTTTTATGTCACGATCATATTAATTGTTTAGATCGGAGTAGTCCTAGGAAGGGGAGAGATTAGAGAGAAATCCATACGTATAATGTCTTTCATAAGTAAGGAATAACGCAGATGTGCACATTAAAAACATCTGATGTGCTATATTTACAGTTTCTCTACTTCTGCTGCAACAAACTACTCTTACAAAATTGCAATACTTTTAATTGGTTTCTCACAGAAACCCTGTGTACGATAGGAGTTGAATGGGTAGAGTAAACTGAAAAAGTCAATGCCATAGCACAGATCTCCCGGTCTCTGGTCGGTTGTTCTACCACTGAGCTAACATGGCAACATTCCGGCATAGCATTGAATTTCTCAATGTCTTGCATGTTTCCCGGTAAACCACAATTTGTACTCATTATTTTGAGATGACAACCCCAATGGCGACTTGCAATGTTGCAAGTACTTTAAGTGCTCAACCATTGAGCTACCATGGGAACATGCTGGCATAGCATTGAATTTCTCAACTAACCCGCATGAGCAACCGGCTAGAGATCGGGAGATCCATGGTTCAAATCCAGTCTATGGCATTGAATTTTTCAGTGTGACTCCAACTCCTGTCGTACACACGGTTTCTGTGAGAAAACAATTTGTCCATAATAGTTTACTATAATATGAAATCATCTTGTGGTTTACCGGGAAACATGCAAGTCAGTAAAGAAATTCAATACTATGCCGGCATGTTGCCATGGTAGCTCAGTGGTTCAGCAACCGGCTAGAGACCGGGAGATCCGTGGTTCAAAATCCGGGCTATGGCATTGCATTTTTCAGTCTGATTCTACACTTACAAAACCTAATTCTTCTATCTACAGCACATTAGCAAATCGGTTTCACCGCATATTATTTCCTTGTACTAGGGAAATATTCAAATAATCTAAAACGATAATCAATTCGTATAAAAGCCGGTCGGTAAATGAAGGTATTGAAATTCCGTTCTTTTGGTTGGCCAGGATGAACTATGAATAGCGACTTTCTACTTGAGAAAAGTGTAAGTATCGGAGGATTAAAAGAGACAGCAAAGATTATCTAGAAAATATCGCCACAACAAAAATATATAGGACATAAATTGTGAGTTTTGACCAAATCTACATGTTTATGTCTACGTATCTCTTGCGGTTCACAAGTTATGTAACATACATTCAGAATGAAGAGGACTTCATGAACTGCTTCTCCGTAAATTCAAGATATACATTTTGTCATGTAGGTAATTATTTTAAACATATAGTATTTTAGTCAGAATCGTTGTGCCATCTTTGAGAAAAGTATAACTTTTGACAAATATTCTGGTGTAAAGGATAGTTGGGGTGGGGGAATGTCTTGAAAACTTATATATATTTCGGTGAAATCTGAGTATGAAATTTTTGGATAATACAATAAATGCTCTGCCCAGTATGTGCATTGTACGTACATGGGTGCATGGTAGAGAAAGTAATATGTTTTCATAAGAATAGTTTGTGTAGCCATTAATATACCACAGAGGGTAGAAAAAATCATGTGAATGTAACGCATTCAAATGAGATTTCACCGGAAATATATGTTTTAGGGTACCAAGTATCCAAAAAAAAGCATTTTCATAAAAAGGTCCGTGTGTGTGTGTGTGTGTGTGTGTGTGTGTGTGTGTGTGTGTGTGTGTGTCCGTGTGTCTGTGAACACGATAACTCAAAAACGAAAAGTCGGTAAAATACCAAACTTGGTATTTAAGTTTAGTATCTTCCAGGGATGCGACACGAAGATCTTGAGAAAAATCCCCCCACCCGCAACTACCCTTTACATGGAACTTTTTTCGAAAAGTTTGATTTTCTCAAAAATGGCTCTAACGATTTTGATTAAAATTTCGGATATTAAACATATTTACCTGGCAAATGAAATGTATATCTTGAATTTTCTGGGAATAGCCTCTGAAGAGTAGTTTATTTTGGATGAATTTTACTAAATTTTGAATAACTGCTAAACCGTAAGAGATGGACAAAAACTTACTACACAAAAAATGTAGAGCACATTAAAACACACAATTTATGTTATATAAATTTTTTTCGTGGAGTTCGTCGTTTTTGTGACATTCCTTATTTTTGGTTTCTGCTATGAAAAACGTATACTTTTCTCATACAGGAACTTGTCAATTAATATCCATATAGACAAAGGAACTTCATTGACATAGCAACCAGCTTTTGACTATCACTTTAACCTACGGTTGTCCCTTATTTCGCTTCTACTTACAAGGAAGCGAGCAATTAGACTATTTCTACTATTTTTTCTGATTAGGATAAGGTAAATAGAAGTATAAGCTTTTTAAGAATTATTTGTTGCAGGGATATGGAGAAAGTCATGTGAATGGTACACATCAGATTTTTTTAAGATAGTCACCTGTATTGCATGAACAATTTGATTTGAAATATAATCTCTTTGTTACGAGGAAGATTTAAAAGTAACGCTTAGGAAAGATTGCAGAGAATACAACAATTTAACTGTACCTATAGCAACTAAACCTTCATGACACATCTAATTGTTAATGCAACTAGTTAAGTGCCTTTCAGGGGGTAAAAATGAAGAAAAATATATTTTGCCATCTAAGTTTGTTGTCGATGACGTTCAACCGTATGTAACGTTGGCTGAAAGTTATTTCTTTTTTGTAAAATTCAGCTTTCAAATACACAGTTTGTACTTTTTTTTTTTTTTTTTTTTTTTTGAACATCGGTAATTTTAGTTTTATTTCATTTTGCGTTACTTATGAAAGGCCCTGGTTACCAGAGCTGTAAACTAAACTTCTTTATTTCATGATCAACAGTAGTACGTCGTAACACATTTATTTCTCTATAGTAGGAGGAAGTATTGTTTGCCACCCAAAAATTAGATATCCCCAATTCCTAGCTTTAGTAGAAAAGGGTCTGTTTTACATGGAATATTGTTACTTATTTCATTTTTACTTTCTCTAAATAGTGCATGGTAATCTGCCCAACAATTCGATACCGAGATTTCAACATAAATGCATGTTTCAGGGTCCCTGTATCTAAAAAAAACTTTTAGAAAAAGGTGTGTGTGTGTGCGTGTGTGTGTGTGTGTGTGTGTGTGTGTGTGCGTGAACACGATAACTCAAAAACGAAAAGTCAGTAAAATACTAAACTTGGTATTTAAGTTTAGCATCTTCCAAGA
The DNA here is from genome assembly GCA_030762935.1 of Hymenopus coronatus. Lineage (NCBI taxonomy): Eukaryota > Metazoa > Arthropoda > Insecta > Mantodea > Hymenopodidae > Hymenopus > Hymenopus coronatus. Next base: position 39,467,296 of record CM060883.1, read on the forward strand.
TTTTAAAGAAAATCCCCCTACCCAAAATAGATTTATAAGATATAACAAATAAGATCTTTTGTGTTTGGCTTATATATCTTTCTTATGCACACACATACACATAACTTTTCCTAGAATTCTTTTTATTTACATTTAAGGTCTCAAAATATAAATTCGGTGAAATCCATATCGATGATTTAATATGTGCATAGTTTATATTACTGCAACTTAGTGCCAAAACAGAGCAAAAGTGGCATCGTTCCAAGTAGTGACCCTTCTCGCTGTTGCTTAACCTACGCTCCCCGCACCGCTAGGAGGCGACGGTTGCCCGTAGCAACGGTGTGCTGCCCACTTGAAGGAACAAAAGAAACACAGAGATGAGAAACTTAGCAATCAATATATCACATCGCCACCTGCCAGACAAATGTTTTCATCGGCGGAGGATGCCATGACAGAAGAGTTAATAATGTATCACAGCCAAGTGTGTCTGGCAGTGAGGGGTCACGTTGTCGTTTTACCAGAGCAACAAAGTTAACAAGAAGCACATTTCCTTCACTGTAACTGCTAAAGAAAGTTTTGACTATATAACTTTACCTTCAAGAGAACCGATGCTATCCACTAGTTTTAAGTTTCCGACGAATGAAGGGGAGAGGTGAGGTACCCATGTTGTCTAGAGTTTATAAACATATCCGACGTTGTGCTCATGCCGCTTAATATTGTTAACTTTACGCTGTAACTCTCATCTCTCTCCGGTTCACTTCTAACCATACATATACTATCTTGTTAATATAATATTATGAGTAGCAAGTTAACTACATCTCTATGTTTGCAAGTTACAAGTATGTCCTCCTGCATAGATTAACAATAAAACTTTTCACTAGCATAGTTTTAATTACTATTTATTAAGACATGTTTCAGACAAAAAATTGTAGGTGATTTCGTGATATAGGAAAGGTAAGTTCGTGATAAACGAAAAAATAATGTATATCATAAGAATTATGTAGAATAATAGTTACGCAATATTTCTATGAACACAAAACATAGTAAATAATACTGGAGTGTTAGTTATCTTTTGTTTAATCGGAATTCTCAGCGTCAGAACTGCAGTTGTCACACATGGAAACCACTTAATCGGTATCAGAAGACTGGCACCTCACATGATAAGGAATCAGACAATAAGAACACTACCCATTTGGCCATATTTTTCATAAGGACATCTTTTGAGTAATTTTCATTACTCACTCACACACAACACACACACACACACATACACACATGCGCATACACAACCTTCATTAGATGAAGTTTTCTCCTTTCTTTACATTCTTCCAGACCTTTGATGTTCTAGGCCCTTGCAAGCGCAGCTCTTCACTGATAGAGGTAAAGCATTTGGCGCTAGAATCTCCTTTCTTATTAAGGCCCTCCATGCTAGATTTCACTGGTGCTGATGGTAATGAAAGCACATCTCCATTTTATCCTCTTTGGAATTCTGGAGGTTTTTTAGGGCTGGAACAGGCTTGTTTGTGAGCTGCGAAGGTGTAAGATCTTCTTTGGGAATTACATTGTTGTTGAATGGGTAGATTCCTGCTTTTTTGAAACCATTTTGTATTTTTTAACTGGAGAAACTTTGGATGTATGCAGGATTTAAAATGGTGTGAAAGTTGCTCCTGTTGGGTTTTTCTGTTGGATGTCCTTTTATGTAGTGTTCCAGCCTTTTTTGCCCAGTTTGCTTTCAATGACTTGTAAATAATCATGTCAAGTGGCTGCAGCAAGTGTGATGTATGGGCAGGGAACGTCAGCAAGAAAACTTGACTGGCTTTAGCTAAAGCCATCACTTCAGGATTGGTGTGTGATACATGTGAATCCATGAGAAGGACGACTGGTCGAGCAGGAGGAATGGAATTCACGAAAGAAGTGAACCACTCTAGAAACAAATTACTGTTGATCCATCCTTTTGGCGAGAGTTTGATTAATGAGTTTGGAAGACTGTCATTCCACCGAACTCCTTTGAATATCACCATAGGTGGAATCCAAGTTCCATTGGCACATTCGCAGCCCATAAGAGTATGTGCCTCACCACGATCAGAGTAAGCTCTCCTATAGACGTATTTCTTGCCCACTGATGTGATGCTCTTATTTGATTTTACAGCATAAGATAATCCCGTCTCGTCACAATTCCTCAGACGATCAGGGAGATTCCTTATGCCTAATTTCTCCAGAAGGGAATCCAATTTCTTGTGAAAGTCTGCAATCATTCTCTTCGTCTGCCATTGAGGCTCTGTAGGCTGTCAGATTTTCTGGAGTACGCAGTGTAAGGTTGTGCCTCTTCTTGAAACCATCCCAACTCCATTTACTAGCTTTATCACTTTTTTTTGTTGAAGAAATTTTCTTGGCCAGCATGTGTTGCTAAACGATGTACAACTTTCCTCACCACGCCAACAGTTAGCCCAAATCCGAATTCTTAGATATGTATTATATAATTATACAGCTCCACCTCAAGGTATGTTAATGCGAATGGTCTTCCTAATTTAGGTGGATCTGCATTATCTTCATTTCCTATCTCGTTCCTTCCAACGAGGGCTTTTAACGTACTCCAAGGAACACCCTTTCTCTTTGAAGCCTGGTATATTGATATCCCCTACTCTTTAACCAATTTAGAGACTTCTAGAAGTTGCCTGGTGTCGTATTTGTGATATTTCGACCGCTCTTTAGGTATCTTAGATTTATCTGTAACGAATGAGGATAGGTAAGTTCGTGATATGGGAGGTAATTTCGTGATATGCCAAATTAAAAATGTGATTGTATAGAAACATACTTTACACTTTGGATTATAGCTTTGCTTTAACACTCCAAATCCATATAATGCTTTAGAACCCATGTTTTGGCATTAAATAGTAGCATGGGCGTCATGTTTGCGACAGAGAAAATGCTAAGAAATTGCTTCTGTTACCTAAGGAATACCGGTTAGAAATACTCACTGCAAACATTGTTATAGTGTAATTTTCATTCAGCACACAATGCTCTATGGCCTTATAGCAAAATAGCATTCTTACCTTCGTTGTATGCATAATAAAATAAAAAATAAATAAATAAAAAGCATTTTACAACACGACAATCGTACAGCAATCGCGCCACTAATGAAGAAAACTTTTCTGGTGTACAGATAAACAAACGAAGGCTCGAACCGACCATGTGCGCCAACTGTAAGAAGATGCAGAATTAGTGCAAGAAGTTTCAGTCCCTCACATGGACAAGTATGTCCTGGAAAATTATACAAAAAAGTATCACGAATATACCTGTACCACGAAAATATCTCCCTTTACCCTATACATATAGTCAGTTTAAAGAATCAAATTCCAACTGAACTCAAAAGGCATTTATACAGCAAATTAGTTCAGCTTTCACTATCACTTCTTTTTGCGCGTAACGGTGTAATGAAGCGATCTCTCTTCTTCGTTCCACTTCACTCGCTGGCTGAGTATCGAAAACTAGACTCTCCTTTCTTCCTGATACTTGCTAATTATCGAACACAGTCCTGTTCTTCTCTCTTCCGGACATTCCCTTTACTATCGAGCAGAGGATTTCTTTCGTTTCTTCCGGATATTAACTAAATGTCGAACACAGGATTTCTCTCTTGCGGATACTTATTACCTGTCCACACTGGACTCTTCTCTTCTGGATGTTCACTTAACCATCGAACACAGGATTCGTCTTCTCTCTTCCGGATTTCACTAATTGTCACTTCTCTTTTCCGGATGCTCACCAATCGAACATAGGTCACCTTTTCTCCTCTTGCGGGCGCGTAAACAACAGGATTTCACTGCTAATGCTCCTATTAGCAGCCCTAACTCTGCGACTAAAGCACTTCACTGACTCCTTATGTATGAGTAGTAATATAGCTGAAGGATATTCGAGATATTTCTCAATAAAATGAAGGAAACATCCAGAAATATCTCCTTGCATTCATAAATTGTGTTCATAAATTGGTCAGTCGAGACTCCTCCTATAACTAATAAGCCGGCTAGTGCTCAAGGAGACGCCCCCGCCCCTCTCATGGCTAGCATACACGATTCGTACACAACATCAAAACTAATGCAGGTAACATTCACGGGGGTAGCGCAAAAAAATTCTGTTCTCCAATGCCGAGACAACTAAAGCTGGGTACCATGGCTTCAGAAAAAGCAGTTCCTAATGTCTCCTATTGTCTAGATAATGTGCCATCTCACAATGTAGAGGTGGACAAATTCCTCTCAGAGCACCTGCCTGCTGTGCGAGGTGTCACAGGTTCGATTTCCGGCTGGGAGTGAGGTTTTTCTCTAGGCCAGATTATTCCCTACCCTCCCTAAAGTCTGGAAGTGTGAACAGTACACGAGTTAACACCATTGCCGATAATAAATACGTTCCACAGGAAAATACCGCTGATAGGACCATGCAGTTAAAGACAGGTGTGGTTAGACCGCTCGCCTCTCACCTAAGCGACCCGGATATGATCCCAGGCGACCGATGTGTGATTTGTGGATGCCATGTGGAGTAATAGCGGGCGTTAAACATTAACCCCCCCCCCCAAAACTGGAATAAATGGGCCAAAAGTGTCATAGTTACAAACCAAAGACTCAAGACTGACTAAAAAAAACTTAAGTGGAGGTTTTTAAAATGTAAAGACGGAATGATTGGTTAAGGAAAGAAAAGTAACAGAACTTTGACGCATCCCACGATAAAGATAGAACAAGAGTAGATGGGTTATTGCAAACATGTAAATAAGGTAGAAGGATGGTGCAGTGAAAAACGTCTTCGCTAGTATTGCCGTTTCGCTGAGAAACTTCAGAAGCGATCCATCATTTTTCTTCTTCCAGTGAAAACGAGTCCAGTTACGAAGACCTGGTTGCCCAACATGATTGAATTGAATGTATCTTGTTTATAAGTTAAACATAGCACATACAATTGCATAAGGGTTGATGCTTAAATTTCGCGATTGCTTAGCGAGATCTTCGCGAGTTAGACTTTTTTTTTTTAAACTTCCAGTTCTATCACGCCATGTCGGTGTGAACAACCGCGAGTGAGGGACAGTACAGTACTTTTGGATAATGTTCTCGAGGAAGCAGTCTTTACTGATATCGTGCCGTAAGATGACAAACCCTTGTCAACTTTTCTTCACTCTCCGCCAACAAACTATGTTAGCACTCTTGCAAACTTCGAAAACTGGCCTCGCTTTAAAAACAATCAAGCTTCACTGTGGGATATTTATGGACTAGAAGGATTTAAGACCAAATTGAACAATGTGTCAGCTTAATATTTAGGTTTTTCAGATTCATTTAATAAATAATTTATCAATTTGGGTTATTCGAATTACATTTCATACACTTTATTAATCTCTTTATTTACAATTTGAACTGCCTTCTCCACTTAATGAAACGTTTATCTTTCGGAAACCGATAGTATACCCATGGCTGTGGTTTAAAAGGTACAAAAAACACCATTGGATGCATTTCCTCCGAATATGTTCCTGTTTCTTCAATCATTGGGTTTCTTTTTATTATACGCCTGCAATTGGAATTTCTGAAAAATTTAATGTTACTTTCCCTACTTTTACTTACCTTTGGAAAGTAGAAAATATTGCTCTCCAGCTAAAATTGCGACGCAAATATTCAAATTAAAATACGTATTTTTCAGGCTCTCCTAACCAAAATTAAAATTTAATTTTAGGAATAAATCAGCGAGAACCTCTGAACAGCGTAACTCAGAAACGAAAAGTGAGATAAATAGCAAAGTGGTAAACTGCTTAGTAGGATGCCGCATATTTTCAAAACAATCTCTCCAGTAAAACGATCCTTTAAATGAAACATGCTATTGCTCAGATTCTTTGCTTAAAACTCGACATGTTTACTTATTTACCAAACAAACTGTAAATAATGCTTTACAAATAGCTTTGTATACCGAGTGAAGTTTATATTCCTTGCTGCATATTTACATATTTGAATATACTTTAAAGTTTGCAGTTTTTGGGAGAGGGGAATGTTGCTTTCATATTTTCATGTAAGCAAGCACCTGCTTACTTTGAACAATTCCTAGATAAAAATATGATTATGAGTAGCTTAGCGAGAGTAGAAGCAACATTGTTTATATCAACATTGTAACATAGGAAGGAAAATTCTGATGGGTTCCATTCATACAACGTTATTCTTTTATCTACAGCGTGCTAATCGAAATATACATTAGAAAAAATGGTCTTGTTATCTGCTTCCTTGTAAGTAGGTAGAAGGGAAATAAGATAATATATTAGGCTAATAGTCATATTTTTTAAAAGTTCTTGCTATGTAAAACCTTAAATATGAACGGAAGCTGTCTTCCTGCTTGAGACGAGCTTAAATAGCTAAACTCAAACCAGTAACAAAGCATATCTCGGAAACTCAAAAACATATATGACATAATTGCGTTTTAATGAGATTTATATTATTTGTGCAGTAAGTTTATGTTACCTCTTACCGTATACCAGTGATACAAAAGTCATACGGAATGAAGAGAGCTTCTGAGGCTACTCACAGATAATTCAATGTACATTTTATGTCATGCAGAGATATTTTAATATACGGTAGTTTTTATCAAAATTCTTACACATTTATGAGAAAATAAACATTTTCGAAAAATTGTCCATGTAAAGGGTAGCTTCGGGATAAGCAATGTTCGTGAAAATTATCATGTCGAATTCTTGGAAGCTGCTGAACACAAATATTAGGCTTGGTATTTAACAGACTTTTCGTTTTTTAGTTATCTTGTTTACATACACACCTGAAACGTGCATTGCCAATGAAATTTCGGTATAGAATTTTTGGGTAAAATGTAGTATCTTCTCTAACTAATGCACGAAGTAGTGAAAGTAAACATTTTCATGTTCCTAGGTTACATAGGTACGCTCAACAAGTGGTGGTAATTTCAAGCAAAACACATTTTTTTCATTTCCAAACAAAACACGGACAGTTCTTTTCCAGTCACATATCAATGGAGCGGATGCTCCAGTTTCGATAATATCGAATTTCCTAAAGGTGCACCGTCACATATATAGCTGGCTTAATCATCGACCAGGGGATAATTAAATAATATGAGCCAGGAAGGGTTGCGAAGTCCGTGCACGTAGGCGAGACCTACGGGGGATGATGACACGACTTGGGCGTGGCTACGTCGCACCCTGTTCCGAAAACTGAGAGACGAAAATGGGAAAGGCGAGATCACAACGCAAATCTGTTATTCATGGCGATATTGGCAATGACATCTTGGATGCTAATGAGCTAAGAAGCTTTGTGAATGTATATGCAAAAATCACGCCCAATAAGCTCCAAATCTGTACCAGTTAGAAATCAAACGATGGGTTACTGATCCTTTCTTAATTTCTGTACAATGTGCAAAGTAGGCAGGGAAGGTATTGTATTGAACCCCAAAATTCGACACCCAATATTTCACCGGAAATACGTATTATGAAGCATCCTGAAAATTAAAAATCTGATGTGTACCATTCACATGATTTTCTCTATACCCCTGCAACAAATCATTTTTAAAAAAAACTTATACTTCTATTAACTTCATGCTAATCAGTAAAACTTTAGCAGAAATAGCCAAATTACTTGCTTCCTTGTAAGTAGAGGTGAAATAAGGGAGTTCCATAGGTTAAAGTGATAATCAAAAGCTGGTTGCTATGTCACTGAAGTTCCTTTGTTTGTATGGACAGCAGTTGACAAATTCTTGAATGAGAAATGTATAAGTTTTTCATAGCAGAAACCAAAAATAAGGAATGTCACAAAAACGACGAACTCCACGGAAAAAATGTATATAACATAAATTGTGTGTTTTAACGTGCTCTACATTTTTTGTGTAGTAAGCTTTTGTCCATCTCTTACGGTTTAGCAGTTATTCAAAATTTAGTAAAATTCATCAAGAATAAAGTACTCTTCAGAGGCTATTCCCAGAAAATTCAAGATATACATTTTATTTGTCAGGTAAATATGTTTAATATCCGAAATTTTAATCAAAATCGTTAGAGCCATTTTTGAGAAAATCAAAATTTTCGTGTCGCATCCCTGGAAGATACTAAACTTAAATACCAAGTTTGTTATTTTACCTATTTTTCGTTTTTCAGTTATCGTGTTCACAGTCACACGGGGACACACACACACACACACACACACACACACACACACACACACACAAACACACACGGATCTTTCTCCGAAAATGCTTTTTTTTTAGATAAAGGGGACCCTAAAACATGTATTTCCGGTGAAATCTCGGTATCGAATTTTTGGGTGGAGTGCAATACATTCTCTATACACCATGTACATAGTGCATATAGAGAAAGTAAAAATTAGAGAAGGTATTTTTACAAAAAAGACCACACGCACGCATGTATCTGTAAGCAGCATAACTCAAAAACGAATATCTTTCAAGCATGTACGAAGATTTCCAAGAAAATCCCCACCGCAAACTACCTTTTACATGGAGCATTTTTTCGAACATTTTTATATTCTCAAAATAGTTCTAACGGTTCTGACATTTTATAACGAAATGAAATGTATACCATAAGTTTCCTGGATGATTTAAATTAACTAATAAACCGTGAGAGATAGACAAAATTTTACACAAAACTTGTTGTTCTCGTTAAATATAAAGTTTATGTCAAATTTCAAACTTGGCGTAAAAATCGATAACATGGCTTCCTTCGGAAGGGAAGTAAAGCCGTTGATCCCGTGTCGTAGATTTAGGGCACGTAAAACAACCTCAAACCTGATAAAGAGACCTCTGAGCTAAATTAAGGCTCTTTTCACGCCCAGTATAGAATGGGATGCTGAGAACCGCAGCAGCTAAAGAGCGTCCATAAATAAAACTCGATTTCAATTGCAATTTATGTCAACTATTTTTAAGGGTGAGGGAGGTTTACCTTTGTTATTGATTTCATCTTTAATAATACTTATATATCAAGTGGGAAGTCGTTATTTATTTTTCTTTCGTTTTACCCTATGCATTCCCCTACTCCCACAATCTATAAGGAAGTATGCAATAAAAGTATTTCTGCAAATCTTTATGTCGATATACGAGAACTGGATAGATTGCTTTTGTAAAAACAGTTTGATGAGTATAGCCAGAAAAACATATGTACATGTAACACATCAGTTTTCATTATTATTATTATTATTATTATTAATATTATTATTACTATTATTATTATTACATTTACTTAGGCCTTTTATCTGTGAAGACCCTTAAAATGTCCATGGTAGATTAACCAGTGCCTCGACTTGAGAAACAACTGATAACGTTATTAATGGTTGATTAGGACTATTTATTTTTACCTTCTCTACTACGAACACTGTGCATAATGTAGCTGTTGCTTTCCAACAAAATGTTGGATACCTTGATTTCACGGCATTGCATGCTATGAAAACACCTGATACCAAAACTGCATTTACTTTCTCTAGTCCGTATAGTTATACTACACTTAGAGACGGTATTGAATACCACCCAAAAATTGATACCTAGACTTCACTGGAAATACCCATTTAAGGGTCCCCTGAAAAAAATTGCAGCTTTAAGCAAAAATCCGTATATGGCTCTGAAAAGCATAACTCTACAACGAAATGGCGGTTAAATGCTAAACTTGTTATTTAAGTTCAGCATTTTTCAAGGATGTATGTGAATATTATCAAAACTATCCCCAAACTCCAAATTTCCCTTTACGTGGAAACGTTTGCGAAAAATATTATTCGCTCGAAAATCGTTGTAACGATTTGGATAACAACACCGTACATTAAAGGTAGCCACGACTAATAAAATACATAGGTACATAAATGTCCTGGGAATAACCTCTGAAGCCCTGTACATTCTGAATCACCTTTGCATAACTGCCAAATAGTAAAGTCTAGACAAAAACTTACTATAAAAATATGTGCGTGTCAAAATACACAATTTATGTCATACATTTTTGTTGTGGAGCTAATCATTTCTAAGATATTGGTTGTTATGAGATTAAATGTTCCAGCGCTTGCACTTTTCTCAAATGGGAAGTCGTCATTTCTATGTTTTCATCTTGACCAGCACACAGCTACCGGCTTTTAAATGATTTCAATGTCGATTTAGCTTACTCCATTTCATTATTTTTCTTATACAAGGAAATAACACGTAATAAAAGATTTTGATAAGCGTAAAGTAGGTAGATAGGAGAATAAGTTTTTGTAAGAATAGATTGTTGCAATACAACCAGATAAAGTTATGTTAATGTAGCGCAAAAGAAGTTTAGAAAAGAGACCGAGCACACAAGCGTGTGTGTGTAGAGCATAAACCAAAAACAAACAGTTAGTTTAGTACTCTTCGTAGTTCAGTTTAGTTGGTGTCTTCCACGAATGGGACTCGAAGATTTTCAGGAGTATCGATTTCAATGTTCTCAAAAATGGTCGCAAGGATTTTGATTAAAATATCACCGATTAAAGATATTCAAACAATAAAATTAGATGCTTAAATTTTCTGAACCCCTCTACATTCTAAATGGGTTTTATACAACTGGGAAACTGTAAAATATAAACAAAAACTTATTTTACACAACTCTTTTTTTACTTCAAGAAACATCCCTTTATTATTCCACAAACTGATTACAATCAGCGTACAAATAACTGTTATACGTAACGACTCCGTCGTATAGTCTGTTTCCGACGTTCGCTGTGGCGATGATACAGCTTACTGCGAAATTTCCGTCGAACTCTCACTGTTACGCACGATGCATTTCCAGTGAAAACTACACCCCAGGCAGGTCTTCATTGTCCTTTTTGTATTTGTTGGTTACATCACTAGAATTTTCCAGAAGCCGCCGCATGTGCAGTACACTACCGGTAAACACAAAGTCCTCAGGCTAAACAATGCGCGGCTTCGACATCCAAGAATGTATCAAAAGAGCACATGTCCACACGCGCGTGTGTAACAATCACAGCTGCGATGTCAAAAGAACCAACTGAGGCATCGCTAACGCAGTGTGTAGCAAAGGATACCAACAATTAGATATGACTTACAAAGCAAGGCGTACACACATGTTCGGCGATTACGGCCGCAAAGCGCAGCCACAATATAGGTCTCATTAAGACACATGATTTGTTTATACATATGACTAACCATTTCCGAAATATTTCTTATTAATGATTTCAATTTTAAAATAGTTTTACTCAAATGGTGATGTCATTCGTTTTTCTTGATTTCCATAACGACCAGATTTATAAGATCTGACTATCACTTAAGCCTAGATAAGTCATATCTATAAGGAACTATGCAATAAAAGTATATGTGCAAGGAAGTACTTGGAAGAATACTGTTTTTTACAAAGAGCTTCTTGGAAAAAGTGTAAAGAAAGTTTTGTAAATATAACATCTGATTTTCAAACGCTAGTTTCTTTAAGCTATAAAACACAGTCACATTTACCCCCACATAGACATGTTGACACCCAACGGAAGGAACCCCATGAAAGAAAAGTTTCTGCAGCGCAGCCGTGAATCTCAACAGAGACCTCTCGCTTCAGAAATAAAAAACCTGACTACAGAGGCAGTCTTCTTTATTGAATTGATGGTAACTATATAGTTAAAACGTAACATCTTCCTGAAAACGAAATATTTTCAATACAGTTTCGATATCCCATACCTGACACAAGGCCCAATGGGGTTGTGATTACATAGTAAAAACTGCAGGTCCTCTTGTACCATCGCCATTCTTGGTGGGTCAAGTAACTTTTAGTGGAACAAAGATATCCTGAAAGAGAACGTTGCAAACTATATATATTTGTAAAACTTCTAAATGTTTAACTTTCGTTTTTCTGTTCCAGTAGGTATTATTGGCAATTCTTGTGTTTTCACTTTGCTTTACACAAGGACGAAACTAAGAGTGCGGATGAGGCTCACTCTATTGTCTAACATACCCCACCAAAGTGTTGCTGAAATCGCCATTCTTGTCCGTTTGTGAGTGAATCAATGCAACATTCAATCGACGTTATATTTAAATGAACACATTAAACGTACTGGGGGTGGGCAGAAAATGCATTACATAGTCTGGAAGTTTTCGTTGCATAAATACATATCATACGGATTACTAAATATAGAACTGTTGTCCCTATATTAGTCCCTATTTTAGTCACTATACTTGGCAATATTTTATTTAATGTATTCTCGGGGGTTAAACGGACAGTCAAATGATAATCACAAATATTATATTTTTACTTTCTCTATACGTACTATGTACATAGTGTATAGAGAAAATATTGCACTACATCAAAAAATTCGATACCGAGATTTCACCGGAAATATATGTTTTAGGGTCCCCAATATAAAAAAAAAACATTTTCACAAAACGGTCTGTGTGTGTGTGTGTGTGTGTGTGTGTGTGTGTGTGTGTGTGTGTGTGTGTCCGTGTGTCTGTGAACACGATAACTCAAAAACGAAAAGTCGGTAAAATACCAAACTTGGTATTTAAGTTTAGTATCTTCCAGGGATGCGACAGGAAGATTTTGAGAAAAATCCCCCCACTCTAAACTACCCTTTACATGGAGATTTTTTCGAAAATGTTGATTTTCTAAAAAAATGGCTAACGATTTTGATTAAAATATCATATAATAAAGATATTTACCTGACAAATAAAATGTATATTTTGAATTTTCTAGGAGTAGCCTCTGAAGACTACTTTATTCTGAATGAATTTTGCATAACTACTAAACCGTAAGAGATGGACAAAAACTTCACACAAAAAAATATAGAGCACGTTAAAATACACAATTTATGTTGTATACATTTTTTTCGTGGAGTTGATCGTTTTTGAGATATTCCTTTTTCTTGGTTTCAGCTTTGAAAAACTTATACTTTTCTCATACAGGAATTTGTCAACTCCTGTCCATACACATAAAGGAACATCAGCCACATAGCAACCAGCTTTTGGCTTTCACTTTAACCTATGGTACTCCCTTATTTCGCTTCTACCTACAATAAAGCAAGAAATAAGACTATTTCTGCTAATTTTTCTCGATTAGCATGAAATAAATAAAAGATACGCTTATTAACAATAATTTTTACAGAGAAATAGAGAAAGTCATGTGAATGGAACACATCAGATTTTTAAAGATAGACATTTAAAATGGCTTTATTGATTTGTCTTACAGTAGTCTGAATTTTTTCAAGTATATATATTCCAACTAGTCTACGCGTTAATAACTTTTAACTAAGTATTTGATTGTTTGAAACAAAAAAGCTACTTGCTTAACAGTTTTCACATTTCAGGTATAATATTTGACAAGCATTTTCTTAATGCACATGCAAATAAAATTTGGTCTGGATTTTGCTGTATAATGAAAGAAAACCTAGGCAATTTTTGTGTCTATGATTTTTATTTTTGCTTTCTCTCACGTAGGTACTATGCATATAGTAGGCAAGGAAAGTACTGTATTACACACAAAAATTTGATATCGGAATTTCAAAAGAAATAAATGTTTTGAGGCCCTTTGAGTCCAAAAAAAGCGTACTCGAAACTGGTCTCTGTGTGTATGTCTATGTAGACAGTATAGCTCAAAGTCTAATAGTTTAGCATGTTCCAAGGATACGACAAGAAGATTTTCAAGAAAATCTCTCTACCTCAGACTACTCTTTACATTGAATATTCCTAAGGAATTTTGTTGCCCTCAAAATGGCTCTATTGATGTTGATTAAAATACCGTATATTAGCGATACGTAATACATGGCAAAAAGTAAATCTTGAATTTTCCTGAAATAGCCTCTGAAGACCACTTCTTCTGGATGATTTTGCGTAACTGCTAAATCGTAAGAGACACACGCAACTTATAACACAAAAAATATAGATTTCGTCAGAACATGCAACGTATCTCATATACCCTGCCTAGTTTTTGTAGTTAACATTTAGCGAGACATTCCCTGTTCTTGGTTTTAATTTTAAGCCACTTAAAAGTTTCTCAAACGAGATCTCATCTTTCGTTTCATGTCTTGTTTACTGCTGGCCGGGCAAACGAACTGGATTTTAATTGTTTTACATAGCGACCGGCTTTTCAAATAATTTAACTACCGCTTTAGCCTTAGTTCCCTTTTCTTAAAAAGAAATTATGCAACCATTTCTGCTTAACTTTATTTCGATTACTACGATAGAGATAAAGGAATCATACTTTTCAACAATAGTTTGTAGAGAAAGTCATGTAAATGTAACATCACAATTTTTTTTAAAAACTTGTATATTTTTTCAGCTACTGCCACATAATTATATTAAAAACAAGTTATAAAAAAGGCCCTAAAGATCATACAAATATGTTAAAATTGACCCGCAAAGGACTTTTTATGCTAAGAAAAAAAGTAGATATCTAGCTTTGAGAAAAGGGAGAAAACATATAATGGGATATAGAAATGCGTGTGCACTTGTTTAAAAAGCCACTTAGATATTTAAAAAAGGTGCAGAAAAGAAGTAAACCCTAATTAAATATGGGTAATAAATAAAGAGATTTTAATAATAAACTTATCACAAATTTAATCCAAAATCCCGGATTTTCAGTTATCTGTCCCCTTAGGTTCCGAGCACTGCATGCAAAGGCCGCATTATGCTGCACTTTGAGTTTCTGCTTTGCAAATAATTGCGGTGGGTGAAGCTCGTCTGCGTGCAACAAGGTCTCGGACAGAAGTAAACACACAACTTTGTTCGCATTAATCAACTTCCTTTCAGAGCTTCGGGCAAGTCTGCGGTTCTGCAGTTCGAACTTCCATTGAGTCTTGACGCAAGTTTCACTCAAAGGTTCTGTTTATTGATACCTAAAGCTAGACGTCTGGTAACCATAGTCTAGAGATACGCTCTTCCTGTCGTATGATCTAAGGTTACTTTAAACCAGAGATAAATCTCTATGTGTACATTGACAAATCTTAATTTTTGTTTTACCTTTACTCAAATGTGAAGTCTACAATGTTAAACGCAGTGACGCTTGACAACAGCCCAGTTTCCTGAATGGAAAAAGCTGATGTGCAAACACTCTCTCCCTCCTCCGTAGTGTAATGGTTACCATGCTAGCTTCATATACCCAACGTCGCGGGTTCAAACCCGGCGAAGAACGATGGATTTTACGGGCGTAAGAATCCTTAGCATGGCTTCCTTCGGAAGGCAAGTAAAGCCGTTGCTCCCGTGTCGTAGATTTACGGTACGCAAAAGAACCTCAAGTCTGCTAGAGAGGCCTGAATGAAACGGTATTTCACGCCCAGTATAGAATGGTAAGCTGAGAACCATAGCAGTTAAAGAGCCTCCAAAAATAAAACTTCATTTCCATTTTTCTCTCTCCCTCTCTCTCTCACACTCAACCTCCGTCTCTCCCTCTTTCCTTATCTGCCTCCCGCGCTCTCTCTCTCTCTACCTACCTACCTATGCTGCAGCAAACTATTTTTATAATTGTTTTTTTCCACACTAGCGTACATAAGACTGGAGTTGGATCAGACAGAAAAATGCAATGACATAGCCGGGATTTGAAACATGTATAGCCGATGAATTACCATGACAACATGCCGACACGACATGCAATTCCTCAACTGACTCGCATATTTCCCGGTAAACTACAAGGTGGTCTCAAATCATTTTGATATGACATACCACAATGGCGGCTTACTCTGTAATGAAGTACAAATCCTGGGTTTCATAATTTAGTCAACTTTTAGGTTAATACCAGAAATGGACTAATTATTTAGCTTCTTATAAGTAGAAGTAAACCAAAACGAACAAATTAAGCTAAAGCAATAGTCAAATCTTTAAAAGCTGTCACTATGGATGATGTTGAAATTCGCTCCTCTTTGCATGGGGAGGAGTAAAAAAAAAAAAAAAGAAAAGTATAGGTATAGCAAATTACGTGTTTTAGCGAGATCTATATTTTTTTGTGTAGTAAGTTTTTTTCCCTATATCTTATGGTTTTTCGTCATGCAAAAGTTACTCAGAGTGAAGAGGACTTCAGGGGTTATTCCCAACAAATTCAAGTATATACACTCCTTGCTAGGTAAATATCTTTAACATGTAATATTTTATTCATAATCTTTACGAGTCCTTTTAGAGAAAATCGAAAATTTCAACAAAAAGCCATGTAAAAGGTTAGTTTGAAAAGGGGATCTTCCTGAAAATCCTCGTGTCGTAACCTGAAGATTGAACGACGCGCCGTGTCGTTTTGTGTTGGCATCTCTGGCACACGTGGATCAACTTTTCACACAGCCTATAGCTCCTAGGATCCGAACCCTTGCAAGACGCGGCGTCGACCTATCGATTCCATTTGACAATGCATGAGGGAACACGAAAAGATATGGTACACGTCATTTGCCAAGGATCTGACCAGGCAGGGGTGTGAATTCTCTTTCCAGCGTGTTCCTTTAGATAACGCAGACTTCACAATACATCAAGTTTTATATCGATCAATGTTACCAACATACACAGCAGTTATACTTTCTCCACTACTCTAGTGAAGAGGAAGTATTGTATCCCACCATAGATTTAAAATTACGTTTTCTGATACACACTGAACTAAAAAACTTAGAAAAGTAGTATGAGAGCATCATAACTCAAAATAAAAAGTCTGTGTTACACTCACATTCCTTTCTCTAGCTACTCCACATACAAACTTCTTACAAAAGATTATTCTTCTTTCTACACAATGCCAATCGAGATAAGCATTATCAGAATGTTCTTATAACTCAGCTCCTTATAAGTAGAAGGGAACTAAAGGAATGCACTGGGCTAAACTGATAGTTAAATGTTTTAGAAGTTGCCGTTATGCGATTGCCATTGCAAATCGCTTCGCTGCTTGACAAGGAGATCAAAACAAAAACGGAGACTTCCTGTCTGAAAAAGGATAAATACCTTATGTACAATTGAAACCAATATAAGGAATATCTCGGAAACGGTTACTCCACAACTAAAACGTAAACGACATAAATTAAGTATTTGCCTATCTCTTACTTTAACAGTTAGGCAAAATTCAGCACACTTCATTCAGAATAAACAGGTTTTCAGAGGCTATTTCCAGAAAATTCAACTTATACATGTTATTTGGGATGTAAATATCATTAATATATCGGATTTTAATCAAAATCGTGAGAGCCGTTTATGAGAAAATTAAAATTTTCGAAAATTTTTCCATGTAAAGGGTAGTTTGTGGTGAGGGGATTTTCTTGAAAATATTCATGTCGGAGCCTTAAAAGATACTAAACATAAATACCATGTTTGGTATTTAACGGTCTTTTCATTTTTGAGCTATGGTGTCCACAGACACACACGGATCTGTTTCTAAAGATGTTTTTCGGACTCAGGGGACCCCAGAACATATATTTGCGGTGAAATATCGATATACATTTGGTATCTAATTTCAGCTAAGAATGCAATTTTCAAGAAAATTTTCTGACTCTAAATACTCTTTGCACGGAAAAGGTTTTGAAAAAATTTGATTTTCTTCAATACCATTTACGATGTTTATTCAATTTTCACGTTTAAGACATTTTCAAGACAAGTTAAATGTACATATGAATATTCTTCACATATTTTCAGCTAGCTACGCTTGACATATTATCCTTGAAATGACAACTTAAAAGCTAAAAGCGCTTTAAAATTCGTTTTCCTAAGAATACATTTTCCAACGCATGTAAGCGTTCAAAGTGCTCTATGGTCTGCAAATTTTAACCATTAATACTTTTGTATCACAGATCCTTAACATCATAATAAACGAACATTTTCAGTAAATTTGTATGCGAGCAACATTGAATGTAATTAAATTAAGAACATTGTTTTACTTACAAAATAAAACAGGAGATTTATGTTTGTTCTTACAATAATTCTTGTCATCATTCCATAACTTTTAAAGTGCTATTCTCAGAATGTAAATCTGTAGCTTGATTATAACATTTTAAAAAATGCACCACAATGAGTTTTTATAGCCGCTTTAGAAAAAATAGTTTTTCCCTTTAAAAATCACACATTTGAGTGAAAATTTGAAATTAAGTAAATGTTTTATAACAGCAGGAGGAGGAGCTAGAGATGCAGTAGTAGTAACGTCACAAAAATAAGTTATTTGTTTCAGAAACGCAGTTTCATGTATTCACATCCAACGTTTCAACGTATTCCTCTGTGCCTTTGACACTTTCAATGTTGATTCCCCACTTGTATATATCAGATTTTTCTCCCGAGTCTCGCTGATGCCACCGCTCAGAGCGAGCTATATTCCGGTAGCTAAAACTCCAATCTTGTTACCAGATCTAACAGCGTTGCCATGTTTCACTAGCCACAAAAATTTCTCGGATGTATTGCATATTCATAAATAAGATGTGATCGCTACGAGTTGAAAGGCTGTTTATGCCACATGATGGATCGGTTCGGATGTATAAGGACGTATGATGAAGATTAATGACGATTAATGTTGAAAGGGGAGTTCCCTTGGCAACCGTTCCTTACGTCACACAACCTTTGTCTCAAATATTGCCATTTCTGAAGCAAATAAAGAGGAAAGTTAAAGGTAGCCGATAAAAGCGCCCTGCTGTGTAACAATCTCAAATTTGTTATTCTAGAAATGAATCACAGGAAGATTTATTACATACTGATTTCATCTTAAGGTGATGCATGTGTCAAATTTGACCAACATTGAGGAAAGTTAAATTATATACAATAACACCGTGAATTCTAAACGTCAAGAAAATTCGGGGAGTACCGCTTAAAATAAGTCAAAGTAATCGCTATAACTCAATGTAACTGATTCTGTTACCAATGGATATAACATAAAGAGTTCAATTTCAATATCACAGCCAGTATAGGCACGGCAGATATCGAACCTGTGTCCACCTCACTCCAGTATTCCCTAGCTTAGCAATTGTGACAATTTGAAATCACATGGCGAATTCTGAGTTTCAAATCATCGACGTCAGTCACTGTTCTGTAAACTTGATCCTTGACGAATCCCCATACAAAAAAAGTCCAAGGGCAGGTCTGGTGACCTTGCCGGTCAAGCGGTTGTCTCGAATCCCCTGCCATGCAGTGTCTGGGAAAACTCGTCAATCAAAACTTGCTTACCTCCAATGCAAAGTGAGGAGGAACGCTATCTTGCTGGTAAATGGTTCCTGCAGGAAGCTGTGGGACGACATACAACTCCAACATATCTAGATCGCTTCGACCAATCACTGTAGGTTCAGCAAGAAAGGGACCTATCACATGATCTTTCATAAGCCGCATCAGAAATTTTGGTTGAATCACGTTCATTTGAAACACAACAGAGGAATTCTGACTACTCCCACATTCTGCGATTGTGTCTGCTAGCTTATTCTGAAATAAGGAAAACTGACTTGTCGGAGAACCAGATATGATCTAACTGCGGTGTTTAGATAAATTTTGTCCAAAACACTCGCAACAAAATTTAGCCTTTCATGTTTATCGTCGTGGTTGACTTTCTGAGTAGCTTGATTTTTTATAATCGAAAACGGAAGCCTATATGCACAAGATTGTGAACTCTACTGTGAGGAATCTGGAGTTGTAAATTTACTTTAAAGACTGATATTCCTGTGGCTTGTAAAGCACGTTCGTATGAGTTCAATGTTCTCTTCAGAAACTTTATTATTACTATGCTTGCCACTGTTTGACAATAAGCTACCTGTTTGTTTCAACTTTGCATCCCAGGACATTATTCCTAACTCCCTCCCCCTTCTCTCTCTCTCTCTCTCTCTCTCTCTCTCTCTCTCTAACTTAATAATTGGTCATACTGGTCGATGACTGCAATTAGTGAAATGATGCTAAAATAATCTCGGGGCCCACAAAGTTACTAAACAATCATCTTCTCAGGATAACGGAAAACCCCGAAAAAACCTTACCCGGTTAACTCACCCTAAGCCAGATTCGAACTCGAGACCTTTGAATGTGAGGCAGACACGCTCCCTCCACACTACACAAGCGGACACCACTACTTCTTATATAGGTAGTCAGGAATGGGATCATGTCTTTGAAGGTCCTTCCTTGTCTTTGAATGTCTTTGTCCCGACGAAATCGACGTTGAACATGCGTCAAACACTTTGTTTCTGCTAACCAAAGAACACACAATGACGTACTTCAAACTAGTATTTAAGTTCAGTATTTTTCAAGGACACGGCACGAAGATTTTGAAGACCCCCCCCCCAACCCCAAACTGTCCTTTACATTGAAATTGTTTCGAAAACTTTGATTTTCTCAAAAATTGCTCTAACACTTTTGACTAAAATACCAAAATATATTTTCATCACACACACACAAAAAAGTGTCTTAAATTTCTGGATATATTCTCTGAAGTCCTTTATATTACGGGATAGACAAAAACTTAACTGCATAAAATATAAAGATCTCCTCAAAACACAACTTATGTCGCTTTGTGTGTGTGTGTGTGTGTGGGGGGGGGGGAATTAATCATTTAGCAAATATTCATTTTTATTGTTTATAAAATTTCCAATACTTAGACCTTCCTCAAATGAGAATTCGTTACTCACTTTTTTCAACCTAGTCATGCAAAGAGAAGGGGATTTCAATTGCATCACACAGCGTCTTGCTTTTAGAAGATTTGACAGGTTTTAGCATAGTGTATTCCCTAAATTCCCTTCTATTTATAAGACACTAGTAATTTGGATTCACTGAAAATACATGTTTTAGGGCATCCTGTGCCCCTTCCCCAAAAAGCAGTCTCAAAAAAGATCCGCGCGCGTGCCCATGTTTCCGTGGGAATGAAGTAGCATAACTCGAAAATTAAAAACATAACTTGCTTTTTAAATTCAGCATCTTTCATTGATGCGACTTGAAGATTTTCAAGAAATTCCTCCCTACTCCAAACTACCTTTACTGGAAAACTTTACGAAAGGTTTGATTTTCTCAAAAATGGCTATAACGATTTCGTTTAAAATATATGTTTAAGATATTTTCATCCGAATAAAATGTACCCGTATGGGGATAGCATGTCTGTCTAAAATTCAAGAGGTTGCGATTTCGAATCTCGCTTATGGTGAGTTACCCGGATAAGGATTTCCTTGTCGTGCAACTTTATGCTCCATGGACCCCGAAATTATTTGAACGTTTCACCGATTTCATTCATTGTCTGATATGACCCACTATGTTAAAGGTCGTTAAACTAAGAAAAAATAAGTTTAAGTTGAACTTTCCATCAAAAACTTCTGAATCACTCTGAATATCTTTTACTTTAACTGGTAAAAGTAACAGACAGACAAGTTATTCCTTTAAAAAACTGCACATTTCGATAAAACACAACAGTTCAGGTTTTCAACAAATATTATTTTAATTGCCATTTAAAGGATTTCCTGTAATCGGTTTATATTTCTAATAATTATACTTCTCTCAAAAATGAAGCCATCATTCGTTTTCCTTTCTTTACTCAAAACAACACAATGCAGAAGAGGAAGTCCTTGTGTTTACAAGCATTAAATTACGTTGTATAGCGGAATGCGCCAATGCTTCACACTAGTTATGGAATGAATTTCTGCGCCTTCCCCATTGCTCCTTAATTGGGACAAGCCTGCCATAGCTCTGCTTGGTTAAACTCAACCTTGCTAAAGATACAGTCAATGGTGAAATAATTATGAAAATTGGTTGAGTAGTTTCTACTCTCATACTCAATTTTTACTTTCTTTACTTAGTGCAAAGGTAGAAACACCTAAAACGTTGATACCGGTTTTTGACAGGAAAAACGCGTTTTAGGGGCAACTGAATCCCAAAAAAGGGCGGTTTTTTAGAAAAAGGTCCGTGGGTATACTGTCCATGTATTTGTGAACACGATAACTCAAAAACGAAAAGTCCGTAAAATACCAAACTTGGTATTTAAGTTTGATATCTTCGAAGGATGCGGCATGAAGATTTTGAGGAATATCCCCCTCATCTAAACTACCCTTTACATACTATCATATATTAAAGATATTTACATGACAAATAAAATGCATATCTTGAATCTTCTGGGAATAGTCGATTAAGACGTCTTTATTATGGATGACTTTTGATAACTGGTAAATCGTAAGAGATAGACAAAAACTACACAAAACATTGAAGATTTCGTTAAAAAACACAATTTATATGATACACTTTTTTTCGTGGTGTTGGTCATTTCCGAGATATTCCATGTTATTGTTTATCCTTAACATTTTATCGTACGGGAAGTTATCAGCTCCTTGCCATACAAAGCAGCGAAATTCAATCACATAGCAAGCAGCTTTTAAAAAATTTGATTCGCTTAAGCCCAGTGTATGCCCTTATTTCCCTTCTAGGAAACAAGTAGTAAGACCATTTCTACTAATGTTTGACTTAATTAACATGAATTAGATAAAAGAATAAGCTTTTTAATAATTTGTTATAGAAATATTGCGAAAATCATACGAGTGGAACACATCAGATTTTTCTCTAATATTATTGTAGATGATATCACAGTGTACTGGCAATTAAAGGAAAAATAAGCCTACAACCACAAAACTTTCAATTCTGTAGGCAGGTGGCCGTAGTTCAGGAGGGAGATGGTGATACTTTTAACTAAACTGGATTAAGGGGAAAGCCAAAAACGAAGGCCATGTATCAACAAGTCATTTTTGTCTCTTGGATGTGGGAAAATGGCGCACGGGCTAGAGCCTGCGTGTGGCAGATTCGATTAGAAAGCGCTCTCTCGATGTCATTTCACAGTCGATGGATCGATCTTTCAGTAGCAGACGCCAGACGGTTAATCCCCTTGCTAGAAAGCAAGCACTTTGTGGTGTTGGGGAGCACCACAAGATAAGCTGCTTCCCAGATAAAATCACTAACCTTAAAACACTACATTTGGTTTCCTTCTAACTCAGGGCTTACTAGAATACTATCTAACGAATACTTCCTGAACAATTCGCAGCTAAGTACACTTAACACAACAAAATGTCCGTCCGCTTGAGGCAGAAGAATGCAAGAAGATATAATTAATAAGCAAGTTAATGTAAATAAATATATGTAATACAGAAATGAGATTATATTATTAGAATATGTTAGCACAATTATGAGAGAGACGAGATAGCTGAAACTGTACATGTGTCATTAAAGAGAAATCGCAAGGCTTTTGTGGACAATAGCCAGGGAGCTGGAGTGAAATGTCTAAAAGAACGTCCTGAGAATATGAAACTTACTGGAAAGTTACTGAAAGTCAGTGAAATAGTAAGTACTTTCTCTTTGCTCATGAAAAGAGACGCTACTGGGAGCGGCAAAATAAGCCAAATAGAGCTTTCTTGGGCAGAGCAAGGGTATTATAACAGACGCAAGTTCTCCGTTCAGTTCATACTCATTTACTGTATCTATAACACAGTTCGTCTTTACGTAGAAGTGCAGTCAATTGTTCTCCACAGTACTTCGGTCCTACATGTAAGAAATGCGATACGCACATTTAAGTTTAATGTGTAAGAGAACGCATATGATACAGTTTCACCTAGGATGTCAGAGAATTATAAAGTGTTTGTAAATGGTGAATATCCTTGGTAACAGTTTAAAAAAAAATACTCAACTAAAAGTTACAAATATGTTATCTCTGAAATAGTTCCTTTTACCGTTCTCGCCCTGTTAAGAGATACTTACTCGTCCGAAAAACTCAACTAGCCGGGGTAAAAATATGAATAATATATTAAAAACATAAATAATGCAAAATAATAATCAGAGATAACGAGTAGGTGTGACAGTCGATATTTCTTGGCAACAGCAAAGTTTCTTCCATAAGGTTGCTATAAATGAAGCCAGCCTAATCAAAATCTTGTTATGCGGGCAGTATTTAAGTGCTTTACTCATAATTTCACTCATGATTTTGAACGCTACATGGACTACGTTACATAACATTCTAAAAATAGTTTTATTTGAGGTTGTCAAAATATGTCTTTCCAGTGAAATTCCAGTATCGAGGTATTGGGTGAAATATAATACCTTCTCTACTTACTATGTACACATTGTACATAGATGCTTCAGAAAGTAAAAAACTGTAGGTACGTCAGGATTGGCGCTATTTGTTAATACACTTAGTAATTCTATACAATGAATGTAGATGGCATCTGTTTGCAAAACAAAAACTTGTTACACTCGTATGAAATTCCCAAATTCACATACACTGGTTATATATTATTCATATAAATTATTCAATTCCAGTAATAACGTGCGCAAATAACACTAAAATGTTCTGTTATCAAGTTCTGCTCTTGTGTTAGGTACATACATAGAGGGGCGGGAAAGAATCGCAACCTTTCAAGCATGATAAAGCTTGCAACACGGAACGTCCGAAAATGGCAAATCTTTGAAAAAGTTACTTGACACGAATTATGACTTTTAATTGGCTCTATTGCTTTTCTCTGTTCTCTTTTTGTCTATCTCCTACAGTTTTCTTAGTTACACAAAAGTATAATATCATTCAATGAAATAAGGGAGTTTGTTCTAAAGCATTACGTTCATTATTACTATTATTATTAATAATATTAAAATCAATGAAAAAAGGTTCATTTGATGCTAAAATGGCCCACAGTCACTACTCTAGAGAGAGAGAGAGAGAGAGAGAGAGAGACACACAGACAGAGAGAGAGAGAGAGAGAGAGAGAGAGAGAGAGAGAGAGAGAGAGAGAGAGAGAGAGAGAGATTATCCGGGTCATGCTTCCACATTCATAAGCTCTTGAGTGTGCAGTTTTTATTTGTCTAGTAAATATCTTAAACATATCTACTTTAATCAAAATCCTTTGATAATGTTTGGTATTATTCCGTTTGATATTTATCCGACTTTTCATTTTTGTCTTATACTGCCCACAGGCACAAAAATACTCACACGGAAGTTTCTAAAAATACATTTTGGGGGGGATTCAGGGGTTCTCAAAATATGTACTTCCGGTGAAATCCCGGTATCGATTTTTTGGGTGGAATACAATACCTTCTCTATCCACTGTGAACATTGTACATACGTGCTAGAGAAAGTAAAAAATGTGTTTCTTTGAATTCATTGGGACTTCAACATAGGTTCTCCCGATGAAACATCCGAAACATGAAAATAATAGTTCCTCTACTGTTACAGCTAGATATTATAACAACGAATTAATGGATAGAACATTTTCATTTTAATACGAGTGCACAAAAAAGCCAGTCTGCATACTCTAGCGTTTACCACACTTTTCAACTTTTCGTGTGTGGCGTTTATAAAATTATTTTAGGTAATTTTAGTAGCATAATCCTTTGTTAATTGACAAGTTCTCTTAACATATGATTACAACTGAGGCAGAAATAAATTTGTGATGTCGTAAAACTTGAATCGTCGGATCAAAACGCATTTTCTCGGTTATTTCATGCTAAATACATTTTTTATGTTGCGATACAAATGTGGTTAAGTGCAACTTTGAGAACACTTGCATCGAGCATTTTCACTTCCGATTTCTGCAATGCACCTAACATATGTGTACACCATACTATACCTTACGCGAAAATAATACCCGTAATCATTGTTAGCTGTTCAACAGCGGTATCAAGCTGGACCGCGCTTACCTCTGCGACTGGTGATCGATCAGTCACCCCTGGTAACGTTGGCCAAGTCAACAACTGAAAGCGAGATTGCCTGCTTGCGCACGGGTTGCAGGAATTAATGTAACTTCCCAATATAGTATGAGTGGGAAGTGGTGAAAGGAATACTTTTGTAATCACCAACGCTGAAAAGTTGATACATAAATATACAAAACTAATAGAGTGAAAACCCGAAACGCTAAAACAGTAAACTGTGACACAGTTTATTTCTTCTGCATATCAAAAAAGCCTGATCTGTTCCATTCACATGACTTTCTCTGCATCTCGGTAACGAATTATTTTTAAAAAGCTTATTCTTCTATGTACATCATGCTAATCGAAATAAACATTAGCAAAAAGTGTGCTACTTACTTGGTCCCTTGTAAGTAGAAGAGTAAAAATCTAATATGTTGCATTCACATGTCTTCTTGCTGTTCGGCAAACAAAACTTTTATCCAAAAGATTAATCTGTTACCTGCAGTGCTAATCAAGATAAAATAGGCAGAATTAGCCCTAGCTTCCTTGTAAATAAAAGGGAAATAAGAAAATGCACAATCTAAAGGATGGTATCGTCCTTTAAAAGCCGGTCGCTATGTGAAATAATATGATTCCAATCTCTTTGCTTGCAGGAATAAATAAACGAGAAGAAAGATGTCTTCCAGTTCGAGATAAGTTTAAGTGGCTTAAAATTGAAACTAATAATCCGGAATATCTTGAAAACGGTTAACTCTACAAATGAAAAAAAAAAAAAAAAAAAAAAAAAAAAAATGAAAAAAAAAGGGCATATGACAAATTGTGTGCTTTAATGAGATATACATTTTAGTGTAGTAAGTTTTTGTATATCTCTTACAGTTTGCAATATAAGTCATCCAGAATGAATAGGTCTTCAGAGGCTATTCCCAGAAAATTCAAGATATACATTTCGTTTGTCATAAAAAAATATCTTAAAACATAGGGTATTTTAATCAAAATAGCCATTTTTGAAAAAATCAAAATTCTCGAAAAATGTTTCATGTAAAGGGTACTTGGGGGTGCGAGGATTTTCTTTAAAGTCTTCTTGTCGCATCCTTGGAAGATACCAAACTTAAATACCAAATTTGATATTTAACAGTCTTTTCGTTTTCGAGCTGTGCTGTCCACACACACACACACACACACACACACACACACACACACCACATAAACCTTTTTTCTAAAAATGTTATTCTTGGATTCGGGGGACCCAAAACATGAATTTCCGGTGAAATATCGGTATCGAATTTTTGGGTGCAATACATGTAGAAAAAGTAAGTCTTTATTCTCCGTTAATTTGGCTACTAAAAAAAATGGCCTGTTATTTATGGACGCTCTTTAACTGCTTTGGTTCTCAGCGTCCCATTCTATATTGGGCGTGAAAGATCGCTTAATTTTGCTCAGAGGCCTCTCTTATCAGGCTTGAGGTTCTTTTACGTGCCGTAAATCTACGACACGGGACCCACAGCTTTACTTCCCTTCCGAAGGAAGCCATGCTAAGGATTTTTACGCCCGAAAAAATCCATCGTCCTCCGCCGGGTTTGAACCCGCGACCTTGGGTATATTTGGCTACTACTATGTACTTTCATGTAATTCCTTAAAGATCTTTACGCAAGAACGTGTTCGTTTTGTACAGTCGGACACAATTATAAGATACGTAACGTAGGCTAACAATGATTCCCCAGAACTCGTTACACAGTGATACGGCTGAATGTAAACAACGAGGGCTCGTAAAACCGCTTCCAATCAACTCACCTGGTGACGTCAACTCATTCTGGCCGCCTGGTTGTCTCCTTTCCTTACACTCACGGAAAGTCAAGTGGAATTAAAAGATGAAAACGAGACAATGTTTGCTTTTCTTTTCAGTATTGAAAAGTACATTTTTATTAATAAAATATAACGGCGAACATTGGTCTATGTTTTAATATTATATCCGCATAAAGAAACCGTCCAGTAATTACTATAAACCTGGTCATGAGCAACAGTATCTAATAGTTTTAGTTTCTCTATACGCACTATGTACATAGTGTATAGAGAAGGTATTGTATTGCACCCAAAAACTCTACACCGGGATTTCACCGGAAATACATGTTTTGGGTGCCCCTGAATCCAAAAAAAGCATTTTTGGAAAAATGTCCGTGTTTGTGTGTGTGTGTGTGTGTGTGTGTGTGTGTGTGTGTGTGTGTGAATATGTGTGTCTGTGGACAGCAAAGCTCAAAAACGAAAAGACCGTTAAATACCAACTTGGTATTTATGTTTGGTATATTCCAAGGATGCGACTACCCTTTACATGGAACTTTTTTCGAAAATTTTTATTTTCTCAAAAATGGCTCTAACGATTTTAATTAAAATGTCAAATATTACAGATATTTACTTGACAAATAATATGCATATCTTGGATTTTCTGTTTAAATTATTATTTTAATATATTTAAATATTATGGATTTATTATTTTTTCAGAATAATAAATTCCATGTTGACTATAAGAATATAAAGTATAAATATAAGGTATATTTCTGGGAACAGCCTCTGAAGACTACAGTAAGAAGTGGGCAAAAACTTAACACACAAACAATGTAGAACACATTAAAACACACAACTTATGTTATGTACATTTTTTCGTGGAGTTGATCGTTTTTGACATATTCCTTGTTTTTGGTTTCAGCTATGAAAAACTTATACTTTTCTCATACAGGAGTCAGGAGCCAGGAGGAGCTAGGAGTAGGAACTAGTCGCCCGAGTGTACTCGGGCGGGGGCAAATCACCACGGTACCTATCCGCTTTTCTCGCGGATTTACCCGTGTGATATAAAAGATGTGGTCTTATGCAAGCGTTTTTGTCTGTGTCAAAGTAATTGGGCAAGGTGTTCCCTCTGTGCAGCCGGCGCGGGCTGGCTTACCTATCTGAGTGGCCACCCACCCAGAGAGGGACCAGGCCCGATGCTGCTTACCTTGGCCAGCCGCTTGCGGGCTGTCAAGGAAAGCAGTGCCGGCTAGCGGGGAGACCTGAAGGGATATAGGTACGGGGTGGGGGAAGCCAGTGTTGCAGATCTGGTCGGAGTACAACTGGATGGTCACCCGTCCGAGTCGTGACCATGCCCGATGCTGCTTAACTTGGCGGGTAGAACAATAAACGGAGAGGCGGCCGGAAAACTACCATCCCAAGGCGTCCTTGGGAAGGCGGTAGCTTACGCGTCTCCTAGGTAGCGTGTGGTCGTAAAGACCGAGAGTGTTCACCTGGGGATTTGGGTGGGGAACAAGTTTAGTGTATATTGTGCGAGCTTTTTCTCGCACAACGTCCACTATGTAAGGGATTCCGGAGTGGGAATGGAGAATGTGGGACGGGAATCTGCGGTCTGTGCCGTATATCATCCTCAATGCCCTGTTCTGCACGGCCTGCAGCCTGCGGATGGTGGAACGAGCCACCGAACCCCAGACCTCACAGCCGTACAGCAGAATTTTTCAACTACTGTCCATACAAACAAAGGAACTTCAGTCACAGACCACCAAGCTTTTGATTATCAGTTTAGCCTGTGGTCCTCCCTTATTTCCCTTCTACTTACAAGGAAGCAAGTAATAAGACTATTTCTGCTACTTTTTTTCGATTAAATTGAAGTAAATAGAAGCATAAGCTTTTTAACAATAATTTGTTGCAGAGATGTAGAAGAAGCCATGTGAATGGAACACATCAGATTTTTTAATCATAATTTCACTCGTATATTATCTGTACATTCTACCGAATGTTAGCATATAAGATTTTGAAAGCTACATGCACTGCGTTACACAACGCGCGGAAAATTTAGGGAAATGTTTGCTTACTTCGCAAATAAACGAATTTAAACAGCATATTCAAAGAGAGGAAAACAAGACAATACGCACTTACATACTTCTTCTAACAAAGAATGTATTTAAGGAGATAAGGGTGTCTGGATATAAGAAAATTACACCAAGTTAGTTAAATTACCACTATTCAAAGTTCTCAATGGTGTTTCCTCAAATGTTTATGAATCATTCTATATATCATGACAATTATTTCAAGCAGTTGTTTGCAATGATAGCTTATGTGGTTGTCTGTAAAAAGTATTTCATTCAGCAGAAAAATAATAAAATTTACTCTTAAAACACGTGAATTTATGTACCCTTTTATCTAATACTACCAACAATACAGAACAACATTTGCATGCTTGTTGTCAATATAAAGAACTATATTCTGAACCTCAATTATTTAGTTAGCATATAGTTCACCAGAAATTGAAAAAAAAAAAGAAAAAAAAGAAAGAAAGAAGAAAACCCTGCAAATTGAAAAAAATAAAAATATGGAAAATTTGCAATGTTATTGCTTTCTCAATAACACTAACATATATAAATAATTGCAGTTCAGTAAACTAATTATGTGTTGAATACATGCACCGAAAATTTCAGCTTTCTACCACACGCACTTTCTTAGAAAAAGGTACACAAGTATCCACAAATATTTTGAAAAAACTGAACTTAAAAATACAAATGTTCTAATAATAACAATAATAATAATAATAATAATAATAATCATAATAATAATAATCATCATAATAAAAAGGCATAGCGTGACACCTTTAAAGGAATACAGACTAGCATTTATAGATGTTTAAATGCCCCAAAATCGTCTTAAGTCTCCAAAAACTTATACATTCTGAAACTTGAAATAACAGCATTTTTATTATTACCAAAAACATAAAAAATTGATTTTGTTATTATTTCAGAGTACCTTGCCACTTAAGACCGCAATGCTGCGATCAAACAGCCTTACTTTATATTTACGTTACCTACACATTCTTCTACGAACTATTCTTACAAGAGCTTACATCTTTATTTAGCTAAACGTTTACAGTAAATGTTTCATTATACACTTCGTTGAACTTACAAGAGGAATACAAGAGAATGAGGCCAAAAGTGTTTAACAAGCGGGTTGTTATGTGTTGGCTTTGAAACTCCATTTACTTTCCATGACATGCGAGAAGCAAAAATCTGACTGAGCTCTTCAAAAATTGACAAAGAATTAAAACATTAAAATAAAAAATGGCATATCTTGAAAATATTCAGTGCCACAAAAGACCTCATTATAAATTGGGAATTTTTATCAGAGCTGCAGTTTTTGTGCAATTGGCAAGTATTTTCGTCTATCAGTTTATAATGTATACAAAATACATTCACAATAACTTCATAAGGTTATTCGCATTTATTTTATTCCTGCAAATAACATGATATTTTAATCAAAATCATTAGTCGTTATTGAGAAAATAAATTATGAACCGTTTTTCTGTGTAAAGCGTACTCGGGATGGGAGAATTTTCTTGTAAATCTTTGTGACTCCTACTTGGAAGACTCTGGACACTAATACAAAGTTTAGTATTCTTCCGAGATTTCACTTTTGAGTTGTGTGTATACCAACATGGGCGCGCAAACACTTCACGCGGACCTTTTTCTAAAAATCTGATGTGTACCATTCACATGACTTTCTCCATATCCCTGCAACAAATAATTCTTAAAAAGCTTATACTTCTATTTACTTTATGCTAATCAGAAAAAATTAGCAGAAATAGTCTTATTACTCGCTTCCTTGTAAGTAGAAGCGAAATAAGGGACAACCGTAGGTTAAAGTGGTAGTCAAAAGCTTGTTGCTATGTCAATGAAGTTCCTTTGTTTATATGGATAGGAGTTGAAAGTTCCTGTATGAGAAAAGTAATCGTTTTTCATAGCAGAAACCAAAAATAAGGAATGTCACAAAAACGACGAACTCCACGAAAAAAATGTACATAACATAAATTGTGTGTTTTAAAGTGTAGTAAGTTTTTGTCCATCTCTTACGGTTTAGCAGTCATTCAAAATTCAGTAAAATTCATCCAGAATAAACTACTCTTCAGAGGCTATTCCCAGAAAATTCAAGATATACATCTCATTTGTCAGGAAAATGTGTTTAATATCCGAAATTTTAATCAAAATCGTTAGAGCCATTTTTGAGAAAATCAAAATTTTCGAAAAAAGTTCCATGTAAAGGGTAGTTGGGGGTGGGGGGATTTTTCTCAAGATCTTCGTGTCGCATCCCTGGAAGATACTAAACTTAAATACCAAGTTTGGTATTTTACCGACTTTTCGTTTTTGAGTTATCGTGTACACACACACACACACACACACACACACACACACACACACACACACACACGGGCCTTTTTGTGAAAATGCTTTTTTTGGATATTGGGGACCCTAAAACATATATTTCCGGTGAAATCTCGGTATCGAATTTTTGGTGGAGTGCAATACTTTCTCTATACACTATGTACATAGTGCGTATGGAGAAAGTAAAAATATGATGCCTCATTCACATGACTTTCTCTACATATTTATAACAAAGTATTCTCCAAAAACTCTAACTCCTATTAATCGAGATAAATTTTAACAGAATATCATTAATTGTTTCTTTTTAAGAAGAAAGGAAATACGTGAATATATTAGGCTTAGGCTATAGTCAAATCTTGAAAAAGTTAATAGCTCTGCGACTGAATTTCGTTTCTTTGCATGGTTTCTTTGACAAATTTCCCGTATGATAAAAGTTGAAATATTTTAAAACTGAAATCAATAAGAAGGAATACCTCTGAAATGGTTGAATCTGCGAAAACAAAAATGCATATGACACACACTGTGTGTTTTTAAGAGATCTGCGAGTTTTGCGTGGCAATCTCAATCTCTTACGGTTTACCAGTTATGCAAAAGCATCCAGAATGAAGTATTCAGAGACCATTCCCAGAAAATTCAGGTATGCATTTTCTCATATAAATATATTTAAATTGCGGAATTTTAATAAAAATCGTAAGAGCCATGTTTGAGAAAATCAAAATTCTCGAAATCTTTTCCTAGTAAAGAGTAGTTTGGGGTGGCAGGGATTTTTCTCAAAATCTTTGTGTCGAACCCTTGAAAGATACTAAACTTAAAAACCAAAGTGTGGTATTTTATTGATTTTTCGTTTTTGAGTTATCGAGTTCACAGACACACACACCTTCACCTTTATCTAAAAATATTTTTCTTTTTGTTTAGCGGATTTTAAAGCGGTATTTCCAGTGAAATCTCTGAATCAAATTTTTGGGTGAGTGCAATACCTTCTCTACCCATGCACTGTGCGTAGAGTGTAATTAGTATTTGTTTGCTATATGTTTTTGTGAATGTGCTGAGATTGTTATGAGGTAGCTTCTTTGCGCATCCCTTACGGTTTCTCACTTATAAGAAAGCAGCATAGTGATATTTAGAATGAAGAGGATTTTACAAGCTTTTCACAGAAGATGTAACATACATTTTGTCAGGTAAATTCCTCTAACGTATGGCACTATAATAATATCATCGGCCATTTTGGAAGAATTGAAAACTGATTAAAGTTTTTCTAGGATAGAGTAATTTCTGTGGCGTTTGGAACAAAACACATTAACCCTGCCCCCCTCTCTCTCTTCTCTCTTCTCTCTCTCTCTCTCTCTCTCTCTCTCTGCTAAGTAGAGAAATAAAAGAAACATTCCTCTATCGTTTGGTGAAGCCATGGAGATAACATCACTATTCATTCCTTTATATCACTAATGTCTTAGCACAAAAAAGGCCAATTTTGGAGTTATGTTATCACCAATGCCACAGATTTGGGGTGGGGAGAATTTATGTACGATATTATTAATTTAACTTTCTGTTTTATAATTATGATATTCTCCACTCTTCTGTCTCTCTCCATCTCTATCTGCGCAGGAAAGAAGTAGGGAAAGTTACAGTCAGACAAACAGCACTTCCTCTCTGCGAGCGCAGTCACAAGAAACTTTATATCTAAGCGGTTCTCTCCCGGAAAGGCACTAAACGTACTAACCACTTTCGCTGGATAAAACACCTGTGAACGTACTGCAACGCATATTTCACATATTAGTAATCAAAGTCGTATGTTTAGTTATTACAGAAATTATACACATACTTAACCGAACCTAAAATTTATTTTTACTTGATCTTCACGTACTACGCACATAGTAGCTAGAGAAGATATTGTATTATGCCCACAAATTCCATGTCGAAATATCACCGATGTTTTGGGGTACCCTGATTCCAAATAAGTTTTTTTGAAAAAGATCCGTACGAGTGTGTGTGTGTGTGTGAGAGAGAGAGAGAGAGAGAGAGAGAGAGAGAGAGCTCAAAAATGGAAATATCGTTAAATACTAAATTTGGCATTTGTGTTTAGTATCTTCCAAGGATGAGACACGAACATTTTCAAGAAAATCTCCAACCGAACTATGCATTATAAGCCGCCCCCCCTCAAAATGGCCCTTACGATTTTGATTAAAATACGCATAATGACGATATTTACATAAGACATATTTTCAATTTTCTGGGAATAGCTTCTGAAGACCTCCTCATTTAGAATGAATTCTACATAACTTGTAGAGCTCATTAAAACGATCAATTTATGTCATATACTTTTTTTAAAATTAACCGTTCCAGGGATATGTCTTGTTATTAGATTTTATTTTAAGCTCTTTTGTCAAACGGGATATCATTTCTCGTACCATCTCCCTTTTACTCCTGGCCGTGCAAAGCGAACCTAGTTTCAACTGTGCAGATAACGACCGACAATGTAGTTTAAGGAATACTCTTTTGTAACAATAGTTTGTAGAGAAAATGATGTGAATTGAACACATGGGATGTTTAATCTGATTTTGTAACATGTGTTACGTACCTACTTATAGTGAATTATCGATTACATAACAGATTCCTCTAAATCGACAATAATACCGCCAAATTCTTTTCTCACTCACGTGTTTAAGAAATATTAATTGTCTTTTAACATGCAACCAAATAACAGCACAAAACCTTTGGCATCTATATTTAAAATATTTATATCAGCTTTCTAAACGCTATTCCCCTATTCAAACCGTTCCCAAACAATGGAAAGACGGACTAATTTGCACAGGGGAAGTGGCACAAAGGCCAGAGTGCAGTTAAAAGCAAGGTTGGTCCTCTAGAACTTCAATTGAAACCGCCCGTTTTAACTCTATTTATCAACACATGGAGTCTCACGTTTAATGGGCGCGCTTTGAAACCTCGGGCAAGCCGTGGCATTAAATTACCTGCCTCCAACATAAACTGCAAACGAGCTTCATACAGCGAATGTTCTGCACGTCGTCCGTAACCTGCGCCAGCTTCTCTTGAATAATTTTCATTTTATCGACCATTGCCTATTTTTAGCTCCTCTACGTCACAGGAAAAACTGCATTTTATGCCAAAATTTGGCACTGCGATTTAAGGAAACTAGTAGGTAAAAATCCAACAAAAGCTACAATCATTTTAGTTTTATTGTTTAACAAAAATAAATACATAAATTAAATGTACTGTCATCCATCCGCGGGTTCTTAAGAATTCTAATTTAACTCTTCAATGCGCTGCTTTGTATATATGCAAAAGTGATTTTAGGACGTTTTAAAATATTTAATAATTTTCATTGGTTTTTAATTACTGTAACAAATATAAGTATTTTCAGCCAATTTTGCTGAAAAAAATATTTCTTTCACTAATATTGGTTTTTCTACTAAATTATAACAAAAATCCTTGAAACAGGAGTCAAACTAACTCCGTCTATTATGTCTATTTTACGTGGGACGTCCCCGTCCTTTTCCACAGGCACATTTGACAGCAGTTGCTGGGATTTCAACGGGATATTAAACCGGTTTACTAAATAGAGGAAGAACAGCACATGTAGCGAATTAATTTGCGCATTGGAGGGTTGGTTACTTTAAGCCAAAGCATATGCCTTATGAAGTTTAAGAAAAAGGCAATAAAATCGTTTTAATGAGATGTTAGTAAAATTTAGAACACCAGTAAAAGGTTTAACAGTACACAAAGGTGTCTCTCTCTCTTCCTTATTCTTGTGGTGATAAAAACTAGAATCATGTTCATGGTAATTGATTTATGTACATAAGCCTGCGTCTCTTCTTAACGTGTTATGCGATGGCATGGGAACTGTACGAGTATGCACTCAAGTAGCAACGGTTTTAACTTCTTAATATTGAGGCGAAACGTCCATGGTGTATGATTTATGGTGAACACCTCTTCTTGGTTCCCGACACATTGTGGAGTTGAAGACCGTTGGAGATTCAGGATTGGGCGGTCCAGGGTCGAATCTTGTCGCTGGTGTCTTCTTCTCCTATCGGTACATGGGAATTTGGATGTTGTAGGTGAAAATTAAATAATTTAAAATCTGTTTCCTTTTGCCGTTACTTGACCCGAATCTTGCACTTCCTTAATCTTTGAAGTATTTGTGGTTACATTTATTCGCGATTAACTTAACTATAATAGAGTATCACACTATTAGGAGCAGAGTCAACGCATATTAGGTCTTACTAGTCCTAGTGTCCGTTAGTTTAACGTCCTTTAACCTGGTCGGTCACATCGGACGATGAATGAAATTGGTGAAATGATGCTCAAATGATCTCGGGGTCCATGGAGCTTAAAGTTACTCGACATTCGTCTTCCCAGGGTAAGGGAAAACCCGAAAAAAACCTTATCCGGGTAACTCAGCCTAAGCGAGATTCGAACTCACGAATGTGAGGCAGACACGCTATCACCACACTACCCAGGTGAGGTTGCGTGTTTTTGTCTTGTCTATCGAGTCTATTTTTCTGTTCTGTTTATGACTGCCCCTGAACTTGGACGAAAATTCTATTTATATGGGCAGCAACCCACTCTAATCTCACCAGTTTGAAAAACTTTGCTGGGCGACGATTGGCGGACACTTTTGTTTAAATTTATATATTATTTTCTCATTGGCCCAAAAGTAGCGTCAGCAAGCTGACTAAGCTTGGTGAGGATGAAAAGGCACTTTACTGTCGCTACACTAGATGTTTGACAGTTACACCCTCCGAGAATTTTTTTGTTTTGTTTTATTTTAGGTCGCTTTAACTCCTAGATCATATCGCGACCATAGAATGTTTATAACAATTGGGTTCATAGTATTACGATGAATTATTTACACACTTAAAAAAGTCAGTATGCAATGGTTAAAGGAATAATACTTTGTAACAAAACTTTCTCTGCGGAACTGCTAGACAAACTTATGTGAATGGAACATATAAGTTCACTATTATTCCCACTTTTCTAACGTGCAATACTACTTCATCAGATGACAGATAAAAATCCAAGATAAACGTTGAGGTACAAGCAGTGAATTTTTCAACGTTGCTAATAATGACGGACATTTAATTAAAATTTGAGGTTAATCACTTAAAAATAACAAGCATGTAATTTCACATTAATAAGAACTACATTCCTAATGGTAAAGCAAAATTTCAATTAACTCTTCTTGAATTAAATATATTCAAAAACCAAAAGTCTGAGCTTATTTTCCGAGTTTTCCACGAATAGCTTTCTGCACAATAAGTTATGTAAATGGAAATATCTTTCTGTAGATTATATAAAATAATATCAGCTCATATTTACATTTTGCCCAGTTGCTGTTGAATAAGTCCTTAGAACATCAAAAAAATTACACGCGTAGCACCGAAAAAAGATTGTATTTAGTAACCGTCGTCTCTTACAAGATGGCAGTTAAAGTTTCAGCTGTATCCATCACCCGGTTTCGTTGTCGTTGGCGACTGAATCAACAATCTTGAGCTTCTTTAGAAAAATATGGGGGAGGAACTAGTTTTGTGCGGTGATTAAACACTTCTATTTAAAAGACTTAACAACAAAAGAGATAAAAACCGAGTTGGATGAAGTTCATAGCATATCTGCTCCTGCGTTTGCAACAATTTACAATTGGAAAAATGAATTTAAACGTGGCCGCACATCCACAAATGATGAATATCGTTCCTTCCGTCGAGTAGAAGAGACTTCTCAAAAATTATTGACCAAATCCAGGATATGGTTTTGTGATCGAAGAATCAAAGTTTGCGAAATAGTAGAAGCTACAGTCATATCACAAGGTGCAGTGTTCTTAATTTTGCAAAACTATTTGTAGGTAAAAAGTCTTAGCAATATGGGTGGCGCGTTTGCTCTCAATGAAGAATAAACGCAATCGTGTGATCGATTCGGAAGCTGGTATGACACTTTTCCGTCGCAATCCTGACGAGATTCTGCGTCGACACATAACTGTGGACGAAACATGGATTCACTACTACACTCCAGAGACAAAATTACAGTATAAACAGTGCGTTTTTAAAGGCGAACCGGCTCGAAGAAGGTAAACGTGTTGAAATCTGCAGACAAAGCGACGGCCTCGGTTTTTTGGAATGCACGTGGAATCATCTACATTGATTACTTGCAGAAAGGAAGAACGATACATGGAGAGTATTATGCATCGTTGTTGCAGCGGTTGAACGGAGAAATCCAGTAAAAACTCCCTCATCTGGCATAAAAGTAAAACTGTTTTACTTGAGAGTTATTAGAATTTGGCATCCATAAAACTTCAGTGCATACATTTCTATAATTAGAATTAAAAATATCTTGTGTTCCATTCACATGACTTTCTCTACATTTGTGGAACAAATTATTGTTAAACTTAATGTATATATTTCATACTAATCAAGATCAACATTTAGCAGAAATTGTGTTATTACTTGCTTCCTTGGAAGTAGAAGGGGAATAAGGGAATAAACTAAGGTGAAGCTATAGCCAAATGCTTTAAAAGCTGGTTGCCATGTAGTTGAAAACAGTTTCTTTGCATTGCCAGGTGTTGACAAGTTCTGTAAGAGAAAAGTAATAAGGAACATCTCAGAAACGGTTAACTCCAGGAAAAAATGAATATGACATAAAATGTGTTTTAACGAGATTTACATTTTTATGAGTAGCAAGTTTTTGTCTATTATTGTTTACCAGTTATGGAAACGCCATCCAGAATGAACAAATCTGCAGAGGCTATTTCCACAAAATCCAAAATATACATTTTATTTTTATGTCATGTAAACATAATATACAGTATTTTAATCAAACGCGTTAGAACTATTTGAGAAAATCAAAATTTTCGATTTTTTTTTCGTGTGAAAGGTAGTTGGGATTATGGGAATTTTCTTTAAAATGTTTGCGTCACATTCTTGGAAGATAGTGAACTTAAACACCAAGTTTGGAATTTAATGGACTTTACATTTTTGAGCTGTCGCCCAGACACAAACGTGAACAGTTTCCTAAAATGGTTTGGGGGGGGGCCTTCAGGGGTCTCAAAATATGTATTTGTGGTGAAATCTCGGCATCGAATTTTCGGATGGAACAAAATAGGCACCTTCTCTATACACTATGTATACAGTACAAGTAGAGAAAATAATTATTGTCAAGTGCTGATACAGCGCATGCACTCGGGCGCACCTAGTATCTGATAAATGGTTGTTAAAGAACTAGATGTAATAGACTATTCTTATATCGTTATAAACAGGATCAACTGTCGCTTTTTAACCTGTGCTTTGTTTGCTTAAGTATTGTCTATATTATAACTGTATGCTTACCGCTTGGAATAATATGAGCTTTCTTTTCAGAAACATTCAATGTGGAGTACAGCAACTAATCGGCTTTTGTCTACACACTTTCTCTGAAGAGTACATCGTCTTCATAGTATTGGGGCACATTCTAACCTCTAGTTTCCGAAATCGTGGGTTCAAGCCCGGCGAAGGGCATTGGATTTTTGAAGTCCTTAGCATAGCCTCCTTTGGGTGTGAAATAAAGACGGCGTTCCCGTTTCCTAGAGTTATGGCACGAAAAACCACCTCAAGTCTAATAGTCATTTAAGCAAAATTTCCCTTCTTTCACCTTCAATATAGATTGGGGCAACAAGAACCACAGGAATGGTTAAAAGAGTGTCTATAAATAAAACTCAAATTAATTTTCTGAGCGATAAAACTGTTTCTACTCGTGATATAGGTACTCATGGAGACTTTGTAAATTACGAATTGGAATTAGAATGTGTTTTATAGCCCAAGTATTTTTAGGAAAGAATAGGGCGTTCCAATGGTGACAGAATCATCAAAATGGATTCAATGCATTAACACGTTACCCACAAAAATTCTCTCTCTATAATATTGATAAGCGCTTGGAATACTCACACTTGAAGAGCATATTAACGGGGTTGTTTTAAACTCCACCTGGTGTGTAGAGAGTTCAATGAACTAACCAAAAATTCCGTATTCGCGCAGTAATTTTTTCCCTGGTGAACCGGGAAAAAGCAAATCTAGTAGGCCTCGGAACTATGGCGCTCCTCGTTGCCAGGTTACCAGGGCTTTACATTATGTATTCAGCTGTTCATTTCCTCTCTTCATTTGTTTATTGAACGCAAGCACTGCTCGCATTTTTCTGTTGACCCTATGTGCAGTATTTACGTAAAACCACTTGTTTTATGTATGGCTTGACAGGTCGAAACACAAACAAGTGGCAATCCAGATTTGTGTGTTCATAGGTAAATACAGACGCGTGTGTAGAAATAAGATTATCATATGGCTTTATTTGTATATTTCTATAATATTCGTCAATAGATGGTTGTAAACAGAGTGTAAGAACCTTACACATTATGCATTAAAAATCTGATGTATTCCATTTACATGACTTTCTCTACATCTCTACAACAAATTATTGTTAAAAAGCTTATTCTTCTATTTACTTCATGCTAATCGAGAAAACATTAGCAGAAATCTTCTTACTTGCTTCCATGTAAGTAGAAGCGAAATAAGGGAGTACCATCGGCTAAAGTGATACTCAAAAGCCGGTAGCCATGTGATTGAAGTTCCTCTGTTTGTATGCACAGGAGTTGACAAATTCCCGTATGAGAAAAGTTTAAATATTTTATAGCTTATTTTATAACAAGGAATATCTCAAAAACGATCAACTCCATATCGAATTTTTGGGTGCAATACCAATACCTTCTCTATACACCATGTACATAGTACATATAGAGAAAGTAAAAATAGGTGTAAATGTGATTTGTGATCGCAAGCTTAAATCAAGTTGTATTCAGGAGCACTAAAAATAAACATTTCTAATTTTGATGGATTAAAGAGTAAATATGTTCAAGACTAGCTGAAATACCCGGCCTTGCCTTTGTTTTGACAACTAATCCCTTCCACATTTAGCTAGGTTGCTTGTCCAATACTACGTTTCTCCTCACGCATTTAGAACATTTTAAACAACAATCAAACAAGCCAGCGATGTGTTTGAGCGTTAGGCCGCTCGGCTACCATCTAGGCTGCCAGGTTCGATCCTAAGCACCCGCATGTGGGATTTGTGGTGGACGAAGCGGCGTCTTGGCGGGTTTTCTCCGTGTCTCCCGGTTTCCCCCGCCTCTAATTCCACGAATTGCTCCATAATTTTTCCTATCATCAAGTACGTTTACATTTCATATCATCCACTTCCTCCTGTTCATGTCTGGCTACGGGCCGACCCCTCGTATCAGGTTTTGCATTGTGTGGTTTCATGCCGTTGGCTCCCCGACAGGCTTCTGACCTCTAGGCATTG
Source organism: Hymenopus coronatus (assembly GCA_030762935.1). Lineage (NCBI taxonomy): Eukaryota > Metazoa > Arthropoda > Insecta > Mantodea > Hymenopodidae > Hymenopus > Hymenopus coronatus. Next base: position 39,508,317 of record CM060883.1, read on the forward strand.
GCTTGCAAATCCTAGGGGGGTGTCAGTCCTACAATAGGAAAGTCAATGGCGACATTGCAGATTCATTGCAGTTTTAGGTTTGATTCTGCCATTGGTCGATTGACCAACATGGCTGGCTGCCCATGCCCAAGGAAACAGGACGAACGGAAGACTGTGCATTTCGCAATGGAAAGCAGAACCGATTTTCAGAAGTCGATTTTTACCCCTTATTTCGATCCAGCTGTTTTACATACACCTAACCTAACCTAACATCGACGGAATCTCGAAACCTGTCTGTCGTTCACCTGTCACGTAGCCATATTGTCTCCGTAACCAATAGCAAAGGCTCAAGAAAGAGCCTTAGTCTAAAACTGAACTAGAATCTGAAATCTCGCAAGTCGATTACGAAACGAAACATTCAAACAAATAATTAAAATTCGGGAAACTACAAAGAAAGAAAAATAACTGACAAACAATAAGCAAAAGCATGGTTGAACAACTACAAACATCAACGTTTGTAGCATTACTTTCTTGTGAGTGCAGCTGACTTGCGCGTTGTCACATTTGGAGTGACGTGAAGCAGCCAGCATACTGGTTTGCTAAGAACCCCCATCCCAACCCTGAGAATCCTCAACAACCAAGTCTCCAAGCTCGATTACAATAGCTGCAGGATGGCATTGTATTGCTTAGATAAGAATTCTAATAGATCTTCAGGCCCCGGGCTCACGCTCAGGAAATCAATGGCCGAGGGACAAACGTGAAGCAGCCAAGAACCCCCATTCCAAACCTGAGAATCCTCATCGCCCAAGTGTCCATGCTCAATTATAATAGCTACAGGCTGACACTATATTGCTTAGGTAAGAATTCTACTAGTTCTTCAGGCTCCAGGCTCACGCTCAGGAAATCAACGGCTGAGAGACTACGTGAAGCAGCCGGTATGTTGGTTTGCTAAGAACCTCTATCCCCACCCTGAGAATCTTCAGCGCCCAAGTGTCCATGCTCGATTACAATAGCTACAGGTTGACACTGTATTGCTTAGGTAAGAATTCTACTAGGTCTTCAGACTCACGAGCTCATATTCAGGAGATCAACGGACAAGGAACCACGTGAAGCAGCCAGCATGCTGGTTTGCTAAGAACCCCCATCCCAACCCTGAGAAACCTAAATGTCCAAGTGTCCATGCCCGATTACAATAGCTACAGGGTGACACTGTATTGATTAGGTAAGACTTCTGCTAGATCTTCAGGTTCTGGAAATCAACGTTCGAGGGCCCACGTGGAATAGCCAGCAGTCCAGGTTCCGCCGAAGCCAGCCTCATGTACCATCGTATTTTTATACTAGTTCTAATTAGTGAAGAAAATTTATTACTTTTCGTACTCTCCGAACTCGTGAGTTTAGCATTTATTCATCAAAATTGGTTTTATTATTTCGAAAAAGTAATACGAATATTTTCTTTAATGTGATTTTGAGAGGGAGTATAGACCATGAAACAAGTGAAAAACCGTATGTATTCCAGTCACATGACCTTCTCTGGCTATTCTGCAACAGATTAAGCGTACAAAAGCAGATCTTTCTCTCTAAATTCGTGCTAATCAAGATAAATAGAAAATAGCACAATTGGTCTATTAATTGTTCCCTTATAAGTAGAAGGTAAATAACGGAATACACTAACTAGTAAGTTATTTCCTATAACAGTAGCATAACGTTTCATTACGATGTTTCCGAGGTCGAATTTGAATTTATAGTTCGTGAGTTCGCCGCTATGCACCATAGTGACGGGCGATTAACCGATTAACTCGTCGCCCACAGATGGCACTGTAAGATGAAATCACGACTTGCGGACTCGAAATGACGGAATTTTGACCAGAAACCTTCTTCTTTCAAGATATAGGGTTCTTTTATGTGTAAATAAAAATTACACGGGACCACCGACCTTTCTTCTCTACCGAAGCAAACCATGCAAAATATTGTTGCATCCAAAAATCCATAACCCTCTGCCAGGTTTGAACTTGCAATACTGGGTTTTAGAGGCTAGCATGGTAACCACTACACCACGCACGGCGACCACGAATACACCTGGCTAAAGCTAGAGTCAAATGCTTTAAAAGATGTAGCTATGTGATAGAAATTCGTTTCGTTGTATGGTGAGAAATTGACAAACTCCCGTATGAGAAAGATTTTAAGTATTTTAAAACTCAAACCCATAACAGGGAATATCTCGGAAATGATTTAACTCCACGAAAAAAAAATATACATTACATAAATTATGTGTTTTAACGAGATCTGCATACTTGTGTGGTAAGCTTTTGTCTATTTCTTATGGTTTACTAGTTGTGTAAGTCATCAAGAATGAACAGACTTTCAGAGACCATTCCCAGAAAATTCAAGACAGGTATACATTTTATTTCCCATGTAAATATCCTTACTATACGTACGAGTATTTTAAACAAAATCGTTGGCATTTTTGGGAAAATCAAACTTTTCGAAAATTTTCCAAGTAAAGGGTAATTTGGAGCGTGGAGATTTTCCTCAAAATCTTCGTGACACATTTTTAGAAGATACTACACTTAAATGCCAAGTTTGGTGTTTTACCGACTTTTCGTTTTTAAGACACACACACGCGCGCGGACCTTTTTTCCAACCCTGTTCTCTTTTAATATAAGGTAGATTAAAACGTCTAGGTATTTCCGGTGAAACCTCGGTATCGAATTTATGGATGGAATGCAATATCTTCTCTGCGTACTATGTAGGTTGTACATACGTGCTAGAGAAAGTAAAAATTGCATCGTGGTGAAAATTGTGTATATGGAAAAGCGTTGGAAAAAAAGTTTATGCGAACATATGGTTTAAGTTGGGGAGTGTCTATAAATAAGTACGCGCCTAATTTAACTGTAGCCTGAGTTAATTGGTGGTTAAAGGTTTGCCCAGTGGGAAAATCGATATATTTTCTTGAAGTTTAGAATTCATTTTAGATTTTAAATGTTCCTAAAATTTGGATCAAATTTCACAATGCATCACCTTAAGGAATACAAACGATAATTTCTTGGAATCTTTAAGTATTTAACACAAAAATACAGACCGCCTAGTGTGGGGGTAGCGTGTCTGCCTCACATTCAACAGGTCGCGAGTTCGAATCCCGGTTAGGATTAGTACCCGGATACGGCCCCCCCCCCTCCCCCAGGGTTTTCCTTTATCCTGAGAAAACGAAAATCGAGTAAATTTAGCTCCAATGACCCTGAGATCATCATTTCACCGACTTAATTCATCGGCCGATGTGACCAACCAGATTACGTTAAGCTATATTAGGAAGAAAGAAAAAAAAAAAAAAAAAAAAAAAAAAATGTCTTCAACATAGCTGTTATAATTTTCATAATTCTAATTATATAACATTTCCTACCTATTGCCGTGTGTGTGTGTGTGTGTGTGTGTGTGTGTGTTTGTGTGTGTGGTGCAATATTCGAATTTAGTTGGCAAATGAAGACGGGCAACGTGTCCTCTGCATATGCAACCCTCAAAACGTACGAGTGGAGCGTGTAATTTAAAATACCTAAAGGGACACTTTGAAGAGTTATTTCTCTACTTGATGGATGATCTTACTTAACGATTTTTAAGCAATGTAAGACTCATAACTAGCTGTTTTTCATAAACACAGTTTCATTATTTTGTGTGTTCATATAAAATACATATTTGGTAAGGCCAGTTGTGAGATGTATAGCTTATATACTGCGAACTTCGGCAGGGTCACACTGGACAAACATGAACCGAAAACACAGCGTGTTTTACATGAAACCAATATGAATTTTATCAACTATTCTTATGGGACTTATCGTTTTATCGCGATAAACGTTTACAGAAATAGTTTTTTTACGCATCGATAGTATTTATATTTAGCATACTGGATTTTTTATGTCTTTCCTTGACATCACGAGCAAAACCTTCATAGCGATGACACTTAAAATTACTGAAATAGTCAACCCAATTATGACGAGTGGGTCTCCAATGACTGACACACCAATCAATTTATGTTTTAAAGGTATTTACTTTTGTTATAGCTTTTATCTGTCTTGGTTTATCGGCTATACACAAGTTATTTGGACTGGTAAGGACTCTCGGGCTATTTCCAGAAAATTTAAGATACACTTTTGTCATGTAAATGTCTAAAATATATGGTAATTTAATGTAAATGTCTAAAATCTATGGTACTTCAATGTAAATATTAGAGTCAGTTTGAGAAAATAAAACAATAAGAAACATCGCCCACGAAGAGCACTTAGGAGGGGAGATCGTTTCCCAAATCTTCGTGTCATATAATTGCAAAGTAGTTATATTAAGCACCAAGTTTGGTATTTAATCGATATTTCGTTTTTAATGGCTGTCCGCCCAGACACATTACAGAGAGAGTGAGAGAATAAAGATGACGCACAGACTTTTCCTAGAACATTTGAGATATAAAGTTTTGTCATGTTCCTTCTCGGATTACGCTCCTTTTATTCGACTTCCACCACCAGTTGTGTATCGAATTATTAGTCAAAATGATGGTAAAGGAGAAATTTAAATAATGAAAGGGATGATAGGAAAATTCACAGAACAAATTATCCAACTCGCATTCGCCTAGCGACCGAGAAAAGCGCGTTCAAGGTTTTGGTCACATTGGTCGACACGTGATTTAAACCCGGGACCTTCCGAATGACGGCTATAGACGCTTAAGCCAACTCACTTGGTCTTACATGTGTTATAAATATAATTTTAAAGAAAATCGTTAGAGCTATTTTTGAGAAAAATAAAAATAAATGTACATGCAAAGAGTAGATTGGAATGGGAGATTTCTTGAAAATTCTCTTAATACTTCTTTGTAAGGTACTTAAACACCAAGTTTGGTGTTTAACAGATGTTTCGCTTTTGAATCATGCTGGTTACGCATACTTGTGAAGTTTTTCTAGAAAGTCCACATTTTAATAGACCTCAAAACGTTTATTTGCGATGTAATCTCAGTATGACATTTTTTGATGAAATACAGTATTTCCTGTACTTACTAAAGGAAGTAGTAGAGAAAGTAGATATCAGTATTTTAATTTTGGTATTAGAATTTTTGGCGTATAGAAGTCACTCTACATGAATTTGAAATAAAGATTATTAAATTGAATAGTTTTGTTAACTCATTTTATTTGTTTACCATTTATTAATATACTCCTATGATATCTGTGCTTGGACATTTAAGGTCAGTGAGTAGAAAAACCAACAGGTTTCTATTTTTATAGTAGCTAATCTTTGAACCACACACATACACATTCAAACCTCCATATTCTAGGGAGAATAATGAAGTCTTACAGAAAACTCAAACCCAAGCCCGTTAATTGGACAGTGGATTAGCTACTGTGAAGAAACAAATGTGTTAAAAACACTAGGACACACGTAACACAAAGTAAACACAGGCTGACTGTCAAAGATTCGTAAATGCAGGATTCTCGGAGTAGAATAACGATGAGACTTTAATGAAATCAGCTCGGACTGTCCACAGCCCTCCTAATGAACACGCGCGCCCTCTTGCGGTGATGGGCTGACCTACTCCACAACTCTAATGACTCTCCTAACAAGGGCCTCAACAAAAATACCGGCCACGCTTTCCTGGTTCGTCACAGTTTTCTATCTCAAAACCGTACTTATTCCGTTTATTTTAATACTAAATCTTTGAATATAATAAAAACTGTGTATACACCATGAGCGCAAAATAAATATTGGCAGATGATTTAGACGGGAGCTCAATAAGTCCTTAAAAAAACATAAAATAAATAAATAATCCCCCCCCCCAACATAATTTCCTTTTAGCTCGAAACACTTTTCCCACCGATTCTGCAACTGTTTTAAGCCTTACAAAAAATAGGATGTCGAAAGGTCCTCAAAATAGACACATGTTTGGGAGATGCACTCTTCGTGCCATTTTTTCAAGTCTAGGGGAAAAAAAGTCACTGAGGACCAAATCTGGTGAATAAGTGCAGTGATTCGAACCTTAATTCTACAATTTTCGCCATCAAAACTGCGCAGGTCCTCAGAGACTATTCGCAGAAAATTCAAGCTTTACATTTTATTTGGGTTGTAAATATATTTAATATATGGTATCTTAACATCATTAGAGCCATTTTTGAGAAAATCAAAATTTTCGAAAATGTTTCCAACTAAAGAATAGTTGGTAGTGGGGGGATTTTCTTGAAAACCTTGGTGTCGCATCCTTGGAAGATACTAAACATAAATACCAAGTTTGGTATTTAACGGTATTTTCGGTTTTGAGCTATGCTGTTCACATACACACACGGACCTTTTTCTAAAAATGTTTTTTTCGGGCTCAGAGTATCTCAAAACATTTTCCGGTGAAATACCGACATAGAGAAATTAAAAAGCTAAAGTATTCAGATTATGCCAAATAATGTTCTGATATTTATCATTTCCAAGTCTGAATTCTAAAATACTACACTTTTCTCGTGGAAAACCCTTATTTGGTTTTTCTCATGATCTGTGCAAATAGAATCGTCTTCGAAACCCAACAATACCGATGGATTTGATCATCGTTTAAAACTTGTGTATTCCCCCTCTACCTGTAACGAAATTGTAATAAAACCATTTCCAGTTAACATGAAGGAAAGAGAAAAATCAAAATTTGTAACATGTATCGTAAGAGTGAGTAGAACAGGTCATGAATACACATCAGATGTTTATTAAACGGTTTATAAAATATATCAACATTTTAAATTATGTGTTAGGTATTCTAAACACATCTTTAAATACAATGTCAGCATTGTATCCCAATTAATGCTATCAGCTTATAACTGTGCTCTGGTTATTATGTTCCATAGTCGTTTTTACATCTCTACTACGTATTGTAAATAGAAGTACTGCATTCCACCCAAAAATTGATACTGAGATTTTACTAAAAGTACACGTTTTGAGACCTCCTGAATACAAAAGAATAAGTTTTAGAAAACAGTTGTGTGTTGTTTGTGTATGAACAGCATATCTCAAAAACGAAAAGATGGTTAGATACCAAACATTGTGTTTTAAGTTCAATATATTCAAAGGATACAACATGAAGACTTTCAATAAAATCCTTCTCCCCAAACTACCCTTTACATCAGGCTGTTCCATCTCTTCTCGTCTGAGACGGTGTAGGTACTTTTGTGTAATTAACTACAAACTTCGGTGCCCGGCTAGAGGGAAAGGTGATAGCGAAACGTTGATGAGCGAAGGTCACAGCACAATACTTCTGCTAGTACTCCACTTGATTCAGCCGTGACGATAAGTTGCCCTCGCAGATGAGCTGTATTGCATACTCCAGGCACACCCCGGCACCTTGTTGCTCTGGCGCGAGTCAAGCTGGAGCCTTCTTCAAATTAAAGCTTTTCGTTATTGTTGATTTTCTCAAAATAGTTCTAACGATTTTGATTAAACACTATGTTTAAGGTTTTTTATTTATTTATTTTAAATTTTCAGCGAATAACACTTGAAATCCTTTTCATTCTGGATTACTATTTTACAGCCGGTAAGGCGTAAAACGTAGACAAATAACCATTTTCAAGATATTCAAGAAAACTCCGGATTATATACATGGTCACGAAAACGTCTTATATAATGACATTATAATCAAAATTGTTTGCCAATTTAAAACATTTTTATGCAAAGGGTAGTACGGGTGGGATATTTTCTTGAAAATCTTCGTGTTGAATCCTTGGTAGATAATATATATCGTTTGAAACTTATTCCGAATTTTGGTTTTTAAGTTATATTATTCGCATACAGATACATGCGGGCTCAGAGCGTTTTCTCTTTTTTATTATTCAGGATACTTCAAAACGTATGTTTTCAGTTAGGTCTCAGTATCGCATTTTGCATCGAATACAACCCTTACCCTACTTACACTGGTAGTAGAGAAAGTAAGAATAATTTTAGAAAAAATGTGTGTACCTATGAACGTCGAGCATCCAATTTCTCAATCTGAAACCGAAAATATGCAATATGAATTAAATATAGGTACTTTTTTTTTTTTTTTTTTTTTTTTTAATTTTAAGTTTAACGTATTTTAACCTGGTAGATCTTATCAGACTTGAATGAAATAGGTGAAATGATACTCAAAATAGTCCGGGATCCATGGGGCTTACATTTAGTCCGCATTTTGTCTTCTCAGGATAACAGAAAACCCCCAATCCGGGTAACACCCTGACAGAGATTCAAACTCGGGACCTCTTGAACGTCAGGCAGACACGGTATTCCCACAATACAGAGGCGGACAGTCTTAATTTTGTCTCCTACATCGTTGAAAGTGGCATGTCACACTGTAGGTGGGAAACCCATCATCTGTTCTGTTTCATCTCCAAGGGAACAGAAAATATTGGATCAAGTGACGTGCGTGCGGATTAAAACGCGTGAAAATTGCTTTCACACAGCTGTCATTGGACTGTGGAAATGAGATTTTATCGCCTCACTTCCTGGAATCATATACGTTTTAAACTAAGCGTCAGGAAGCCTGTTTCCAAGGAGCAGTTCCACGACTTTATTATGTACTCTAAAATTCCTCTATTTTAGAACATTTTCTCACTTTATTGGATTCATACCTGAATATATATGGCATATTATAATACTCTATATTTTGACGAGGATGATAATAGTGATGATGTGGAATATCGTTTACACCAGATTATAAAATAAAATCGCAAAATTACACAAATGTACCGCGAAAATGTTAGTCACATCACTTATATCCATTCTTCTACAATCGTAAGCACTTGGAAGTGAAACAAATAACTCGGAATATCTCCAAAACGGTTAACTCTACAAAAAATTCACATGGCATAAATTGTCTCAAGTACTTTTTTGTGGAGTAGGTATTTTGTCCATCTGTTACAGTTCACCAGCTATACAAAGTTATACAAAAATCATCCAGAACGAAGGTGTCTTCAGAGGCTATTCCAGCAAATACAAGATATACATTTCGTTTGTCATGAAAATATCTTATTACGACATTTTAATGAAAATCATGAGCCTTTAGGAGAAAATCAAAATTTTCGAAAAATGTTTCATGTAAGGGTGGTTGAGGCAAGATGCCTGGATTAGTTTCCTCTGGGGTTTTCCCTTATCCCGAGAAGATGAATTCGGGTAATTTAAATCTCTAAAGACCCTGAGTTCATTTGAGCAGCGTTTTACCCACTTCAGTTATTCATATCCGATATGACCTACCAGATTGAAGGAGTTAAAACTTAATAAACAAACCTAAAAAGTAAAATTCTGAAATGCTAATAGCATAAAAATGTAATATAAATTGTTTTAACAAGATCTATGAATATTTATGGATGTTTGCCTATCCTTATTGTTTTTCATTTAAACAGAATTATAAAAATGCATATAATTGCTGTGACTGTCAGCAGAATATCCAAAGCTCACATTTATTGTCAAATATCTTAGATATAAAAGTTCTTTAATCAAAATCATTAGAACCATTTTAAGGAGATAAGAACGAAAATTTCCATATAGAAGATAGTTTGAAGTGTGGGAGGATTCTCTTTTCGTCTCGCGTGGTAATTATGTAATATTTCCTCTTTGTTTCTCCATCTCCCCCACAAACACACCACAAAAAAAAAAAAACCAAAAAACATATACTTTAACTACTAGATCATACAGAATATAATATCAGGGAAAATAATGAATACCTAAATCCTAGCGTTAAGGTATTTTCAGGCATGTTATCCTACAGCATGAATAATTCATTTATAAAATGCATCGTTAAGATTTTAGAAAACAATCCTAAGACTATACATGTTTAATGTTTCCATTTCAAATACCTTTAATTCATCAACGATTTGTAACTCAAATGTCAAATGCACATGCCCATATTTTTCCAGCCCTTACGCAGATTCCAGAAAGTATTAATATCCTCTTTCAATTAATCCTAACAGATACATTTAAAAAAAAAATGCTTAATATGCGGAAAGAACAATTGATATTACAGTCTTAATTGTACTGACGTATTTCCAAAGCTTTTATTTTAACAGTTTTAATTTTCCAAAAACTTAGTCCGTTTTGAGCATTTTCGTATGTAGATCAGAAAATTATTATACAAACGTTAGTACAGCTCCCTGAACTTGCGGTGGAAAGGATTTTGTCTGAGATAAAAACAAATTAAAATCCAGGAATTATAAAGACTTAACTGAACTTCCATATAAAATGATCCATATTAGTTTAGATGTAAATACAATTAAAAGATTTTTCATTATAATTTAAATTAAATATAACTAATTATAGATATCTTTTGAGAACGGATCGTTTTGTGATGTTTTTGATATTCCTTATTTTCTCTTGACCAAGAAGAAGAATATCGAGTAATGGCTACGTATTTGAGAGAAGTGTCAAGTATTTTAAAACTGAAATCAATAAAAAGGAATATTTCGGAAATGGTAAACTCAGAAAAAAAATAATGGGTATAAAATTGTGTGCATTAAGAGATCTACAGTTTTAAGTAGAAGATAGTATTTATCTCTTAGCAGTTTTGCGGAATGGATAAGATTTAAGAGGGTGTGCGTGCGTGTTAGTGTGTGTTCCCGTCAACATGCAAAGAACATGGTATTCGAAAGCCGTCATATAGCGATATGATATTTTAAAATCTGACATCGCACTGCCTTTCTGCATTCTACAGGAATGTGTAAATGTAAATTTAAAGTTTATTTGAATCAACAAAATATAGACGTTTTTGAAAGAATATTTTGTGGATCGTGAGCAGAGAAAATGTTGCAGAGAATTATAACAAATTTGTATTTATCTTAAACGACAAAATTTGAACCTTCAATCTTCATTGTTTTAGTCGTATAGAGAAGAGAGAAAGAAAGAATAAATGAACATTAGTCAGCGTATCACTCTAAACAAATGTACTTTATTCAACACACCAGCAGCGCTTGCAATTAAAATTCGTTGTTCGCTTGTGCCACTGTTGCCAAGTTTAATTTTGTGCCGCAGCGCCACGCGGTATGAGCCTCACGCGGCAAATTGAGTTTGGCTCTGAGAATTAATTAGTATCGACAGGTAGAAACCGCAGCACTTGCCACGAGTAAACACCAAATTAAATCCTTGCACTTTATTAAACATTCCTTTTAAAAAAAAAAGTTGGTATTAGTTGGAACTGCTGCATTTAATCAAACTTCAACGTTAAAGGTGAAAATATAACAAAATATACTAAAGCTATAGGTATACAGGTTACCATGACGTTCAAATGTTGATGATTAAAAATATTTTTACAAAGTTTGGGGACAGGTTCTTTACAACAAAATAAGAAAAGATGTCCATATAAACACATGTCCTAAAAACCTTCGTTCTCGATTTATTGAGGTTCAAGATGCTATTAATCGCAGCATTTTAAAGTGACATTCTAGTTTTGACGTTTTCAGCTCTTAGGAAGTGTGCCACACAACACCACTTATAGCAAATGATCCATATTCCCTCCTCTTGCGTCTAGACACGCATGCACCATCGAAGCATGAAATATATTCTCCTAATCGGTGTCGTATGATTTCGTAGGCTTCCATGACACTTAGATTACGAGTTTCTTCATCCGGAAGGACTGCTGCATAAGCCAATGGTTTAAGATGCACTCAAAAGATAAAAATCAAAAGGACTGAGGTCGAAGGAACTTGCAGGCCATGAAACTGATCCCTTTCTACCTATCCATCTATCATGCTAGATACCAGCCAGTGCATCTTGAACAAAGACACTAAACTGTGCTAGAGCATCATCCATAAACCACATGTTTCTTATTTGCACCATTTCTTATTTACATCTGATAAATAACACATGTTAACAAGTAGCCAATGACAACACAAGGGCAACTCCGCAGGGTAAAATGGGTCAGAGCCTTCTATGAATGACTGCGTAAATAAATAACAAATACATAAATTAACAATGATGTTATTAGGTTGAACCCGGAAATAAATTGATAACGCGAAAACGAAGCGTTTTAGAGCATACGTTTATATAAATATATTTGCTTGTTTCAATGTCAGGAATCCATCCCCAAATGTTGTAAAAGTATTACTGAATCGCTCTTTATGGCATAGATATGTTGTAAAGGTTCCTTAGAAACAATGATCCAATAAATATATATAAACAAACGCACCAATTCCCAAACTCATTTAAATTGTATTTTCCCTTCATATTTCCAAAGTCTTCTGTACCTATTTTTCGACTGAGAATGGAAGCGAATCACGTTATGTTTTAACGACCATACATTTACTATATAATATGCGAGCACCTCTTCTTGGGCGCTCTGCTCCCATCTTCATTCGGTAGGTTTCGTGTAATTTCGGAAGCAGAGTAAAGCAATAACATGAGACATGAAGTATCCATATACCCTTGCATCTAGTGGCTTCAATGCTAAAATGTCATGTTGTCTGTAGATCTCAAGAGTTCACGCAAGTATACGTACTGTGTTTCGTTTAATAATTCAGCTGGTTCGCGGTAAATTAAATATTATATTCACCATAGTGGCTGAGGGCCTCAAAGAAAGAAACCTTCTTTGGTTGACACTGTCAACCGGCCATTGCTTCTCCATAAATCTATAAAATCTATAAGGCGACAATAAACGTCTTTATTCATCCTGAATATACGACAAACCGCTATACTTTTTATACTGTGCAGGCAGCTAAAGTCCTTTACACACGAAGACATTTCTTGAAAGAGATGGCGGCATGTGATGGTACATCTTGTGGCAATGCTTGTATAGGTCGTGAGGTGAGACATGAACAAATCTTGCGCATAGGGGAAGTTGTTTTCCTTCCCTCCCTCTCTGCAACTGCTGAGAGGGGTAATAGAGATGCCAGCTTGGCGCAAATAACACAACCACAACAGAGTGCAGCGTTAAACAATTATTGCAGTTCATATGAAAGTAATTGTTGGCACATATATATAGTTATAGCGAAATCACTTTGTTATAAAGCTAACTTTTATATTATATATAGGTAGGGTATGTGCCTTAACATATGTACAGCATGAGACGGAGTATTTTGTTTGAAGGAATGTCGATATGTTTATTTTTGGTTGCGACACAGGTTCCACACGAGTTGGTAACCATGAACTTAGACAATATTACTGCAATCACCACATGTTTCTACAGCTCCTTTATACCGCTCAATGCACCGTCCTCAACACCAGCATCGCTGGTTTATTTGCATACAAACTACAGAATGCCAAACTAAAACTAGAGCTAGCGTACTTCACTCCTATGTTGACGAAACACTATGGCTTCTGCGCATACATGTTGGAGCAACTTCTCCCACCAACAGCCCTTCAGGTAAAAATAATGTTTTGCTCTTATCTCACCATGAGTTCTATGCCATCCAGGATAGACATACGTACTATCAGTACACATTACTTCGGTGGCAACATGTTTTAGGAAAACTGCTGACATAGAATGTGCAAATTCTCTATGCTGCAAAACTAGTTACTCTTTCTGTATGTACGAGGGCCTCCCCCCCCCACCTCCGATAGGCTATAAATAAAAGACAAGTTTATAGAAAACAATTATTTTATTACTAACAGTTTTGTACACTTACGGTTACTTTTCAACATAACCACCGAAAAGATGAGACAGTTATCGTACCTGTGGATTTGAAATACCCGCTTCAAAAAACGTTGCCGCCTATGATTTTAAATGGGCAATGACGTTATTTTGAAGATCTTCGAACTTTGCGACGTTTGCGGAGAGCCATTCAAAACAACGCTCGTCCACACACTGCTGGCACAACCCATTGACTCCTTGAACAATTTCAATGGGACATTTTCGATCATCCGCCCTACAGTCCTGATCTGGCACCCAGCGACTTTCACCTTTCTCCTGAACGTAACTAGGAGGGCAGCACTTTCAAACCAACGAAAACAACGTCAATGCTCATTTGAAATCATTGGCGGCAACATTTTTTAAAGCAGGAATTGCAAAGCCTGTGCACAGATACGATAAATGTCTCAATCTTTTCGGTGATTACGTTGAAAAGTAACCATAAGTGTACACAACTTTTAGTAATAAAATAATTGTTTTCTATGAACTTGTCTTTTATTTATAGCTTAACGGAGGTTGAAAAAAAAAAAAAAAAAAAAAGCCCTCGTATAATATCTAAACATGCAGAGGTCCAAGTTTTCTTATGTATGCTAAATAAAAGTTTTAGAAAGGAGGCATCCTGCTCAAACAAGTTAGTATTATTAATTATCAGAATAATAATTATTATATTATTATTATTATTGTTATATTGTTGCTGCTGCAATACTACGATGCCACACTCGTCCTGTAGCTTAGTTACTCGTAGTAGAACACTTCGCTGCTGTGCCAGGAGTCCTGGGCTCGATTCTCAGTTTGGAGTAGTAACTTCAATTATTTCGTATCACTAGCTCCTATGTACAATAACATTTTATATAACTGCTACGAACCAAACAAAGAGGATTTCAAATACTGTTCCCAGAAAATTCAAAGTATAATTTTAGACATATATTATTTAAAGACAATGTCGACAAAAAGAAATCTAATGTGGTCCTTTCACATTACTTTCCCTACATCTATTTAATAAACGGTGATCTCGAAAACGGTCAACTCCATGAAAATAATGCATATGACATAGATTGTGTTTTTATCGTGATCTATATTTTTATGTAGTAAGTTTTTGTCTATCTCTTACAGTTTAACAGTTATACAAAATTCAACAAAAAAGGCTATTCCCAGAAAATTTAAGATACACATTTTATTTGCCATGTAAATATCTTAAATATAAGAGAGTTTAATCAAAATCGTTACAATCATTTTTGAGCAAATCAAAATTTTCGTAATTGTTTCCGTATAAAGGGTAGTTTGGGGACAGGAGATTTTTTTTTCTTTTTAATCTTCGTGTCGCATCCTTGGAAGATATCGAACATAAATACCAAGTTTGGTATTTAAAGGTCTTTTTGTTTTTGAGCTATGCTGTCCACAGACAGACAGACACACACACACACACACACACACGGACCTTTTTCTAGAAATACTTTTTTTTTTGGGATTCAGGAGGACCCAAAACACGCATTTCCGGTGAAATCCTGGTATCAAAATTTTGGGCACAATACAATACCATCTCTAATCACCATGTACATAGTAGTGTAGAGAAAGTAAAATACAACAATGAAATCTTTCTCATGCTCATAATGTGATGGAAGGGAATGTTCGTGAAAGTCATCGTGACGCTTCCATGGAAGATACTAAATTTATGTAAATACCAAGACTGGCATTTAATCGAGTTTGGGTTTTCCAGCTATGCTATTCACACGCGAAAGGCCACTGGCCTTTAAGCAAGGCCCGGCTTCGACCGCATGTGGGATTTGTGTTGGACAAAGTGTCGCAGGGGCGGGTTTTCTCTGGGTTTTCCGGTTTGCCCCGCCTTCGCATTCCACTTTTGTTCCATCTTCATTCCATATATCATCAGTGCCTTCGCCTGGTATAGTAAAAGCGAGCGTTAAGCACTATTTAAAAAAAAAACGCTGATATGCATTTATACATTTAGTCAGTTTCAAATGTCGATCTTCGTACTTACTATAGGTAAGAGGTAGAGAAATAAAGCGTGGAAAATAATACAACCATGCTTTTATTCTAGAATCGTGCTTAAGTGTAAAATTCCTGGTTATGTCCTGAGTAAGCTACAATAACTTGTATACATAAATCACCATTAAAAGTTGGTGGTTTCTTTGATCTCTCTCGTCCATAGTTAGGTAACGTATATCCTGTATGTGCTTTGTACCGTTTATGGCCCCATTATCGCTACTATTACTTCAACAGGGTCATTTACTGAGTAAGCGAACCGAGAACAGGATTAATGTCGCTTGTTCGATCAGCACGAGGAAGAATAAAGGCAGCGATAGACGCGAAACTTTCTAGGGCGTTTGACTAAATTGTCTCTGCACGCTCGCGCCTTAATATTTGATATAGGCTGTTGTAGCCAAAGAAAACAAATTAATTGTTCCAATCACTGTAGATTCACCATGGGGATGGGTAAGCCGAAATTCGAAGTCGACACAAACTTTGAATTTAAGCCCTATGTCTTTCTAGGATGCAACATGAACCTTTGCAAAGACCCCCACACCCACAAAATTTAACATTTATGAGCATCACACACTAGTGCATCGTGCGCTGCCTAATCTCAAAAGGATGTAATGTTCAATGATACATAACAATACACCTAAAGAGTTAGGAAGCTGTCAGGTATGGGCATTTACTTTTGAAGAACCAGAAGATGTTGCGGAAGTTCGGAGAACGTGACAGGTATATGTCCATGCATGACGAAGCTTATTAACAAATAGTGTCGGGTCGCGACTAGTTCCAATTGGAAAGTCGACATGGCAAATTCGCCTGCATATAAAGATTTGGCCTTCCTTGTTGAAACTTATTTTCTTTAACAGCGGCTCCTATCCTGTGGATACGGAGTTAATAACTAAATCATGGTAACCAACACGGAAGAAAACAAGATATAGTAAGCATGTACGGTGCAATTAACACCTTTGGCATGCACTTGGAAGTTGGAGGGGACAACTACAAGATGGGAAGCTGTATCGTTTTCGCAATGTGTAATCACTTTAAAACACAAATAAAAATGACGAAGATATTTATGAAGTACATTCCCTTACTGGAAAATCTAAAGAGTAAATGATTTGTCCAGAAATTATTAAAGTAAGGACGTTATAATACAAGTATACTTTTTTCGTTAATTGACAGTCATGCGGATTTCTCATCAGATCTTGCTAAATTCAACATAAAATAACATTTTTATTACTTTACAGGAATTACGTGCATAGCATTTTTGGATTTGTCTAACTTAAATTGTTTTCCGTTTCTATTATTATTATTATTATTATTATTACTGTTACACCTGCATTAACAGAGTACTTATTACAACTAATAAGGGTATTATGAGTATTGTAGCTATTGCATTAATGGATCCATTAATACTTTAAACCCCTCACTGATATAAGAAATATTAGAGAATCAGCTCTCAGTAACATAATATATAAGAGAAGAAGTAACCTCAGCCTTACAAGAAACACCCACAGTTTTAGGAGGTTACAGATGGACTACCGAAGTCAGATTGATGCTAGCTTATGTATCTGCGGCCGCCACGTATCGCCATGGATGAGGATATATATTGTAGGGTACCTAACATGGTGATTTTGAATTGTTTAGTTGCACAGTTTCAGCTATCGATGTCGGCAAGCCGTCGTAATGCTGATAGAGCGATGTCCTCAAAACGCAGTGCTGGCATACGCATGGGTTTTACTATAAAATGTCCAATAACTAGGTCACAGAAATCCCTTATATCTGAGCTGTTGACGCTGTAGGACCTACTCCAGACCGACATCGAGAGAAAACATATATTTTTATTTAAAGATGTTAACTTCGAGAACATTCAAATGAATCAGGTGCGTTGAACTGAATTTGGGTAATCCCTTGGGTTTTCTCCTCTTTAGCTCCCTAACCATACATCCACAAAATAAATCTACTTGATAGTAAAAGTATGGTCCCCTTGCATCCGCAATATATACACTTATAGCTCCTGGTCTCTCCCTGTACAACCCTCAGACCACTTGCTTCCCTCTCGCAGGCGCGAGCACCAGCTATACCTCTGAACCTTCCACCCCTATAGATGCACAGTGTAGCAATAACTTCAATCCCACACTGGGTATTCTACAGCATTTAGGATATGGGCATTATCTAAGCCACGCGTCTGTATGAACTGGATGCTTTAACACTCACCCAATTACTCGTTCCGTCTCCACCAAATGGTAGGCATCATGAACTCACCTGCAACAGAATAACACAGAAATGTAAATACAAATTTTAAATTACAATGGATATTATAAGTCAACTCACTACTTACAAAGATACAGAATCATCAGTGTGATGTCCCGTTTGATTAGTGTATGTTACCATTGTTCGCAGAGTGAATTCTGGACGAGAGAAAAAAAAAAAAAAAAAAAAAAAAAAAAAAAAAAAAAAACAGCAATAGCTGTAGAATTTTTCTGCTTCTAGTTTTTAAATATTTATGAACGTTTTATTCAACCGTAAACCAGACAGACCGTTGGAGGACTAAGATGAGGAATGATATGGTGAATGTCATATGGAATCAGAATGTGGCAAGCAGTTCCAGCGAAACTTCTGATTTTACAGGTGTCCAACTCAATGCCCATTGTGCACCTTTGGTTAGGAAAGAGATACTTTTGACTATTTTTAATCTGTACATATTGAAATACAAAGTAAAGATGAGATGCGAATTCGATGATCACTAGATTTACACAGTTACAATATCAGCTCCAATTTACCTCTTACAAGAACCATCGGTAAGACTATCCAAATCAAGGTTCACTGAGAACCTCTATAAAACTCAACAAATTATCTCAGAGCGCAGATGCATCAATCAGTTTACCAATATTTAGAGCCGCTCTACGGGCATTGCTAATAAATAATCCACTTTATAAAGAGGAAGAATTCTATGATCAAGAAAGAACACTATTATTATAAGCATGTTTAATACTTTACTTTATACTGACTGTACCAATGCTTATATTTTAAGTTTACGGTTGTATATACGTTAAAAAGTTACCCTACATCAAAGTCAAAAATAACCAGCTACAAAACAAAACTTCAGGAAAGAAAAAGGACATTATTGGGAGCACTGTGATTTTCCAGAAGTGCTGAATGTCACCATCTTATTGACCGAGTAAATTCCAGCAATATACTTGTCAGTCATGCCGCCAACTCATGACAGGTTATGGAAATGCAAGCTTGACTTAAAGTGAGGTAGCCATCGGTTCTGATTCGAAACAAGTTTCGCACTAAATGAGCTCGCTCTGTGGAGTCTAGCTCTTATTTGGTATGGTGCAGCAACCTAACATGGTAAAATAACGTGTGCTTATTGTGTTACGTTTTCTTCGAACATCAGCTCAACTTTGCCTGTCAACGTTCCCAATATTAAATATACTGGGTCTGCAATACACAAAAAGAATTACACCCAACAGTTACAGTCGTAAAATAAAACATAAAAAAAGAGAGAGAATAAAGGCTGTCGTGAAAAGAAGTACAAGAAATTCGGACGCCAACATCTTAATGAATGACAAAATAGTTTGCCTAGTTTTCCAGAAGTTCAGTAATTTTATTGAAATATTCTGAATGCAAATATAGTTTTATTTTAACTAGGGAACTAGTTTCTATGGCGGTGTGCAGTTATAAGTCCAGCAGCCAATAAGAGAAGGGTAAAAGCATGGGAAACAGAATGCAATATAAGGTAAGGAAAAACAGACTTGAGCTCTATTTTCATCTTGATTCATTGCCATTTCTGACCATACATTATGTTCATATTTTGTATTGGTTGTATTCCATGTCCGTTTATATATTGTATAAAACTCATTCAAATTGTATTACATTTTGCTCAGTTTCATAAATATATATTATATACATATATATATTTTTAGCTCAGCGTGTTATACTCTCCGTGAACTGGTTAAATCTCACTCAATCGATACACTTAAGTTGGTGTATTTTGCCTACTTTAACTCCATCATCGAGTATGGAATAATATTCTGGGGTAATTCAGTAGATAGTAAATGCATATTCCGGATACAGAAGAAAGCTATACGAATAATCTGTAATGCTTATAGCAGACAGTCATGCAAAGAACTATTTCAAAAATTGGGCATTCTCACTTTACCTTGTGTTTATATATTATCCATTTTAAAATTCTATGCACTCATCGACATAGTTTTATAACAAACATGGAAATTCATAACATTAATACTAGACAAAAGGGATTGATTCATCGCCCCAATGCCAATCTTCATTGCTGCCAGAAAGGTGTATATTATGAAACAATCAAGATATTTAATGGTTTCCCCAGTAATCTCAAAGAAAATGTTGGGAATTTCAGGACTTTTAAGGCCTCTCTTAAGGAGTACCTTTGCAAGAAATCATTTTACTCTGTAGATGAATATTTAAGTGACAAATCTGTCTGACAATACCTTTAATAATCATTGTATTTATAAATATTACAATGCATTGCATTTTGTGTATATTGGTGTGTGTGTTTTGTATTAAAATTAAAGTGATTTATACTTTGACTTGCACGAATGTGTCAAATGAATTTTTTTAGTATTTAGCAATGACACAAGGTCTGTAAAGCCTGATTTTTTGATATTTTACACTCTAGTACATAATTGTAAATCTTTGCATTGGAAATTCTATAGCATATTTGTAAATATGTATTGTAATTTGTTGACATTTATTAAGAGTACGTAATACAATAATCATGTTTTAGTTTATATAATTTCTACTAGTAACTATTATATCCATAATTTGCAAACTATCATCTGACATAACATTAGTTTTTACATGTAATGACATATTTATTTATTTATACATTTTAACACTTTATTTTCATACTCTTTGTTTTTATGTGCATGCAAAAACAAAAACAAAAAAAAAGTATGCTGTTGTTTTTGTAACCTATGCTTTTAGCACTAGAGCTTTTTACATTTTTTTTCATAGTATATAGTATATAAACATATGTATACATGTATATGCCTTGACAAGTTCTATGTTCAGTGGCTTTCAGGCCTAAACGAACCTATAGAATGCTTTCTAATCTAATCTATATGTATATAAATTGGTTAGGCTTTTCTTTTTGGTAATCCTTGTATTAATGTTCTTATTCTATCAGTGCGCTTAAACAGCACTAGTGGTAAATTTTACTTGCACCGATTTCTTGTTATAGTACCTCCGACGTTCAAAAGTTTGCAGTTTTATTGGCCTCAGTACATTAGTTGTAGCTACATGACCTTTTAATGTGTTGTTGAGTGCCTCCATGGTCGAGTGGTCAGCATGCTAACTTCTCACTCCGAAGGTCCCGGGTTCGATTCCCGGCCCACAGAGTCTGGATGTGTGCGTGTAATCGCGAATGTGTGTGTATAAAGTAAAGAAAATGAAAACCCAACGTTCAAGAACCTAAAGTCAACGAGTTGTTTCTAAAGCAAAGCCCTCAATATGACCATAGACGTTAAAGGGGGCTATATAAATGCAGCAATTTTAAAAGTGAATTGTTACAATTTCTATCAACCGCCCTTCGTGGTGTAATGGTTACCATGCTAAATTTATATGCCCAAGATCGCGGGCTCAAACCCGGCGGAGGACGATGGATTTTTTCGGGTGTAAAAATTCTTAGCATGGCTTCTTTCGGATGGGAAGTAAAGCCGTCGGTCCCGTGTCGTAGATTTATGGCACGTAAAAGAACCTCAAGCCTGATAGAAAGGCCTCTGAGCAAAATTAAGCGGTCTTTCACGCCCAATTTAGAATGGGACGCTGAGAACCATAGCAGTTAAAGAGCGTCCATAAATAACACGCCATTTCCATTAAGTATCTTGATGTATAAGATTTTATAGCAATAGTTTGTTGGAGAACGTCTTGCGAAAGTAACTTGTGTGTGTGTGTGTGTGTTTTGTTTGTTTGTTTTTTAATTTATTCTTTTAATAGTAAGCTCATGGTACCTCTTAAAAGATTTATTTCTGTGAAATGTGTATCTCGAATTTACGGAGGAATACAATACTTCTAACTGTAGGTACGCAATATAGAAAGGAAAAAAATAAAGAATCAGTATAAGTAGAGATACATCCACTTAAGGCCGAGAAAGGACACGTGCACGAGAGAAACCGAGAAAGAGAAATAAGGAAGGAAGAAGGATAAAAGCGGAGAGCAATGAAAGTCACCTGCTCTATTTTCGCTACATTAAGCAACACGGTTGAGGAGCAGCAAATCCTTATAGCAGGCAGCTAAGTGGAACTGAAAGACAGCACATTAGCACCTGACGTCGTCCCTTACCAGCAGTGCTATCAGGATTCATCAGCAACGGCTCGTGCAATTCACTATGGAGTGCAGGTACAGAGCAGACAAGCAGTGTAGTCGGGCTTCTTCAGCGGCGGCTCTGCCAGATGACTACAGAGTAGAGGTAGAGAACGGTTCCTTATAAGCAGTGTGGTTCAACAGCAGCGGCTGTGGCAGCTCATGGAGTAGAGATAACGGACACTATATTCCTTAACAGTAGTGAATGTAACCTGGTTCAACAAAAATGGCGTTGATAGATGCTTATGGAGTAGAGGTAAATGACAGTCAACTATGTTTGTTCCTCACAAGCACTGAGTGTAGACAGTACTCGTGGTTCACCAGTGGCAGCAGCTCTGGTAGGTGACTATGTAGTACATGGAAATGGAGTTTTATTTACCTCTGTAACTGTGGTTCACGGGGTCCCATTCTATATTGGGCATGAAAGACCGCTTAATTTCGCTCAGAGGCCTCTTATATCAGGCTTGAGGTTCTTTTACGTGCCGCAAATCTACGACACGGGACTAACGGCTTTACTTTCCTTACGAAGGAAGCCATGTTGAGGATTTTACGCCCGAAAAAATTCATCGTCCTCCGCCGTGTTTGAGCCCGCGAGACTATGTAGCCGAGGTATAGAGCAACCAATAACATTCCGTATTAACAGTATAGACCCGATTCATTAGCAGTGACTAGTAGAGATTATTATACAGACTGCGTTCCTTACCAGTAGTGCAGTCGGGGTTCATCACCTGCGACGCGTCTATAAAGTGCAGATGAACACCGCAAACTTATACCTACTGTTAAACTTCAGTTTCAACATTCCTTTCTGGCGAAAAGAAATACTAGTAGCATGGGAAAATGCATTATAGAATTTATCTGAAACCTGAGTTGGAACCTCGGAGAGGTTATCTGCCTGAATAAGATTTTTCCAAAGTTTTCCTTATCCCGACAAGATAAACGTCGGCTAACTATGTTCTAGGGACCCTGAATCCTTTAAGAGCATTTCAACCATTTCGTCCATTCAACTTCGATAATATCTACCCGATAAAAAGAACCAATTAATCAAAGCACCCTGTTTTATGAAAAATATATCCAAATATTTTTCTTATTTACTCCCTATTACACAAAATTAATCATGGTTATAATATAATACATATTTAATAGCAGGTTCCAAACGCATGCAGGAAGCTAAAACAAGAGTGTACATACCTGCGTTGTAACACATAACCTTTGCATGAGCTTGGGATAAACAAGAAACGGCATTTGAAAGTGTATTACTTAAAATAGAAAATTCAAAACAAGGTCAGTACCTAATGTTGCAATAAAAGCACATCTAATCGGACACAATGTGTATATTTTAACGAGCCCAGCATTTCCGAAATAATTTATTATTTCTCTCTTATGGTTACACAGTTTTGCGATTGAAGAGGATTCCATTAAGAATACCAGATACTTTGCCAAAAACTCTAACATGTTATCCTTTATTTGTAAAAGAAAAGTTGTTATCCTTTAGGGGGGGAAATTTGTGGAACATATTTACCTTGTTACTTTCTCTATACGTACTATGTACATAGTGTATAGAGAAGGTATTGTATTGCACCCAAAAATTCGATACCGAGATTTCACCACAAATATATGTTTTGAGAATCCCTGAACCCAAAAAAAGAATGTTTAGAAAAATGTCGTATGTGTCTTTGTGTGCGCGTGTGTGTGTCTGTGGGCAGCATAGTTCAAAAATGAAAAGACCGTTTTAAAAACCAAACTTGTATTTAGGTTTGGTATCTTCCAAGGATGCGACACGAAGATTTTCAAGAAAATCTCCCCACCCCAAACTACCCTTTACATGGAAAAAAAATTGAAAATTTTGATTTGCTAAAAAATGGCTAACGATTTTTATTAAAATCTCGTAAATTTAAGGTATTTACTTGACAAATAAAATGTATATCTTGAATTTTCAGGGAATAGCCTCTGAAGACTACTTTACTCTCGATGAATTTTACGGATTTTGCATAACTGCTAAACCGCAAGAGATGAACAAAAACTTACCACTTAAAAATGTAGAGCGCATTAAAACACACAATTTATGTTACATTTTTTTCGTGGAGTTGATCGTTTTTAAGATATCCCTTGTTTATGTTTTGAGCTATGAAAAACTTATACTTCAAAAACAAAACAAAACTTCAATTTGTCAACTCTGTCCATACAAACAAAGGAGCTTCAGTCACATAGCAACCAGCTTTTGACCATCACTTTAACCAATTGTACTCCCTTATTTCGATTCTGCTTATAAGGAAACAAGTAATAAGGCTATAAGTAATTTTTTCTCGATTAGCATGAAGTAAATAGAAGTAAGAGCTTTTTAACAATAATTTGTTGCAGATATGTAGAGAAAGTTATGTGAATGTAACACATCAGATTTTATTTTTACTTTCTCTTCTTAGTACATTGGTAGAGAAGATACTGTATTCCACCCAAAAATCCGATACCGAGATTCAACTGAAAATAAGCGTATTAGGGCCCCTTGTATACAAACATGTTTAGAAAGAGGTCCATGCGTTGTTTGTGTCTGTGAATAATATACCTAAAAACCGGGAAATTCATAAAATACCAAACTTAATAATTCAGTTCAGCATTTTCCAAGGATTTGACACGAAGATTTTCAAAACCGAAAAATTTGTTAAAATTTAAAGCTTGGTAATTCAGTTCAGCATCTTCCAAGGGTTTGACACGAAGATTTTCAAGAAAATCCCCGACCTCAAACTACCCTTTACACGGAAAAAAGTTTCGAAAATTATTTTCTCAAAAATGGCTAACGATTTTTGTTAAATTATCTGGGAACAGCTTCCTAAGAGCTCTTCATTCTGGATGGTTTTTGTGTAACTGATAAATCGCAAGAGATACACAAAAACTTAAAACAAAATGTAGATCTCGTTAAAACAGATCTATGTCATATACCTTTTTTTGAGTTTTCTGAAATATTCTTTAATATTATTCTTTATTATTTCCTATTTTAAAATGCTTTTCTCAAACGGGATGTCGTCATTCGGTTCCTAACTGTTTGGTTGTACACCTAGCTATGCAAAGACAATCGAATTAATTGTATGGCAGTGGCAGCTTTTAAAAGATTTGACTGTCACTTTAACCTTGGGCATTTCTTTTTTTTTTTTTTTTTCTACTTATAAGGAAGCAAGTAATATGATATTTACGCCTACTCGTTTATGATGAAATAGATAAAAGAATAATATTTTACAAGAATACGTAATTTGTTTGCAGTATAGGTGGAGAACGTGATGTTAATGAAACTTCAGATTTTTTTAAAGTTGGCTGGCTTCAATATCAAGCTTGGTCTCCCCCCCCCCCTCTCTCTCTCATTCTCTTATGAAAATTAATTCCGGTTTTTTTTTTTGTACTTAGGGAAACTCAAACCATGCATTTTCAGTAAAATATTCTTTTTTTAACTTTTGGAAGGAAATGTGAACTGAAATGTGAATGTGATCTACGGTAAAAATATTATTTTTTTTTTTCAACCTTTTCGTATGTGGGATTTACACCCCCTCAGAACTTAACAAGCCAGGTTCAGAGGTTGAGGAGCAGTCAGTGGACCAGAGAGAACTCAGGATGAGTAATCAGCCTGATGCTGGCATGAGCCTTTCTGAACTCAAGGTCGCGGGTTCAAACCCGACCCAGACATGTTTTTTTACGTATGCTGCGACAGCCCCATGCCAGAAGATTTACCGGCATTTTAAAGAACCTCTGCGAGACGAAATTCCGGCACACCGGCAGCGCCAATATGATCCTGGAAAATGACAGCGTCGTTAACAAACAAATTAAAAAAAAAACTGGTATAAATGAGGAAAAAGATATGAAGTTATGGTGAAATGGATTAAAGGAAAGTAGATGATGGAGCAGATGATGGAATGTATGACGGGTAAACCAGAGAACCCCCAGACTTCGCTTTGTCTATCAAAACCTCATATTCAGTCTCATGGGATTGTACCTTGCTGACTTTGCCAAGGTGTCGCCCAAAATTAATAAAACCACACTTACAAAATTCTACAGTTCACAGAATTTTTAGCACCATAAGTTGTTTATCAAGACAGGGCTCCCCCGTATGAACATGACGTTAAAGCAGGCATACAAATAAATCAAAAGTAATACCTGCTGTGAGATAAGCAAGCTATGTTAGAAATGCCATGTATAATAACGTAATTGAAATGCATGCACCCAAGTATGTCGACAAGAAATCATGAAGTAGCGCCCCATCCTGTTACCAAACAACAAACCAATTTACTACGGCGGTTTGACTTTGTCATCAAGTTTACGTCGCACACTTAAACCCCTCCCTTTTCCAGTCTGCTCATGTCACTTCCTTTAAATTTCATCACATGGCGCTCATCAAACTTCCGGTCTAAGGCACAGGTTTCATCTATCCAGTGGCGGATTCAAAAATATATATTTCGTTTTATTTTACACGTTTTGGCACATTTTCTGCTGCAGACTTGAAGAATATTGGCACATTTCAAAGTAATATCCAGGCCTCTTAAAACTTAACGAGTTTTTGGCGTCAAGTTGAATGTAGCGAGCTGAAAATGTTAAACCATTCTATGATACATGCTAGATACGTGATTGCTGTTTAATACATATGTTTTTTACATTTGTTTCCGATTGCTAGAGATTAAAACCAAAAGATTAAGCGACATACTTGTAAGCTTATATTATAAGCAAATATTGTTCTCTTGGGGAGTTTATATTTAGTTCTGTAAACGTAAAACTTTACATTTACGTTTAATTCAGCGCTTGGTACTAATGCTACAGTTTGTCGCAATAAGGCAATTTGATTTATAATTTAGGTAAATGTAAACTATTATAATCGTAAGTGTCTTAAACCTTCAGAACTAAAATCCATGTTACACTCGCATGATTTTCTCTACCTATTCTACAACAAACTACTGTTAAAAACCATATTTCTACACTTTGACGTTAATCCAGACAAACGTTTGCATAAATACTTAAATTATTGCACACCAGTTATAGCATACAAAGAAAAAAGGCAGTACACTAGGCTAGTGCGATAGTCAAATATTTTAAAAGCTGGCCGCTATATGATGAGTTTTAATCTTTTGCTTGATCAGGTACAAGAAAAACGAATATTGACATCCCATTTGAGGAAAGTATAAGCATTTTAACTGACACTAATAATAAGGAATATCTCGGAAATGGTCAACTTCACAGAAATAACAAGATCTACATTTTTGTGTATTGAGTTTTTGTCTATCCTTGTGGTATGCAAAAGCCATCTAAAATGATGAGAACATCAAGGATATTCCCAGAAAATTTAAAATATCATATATTGTATGTGTCATCTAAATAGTTTTAATATATGGTATTTTAAT
This sequence comes from Hymenopus coronatus, assembly GCA_030762935.1. NCBI lineage: Eukaryota > Metazoa > Arthropoda > Insecta > Mantodea > Hymenopodidae > Hymenopus > Hymenopus coronatus. The sequence continues at coordinate 39,535,587 of CM060883.1, forward strand.
CAAAATTATTACAATCATTTTTGACAATATATTTCGAAAAATATTCTATGGAAACGAATAGTTTGGGGTGGTGCTATTTTCCTGAATATCTTTGTATTGCATCCATGGAAGATACGGAATTTAAATTACCAAAGTTTGGGATTTAAGAGACTTTTTGTTTTTGAGTCCTGCTGCAGACATACGCGCAGACACGCGCTTTATTTATTCATTCACTGGTCCTCAAAACATGGTTTTCGGTGAAATATCGGTACCGAATTTCGGGTGGAATATAATACCATCTCTACCTACTATGTGCAATGCACATAACAGACAAAAGAAAAAGCTGACGATATATAAATTTGGTTGAAAATCAAAGCGTTTCCTGTGGAGGGTCTCTTAAGCACGACTTTTGCGGCTAAGCTGTATGTAGGGGTTGCATTTTTATATAGAATAGTTTGTTTCAAATTGATATATGCCAATACAAATTTAGGGGTAATTCGGAAAAAAAAATGTCATTTTAGGATTATCCAAAACACGCATACATTTAACCATTGTAGCTGATTTTATATCTCATCAAACATACACCAAATGGTTACATACAGTGTCCCGTTACATATTTCCTTCCAGGCACACAAGGAATAGAGAAAGCTGAAGTGAAAATCAAACCTTTAAAAACAGAATCCAGCTGTGTTGTGAAATTTCATTATCTCTCCACCATAACGCGAGACAACTTTATGGTAATTGGTCTTCAAAATATGTAAAGCATTGGAAAATTCAAAATAGGAAGAATATCTCGGAAATATACATCCTGTACCACAAACACCCACCCGCTAACAATCGGTCTATCTATCCATCCGTCCATCTATCTACCTATCCATCCATCCGTCTATCTATTCATTATCCATCCATCCACCCATCCTTTTATCTATCTATTCATACCATCCAATGCTTTTGTAAGATACCGTCTCTTTTATGGTTTACCAGTACACAAAATTATACAAAAGCAATTCAGAATGAAGAGGACTTTGCAGGCCATTCTCAAAAAAATTCAAAATATACATTTTATTAGTGATGCAAACATCTTAAGCTTCTAGTGTTTTAATCAAAATCGTAAAAACAATTTTTTTTAAAAAATAAAATCAAGGAAAAAATCTTTATGTCAGGGACAATTGCAGTGGGGGATCTTCTTGAAAATCTTTGTTTTGCACGAACTTAATAAGTCTAGTATTTATCCAACATTGCACACTTCTTATACTTGTTAGTATGCACACACCTTATACTTTCTCTACACGTACTACGTACATAGTGTATAGAGAAGGTATTGCATTCCACCCAAAAACCCAATATCGAGATTTCATCGGAAATAAACATTTTAGGGTCTCCTGTATAAAAAAAGCATTTTTAGAAAAGCATCCGTCTGTATACGTATGCATGTCCGTGTGTCTGGCAACACTATAACTAAAAAAATGAAAGGTCGGTAAAATACCAAGCTTGGTATTTAAGTTTAATATCTTCCAAGGATGCGTCACGAACATTTTGGGAAAATCCCCTCACCCCAAACCACCCTTTATATGGAAAAAATGTCGAAAACGCTTATTTTCTCAAAATGGCTCCAACAATTATGAATAAAATACCAAATATTAAATATATTTATATGAAAAATAAAATGTACATTTTGAATTTTCAAGGAGTAGTCTCAAATCCTCTTTATTCCGCATGAGGTTTGCTGAATTTTGCATAATGGTAAGGAATGGACAAAAGCGTACTACACAAATAGTGAAGATCTCCTTAAAAGAATGTCATTTGCGGTTTTCTTGTAGTTGACCGTTTTTCAGATATTTCCGGTTATTGGTTTCAGTTTTCAACCACCTAACTTTTCTCAAAATTGGCCATGCAAAGCGAACTGAAATTGTTTCACATAGTGACCCGCTTTTAAATGATTTGACTATCGCTTCAGTATAGTGTATTCCCTTAAGCCACTTTTACTTACATTGACGCAAGTAATTAGACCAATTCTGCTAATGTTTTTTCTCAATTAACATGATTTAGATAAAAGTAATCTTTTGTAAGAATAGTTTCTATTTGGAGAGATTTTTTCTAAGTTATGTGAATGGAGCACATCACACGTTTTACTTTCTCTAACACGTATGTACATATAATGTACATAGTAGCTAGAGAAGGTATTGTATTCCATCCAATGCAAGATGGAGATTTCACCGGAAATGTATGAAATGTGTTTTTCATATAAAGGGTGTGAAGGTTCTCCCGAAATTCCTTGTGTCCTCTTCTTAGAAAATACTGAACCTAAATACCAAGTGCGGTATTTAACGGCCTTTTGCTGTCTATAGAAAGATACACATACCTTTTACTAAAAAATATTTTTTTTATTCAGGGGATACTAAAACATTTTTCGGTGAAATCTCGGAATCGAATTTTTGGGGTGGAATACATCTTCTCTAGCTAATATGTAGATTATATGTGTATACGTCCTATAAAAATTGAAAATAGAAACCCACGACAGTACACATTACTCGTGCACCAAAGGTAACTGCCGCCCATATGACTGCAATTATATGGGGGGGGGGGATTTATTTAAAAAAAAAAAACTGATATGTTTCAGTCACATGACTATATCTCTGCAATCAATTATTGTTGAAACTTTATTCCTCTACTTACTTAACATTAATCGATAAAAATTTGATGTGTTACACTCACATGACTTTCTCTAGCTCTTCTATAAACTTCTTACATAAGATTATTCTTCTTTCTGCACCTGTTAATCGAGGTACTCATTAGCACAATGTTCTTATTATTTAATTCCTTATAAGTAGGAAGAAAATAAGGGAATACACTAGGCTAAACCGATAGTCAGATGTTTTAAAAGCTGTCGTTATACGATTGTCATTACAAATCGCTTCTTTTCTTGGACAGGAGTAGAACAAAAGAAAAACGGACACTCCGGTCTGAGAAAAGTATAAGTACTTCACAACTGAAACTAATAACAATGAGTATCTCGAAAATGGTAAGCTCCACGAGGAAAATGTATATGACATAACTTGTGTATTTTAACAAAAGCTACATTTTTTGTATAGTAAGTTTTGGCCTATCTCTTACGGTTTACTAGTTATGGCAAATTAAGCAAAATTCATCCAGAATAAACAGGTTTTCAGAGGCTATTCCCAGAAAATTGAAGATATACATTTTATTTGTCAGGCAAATATCTTTAATATACGATATTTTAATCAAAATCGTTGGAGCCATTTTTAAGAAAATCAAATTTTTCGAAAAAAGTTCCATGTAAAGGGTAGTTTGGGGTGGGGGGATTTTTCTCAAAATCTTCGTGTCGCATCCCTGGAAGATATTAACCTTAATACCAGGTTTGGTATTTTAGCTACTATTCGTTTTTGAGTTATCGTGTTCACAGAGACACACACACACACACACACACACGGACCTTTTCCTGAAAATGTTTTTTATGGATACAGGGGGTTCTAAAACATGTATTTCCGGTGAAATCTCGACATCGAATTTTTGGGTGGAATGCAATACTTCTCTACCCCTATGTACATAGTACATACGGGGCTAGAGAAAGTAAAAAATTGACAGAAAGGGTCTTATTACCTGGTTCCTTGCAAGTAGAAAGGAAATAAGGGAGTACCATAGGCTAAATCGATAGTCAAATCAATTAAAAGCTGGTTGCTAGGTGATTGAAGTACCTTGGAGTGGACAGGAGTTGACAAATTCCCGTATAAGAAAAGTGCAAGTATTTTAAAGCTGAAACTATAACAAGGAATATCTCAAAAACCATCAACTCCATGAAAAATGTATATTACATAAATTGTGTGTTTTAACGAGCTCTACATCTTTTCTGTGGTACGTTTTTGTCTATCTCTTTACGATTAACCAGTTATTGAAAATTCGGAAAAATTCATCCAAAACAAACATGTCTTCAGAGGCTATTCCCAGAAAATTGAAGTACATTTATATGTCACACAATATCTTCAACATAAGAGATTTTAATCAAAATCGTTAGAGCGATTTTTGAGATAGTCAAACTTTTTAAAAATTGTTCAATGTAAATGCTAGTTAGGGGCGGAGGGACTTTCTTGAAAATCTTCGTGTCGCATCCTTGGAAAATACCAAGTTTGGTATTTAATGGTGTTTTCGTTTTTGAGCTATGCTGCCCACAGACACACACACACACACACGGACATTTTTCTAAAAATGCTTTTTTTGATTCAGAGGGTCTTAAAACATTAATCTCCGGTGAAATCTCGGTATCGAATTTTGAGTGAAATACGCTATCATCTCTATACACTATGTGCATAGTATGTACAGAAAAAATAACAATAACAGTAATAATAATAAATAATAACAATAATAATAATAGTAATAACGAGGGTCGACTGCTAAATCCCACGCCTCTCAATGAAAACAGCATTTAAAAAATTTGATGTGTTCCATTCACATGACTTTCTATACATCTCCGCAACAAATAATTGTTAAAAAGCTTATGCTTCTATTTACCTCACTCTAATTGAGAAAAAATTAGCAGAAATGAAGGCTATTCCCAGAAAATTTAAGACATACATTTTATTTGCCAGGTAGGTATCTCTAATATACGGTATTTTAATCAAAATCGTTACAGACATTTTTGAGAAAATAAAAATGTTCGAAAAAAGTTACATGTAAAGGGTAATTGGGGTGGGGGGATTTTGTTGAAAATCTCGAAATCGTCTTATTCGTTTTTCAACATAATCTCCTGAAAGGCTAATACATTTGTCATATCAGTGTTCTAATTTAATTAAACCATCTCTTTAGTGATATTTATCAAGGTCCTCAAAATAGCTGTTTACCGCATCAATGATCTCCTCGTTGCTGTGAAATCTTCGTCCTCCAAGACATTTTTTGAGTTTTGGGAACAGGTGGTAGTCAATGGGTGCTAGACCTGGCGAAAAGGGTGGATGTTCAAGCATTTCCAACTTAAATTCGCACATTTTTCCCCATTGCAATGACTGAACGATGGGCCAGAGCATTGTCGTGATGAAACAATTTTTTTTTTTTTTTTTGTGTCAAATGAGGTATTTTTCTTACTCAAACGTTTCAGTAAGCTTGCGTAGTAAACACCAGTGATACTTTTACTGTTTTCCAAGTAACCAATAAAAATAATTCTCTGTACATCCCACAAAACACTCGCCATAACCTTATCAGCTGACAAAACTGACTTTGCCTTTTTTGGAGTTGATTCACCTGGCGCAATCCAGTTTCCACTGTGATTTACTTTCTGGAGTGTAGTGATGTATCCAAGTTTCATCCATATTAATAAGACGTCTCAAAAATGCACTGGGATTTTTACGGTAGAGCTCCACATTCTTAACAGAAACAGTTTTTCTTTACAACTTTTGAGCAAGTGTCAACAAACGCGGCACCCATCGTGTACAGACCTTCATTACTTAAAATATTACCTGCACGTTCTTTTGATATGTTTACAGTCTCTGATATCTCAAACAACTTTAATCTGCGGTCTTCCAGTATTAAACGACGAATGTTTTCAATGATCTCCGGAGTTGTCACTTCTACAGAGCGTCCAGAGCAAGGATCATCACTAGTGCTCGATTGTTCCATTTTGAACTCTGCAACCCACTTTTTAATCATTGAAAACAAAATGGGCAGTCTTTCATCGTACTGTCCAATTCCTCCTTGATTTCTTTAGGCGTTAATCCATTCAAATGGAAGTATTTAATCACTGCTCGTTTTTCCAAATCCTCCATTTTCGTGAAAACTCTAATGCTGTCATTCGAAAACTAAACAAGCTATTGACCTGTAACTATGGATACAGGCTAGTCTTGAGTTAAAACTATCCGATGCTACCGTCTAACTGACCTAGTGCGCCATATCTGTGTGAGGCCCGGGACTTATCAGCCGACAGTATTATACTTTTCCTTTTCAGGGGTATATGGTAACGAAAGACAATGTCGTCAATCCTAATGAACAAATGCTTACAAGATTTTGTATGAGACGAGACAAGCAGATCGTCCTCACAGTTGAAGAGGTGGACAACTTCAGCAGTCTTCTGGGGGTATAGATACGACTATTTAGGAATCTTCCGAGATGGCAGACCTTTGGAAACCGAGCACTGTTTCGTGTGTTTAACCTTCTATTGTGAGAGCTGTAGAAGTGAGTAATTGTCACTTCGAACCTTGGAAACGCATGAGCTGCACTAATAACTGATTTTCTATTTCATGTTATACTTTAAATTCCATATTATTTGCACGTGTATGTAGGGTTTGGATGCCTCAATGCATCTGTCCTGGCTCTGCAGTTCTGAACCGCCACTGCTCAAGAGAGAATGTTAGTCTGCCGTAAAACTTCGGAGCTTTTAGCACCCACAAACAGGCCCGTTTCTACTTTACCCGAAATGAATATAAAGTGGTTGTGATGCCATAAACCTGGGGACAGAGTGTCCTGATGGCTTGTCTAACACAATGTGGCGGTGTTACAGTCACAGGGTGAACCACAAATACGACCACGAGTTTACTTTGTTCTTTTGTTCTTTTGTTTCCAAATCGTTTCATTACTACAGCATATAAGATGGGAACTCGTAAACGGGAGGTCCAAAGTTCCCGACAGGATCGTCCCCCCTGCTTTGTTTTTTCCAGATTGCCTTCTATCCTTAATTGGCAAATGCCGGGGAGGAACCTTAAAGTCAGGATGGCACGCTTCTATCCCAAATTCCATTTCCCAGGCATTACTTCATTTCAGCGTCCATTACTGATGCCATTTGCAGTAAAAATAGGAGCTGAACACAACCATCACTCCTAATATCACTCCGCTATAATTACAATATATACCCCATCACATATATAATGGCACTTCGCTCGCTAACACTAGGTGTTAAAATACCGGTTAGTTAATATTTTTGCAACTCAAGTTATCGAGCATAATCACGGATGGTGGTGTCTTTCAGCACAGGTAGGCTGGCTGGTTGGAGAGATAAAGTGGACCATACCACTCAAGGTAAATCCCAGAAGTGCTATCGAATTATAACGAGATTTTTCTCGATATTTCCCAGTCTTACCTATCGCAAAATCTGGAACTCCTGAGATTATTGTGCCAGTCGCACATTTATTATGCTAAATTTCAATCACAAAATTGATTTACCATCGCTTGTTAGCGCTATGCTAACCCAAAGGTGAATGCATGTTCACGGGTGTTGACTGTGAGTCCAGGTTGACCCGGGAGTAAAATCGAGAGACCTTTCTGCTCCTGCTATACCCGTACGATCGACCTGGTAAGTCTTCTCATGCCCTAGAATAGATATTTAGCGAATTATTACTGACTTACACATACTGTTAAATCAGGTAATAGCTTATTCTTCTTGCTATTTGAATGTTCAATTTTGTTTTAACTGCTTATACAGTTTATAATTGGTTGTTTATAATTTTTTCACGTTTGTTATGACTGTACCTTGTTATTATTTTCTCTACTTCGTATAAAGAAGGCATTACATTCCACTAAAAATGTCGATACCAAGGTTTCACTGGAAATATGCGTTTTAGGGTCCCTTGAATAGAAAATGTATTATAAAAAAAAAAGTCCTGTGTATGTAGGGGGAGAGGGGTGCGTGCACCTAAGTCAAAAACGAGTCTTCGTATTGCGTTCTTGGAAGAACGAAACTTAAATACCAAGTTGGTATTACTGGAGCTGTTCGTTTTTTAATTACTCTGTTCCCACAATACAAACACACGGGCGAGCATTTGTAGGGTTAGAGGGGCATTGAAAACCTATATTTCCTCTACTTACTATAATAGGTGCTAAGCAAGACCATACACTTCTCAGGTGAATTTAAAAAAAAAAAAAAAATACAGAAATAGTAGACCTAGTTAGAAAAGATATGCCCCTCCTCGCCAGCAACTGTTGCTGATATCATTAGGGGCAGTTTGCCTCAAAACACAATTTTGTCATCCATCACAAGTTGTTGCCACAGAGGATGCTTATTTTTCTGTACCCGTAAAAAATGTAATTTTGCAATGCGATCTTCTTGACAACTCCTTGTACAGCATTCTGAATTCTGAAAAAGTGTTCTTTGCTCTTCTTTCTAAACCCCAGTCTTCATCTTTTCCGGATACTCATCTTCATTCCGTATCTCCTTAGCAAATTTCTTCTTTCCTTAGCAGTGCCCCATCAGCAGCAAATGCTATTAGCATTAATTAAAACGACTTTAGTTTCTATTGGTTACCCGCAGAGCTGTTATGATGTTTCATGTCTTGGAGGTAGTTCATTACCAAAAGATGAAATTACACAACAATAGTAGGGGAGCGTGTGCCTGACAGCCTTTGTGACAATGGTGTTTACTGTTAGACACAGTAGTTATTGTCTTGGGTAACACAAAAGAGTTACAATCATAAAGCTGTATAACACAGTAGCAGAGGAAGTATCATCACTTTGCTCCACTCCTTCTGGACCATTCCTCAGCAACTTAACTGCAATGATGAGATAAAAGTGGCTCTTGAAAAATCTGATGCGTTACATTCAGATGATTTCACTTACAAACTAGTATGAAATCTCACTTTCCTATTTCATGTTACTCTAAATAAACGTTTGTAGAAATAATTTCATTGCACATTCCGTTTTAGGCACAAGGCGAAGTTCATGGTGATTTGGCACTCAAAAAAATTGTTGTATCTGAAAATTCAAAGCAATAGTAACAAACAAATGACTAATTGCCCAAGAATTGACATTATCTGTATCCTTAAAGATATATACATTTTCGTGTAGAAAATTCTGTTTATATCTTATTGCTTGCTCCTTACATAAAATTATACGAATTCATTCCGAATAAAGAGACCTTCACAGGATATTCTACATAATTCAATTTACATATTTTATTAATTACTTAACTTATGTAACCATACTATAATTCATTTAAAATACAAACATATTTAAAAAAAATGAACAGTAAACATAAATTACTGTCCGGATTTTATTGAAAATCATTCATTCTTCATTAATGACAATTCCATCTTCATTATGCATTCTTGGAAGAATTAGATAGGATGTGTGATATTCCTCCGAAATTTCGTTTTGGAGTTACATTGCTGTCTCTTTCATACACCTTATTTTTTTACAAAAATGTTTTTCTTTCTTATTGAACCTCAAAAAAATAATTTTTGACAAAATGTCGATATTGAAAATTCGACTGGAATATATTTCCTCTTTTAGGGAAGATGATACAGATTCTATGTATATGCCTGCGAAGAACTTTTAACTCAAAAACCAAAAGTTGTATGGATTAAAATATTTCACAATTTAACTCAGGCATATTTTAAGGATTGACAACGAAAATTTTATTTATTTGTTTGATTTGGCTCCAACCCGTTCAAATCAAGGCATTATATGAATGAACAATTCATTATTTTTATATCCAAGAAAAAATTATTATTTTATTTTTTCAATTTTCTGTGAAATGTTCTTCAGCCTAACAAATCATGACATCGTCTAAATAAAGGAAATGTAGAGAAAAACAAATCACAATGTTGTAATAATTTAAGAAAATTATCTGAAGATGGTATAAATAGTCAATAGTTTAAGCAGTGCGTTTTGAAATATTTTTATGCAGATGCTCTTTTACATCGTATGACCAAGAGACGCAAAATATTAAGAGAAATTTGCCAAATTATCAATTTTCTTACTACGAAAATATGAGATAAGAAAATCTTTAATATAAATATTTTATACTGTAACGTATTGGAACTAATTCACTTCATTAACTAAAAGACATGCTTCTGAAATTTTCCATATTTAGTAATAAAATATCAAACGAAACAACAAATTATAAGATAGATTTTAATCACTGCGAACTCTGAAATTCTGTTCGTCTTTGCTCAACTAATTGCAATACGCCACTTACAACATTCGTTAGCGAAAAAAGTTGTGTTCCACAACATCTCTATACCAAATTGTTGTTACTGAAATCAACAACAAGGAATATCTCTGAAATGGTAAATTCCACGAAAAAAATGTATATGACATATAGGTTGTACGTTTTACCAACATGTACATTTTATGTGTAGTAACTAACCTCTTCCTCATGTTTTATGGTTTACCACTTATGCCAAAGTTATTTACATGAAGAGGTATTCAGAAGCTATTCCCAGAAAATTCAAGATATAGATTTTAGTGGTCATGTAAATCCTTTAACATACGCTATTTTAATAAAAATCGTTAGATCCATATAAGAGTAGTTTAGATTAGGGGGATTTTCCTAAAAACCTTTGTGTCACAACCGTGGAAAATGCTTAACTTAAATACTAAGTTTGCTATCTTACCGACATTTCGTTACTTAGATATTGCGTTCACAGTCACACAGATACAAACGCGCGCAAACCTTTTTCTAATAATGTTTTTTTTAGAGGACCCTAAAACTTTATTTCTGGTGTATTGACATCGAATTTTAGGAAGGAAAACAATCCCTTATCTGTCTACTGTATACTTAACACAGTAAATGTAGAGAAAGTAATAACATTCTCACAAGAACAGAGACCATTTAATTTCATATGTGACGTCACATATGAAATCGACTAATTTCATAACTGTACCCCACTTATTAGAACGATGTTTGGACTATTACAGACCCGCTTTATTAGAAAGAATGGTTTAACTGTTCTAAATGTGTTTCATAAACACTGCCCAATATACCAAAACACAATTTTGACAGCAGAAAAGGTGACCACTGAGTCCTGAATTACAATAAGCAAAATGAATAGAATAGAAAGTACAGAACAAATTACAGATAAAAGCTACAAATTGTCAAACTAAGAAAACTAACATAAGAATACTTTTAAAATAATCTGATGTTACATTCACAGGAGTTTCTCTACATGTTCTGCAACAAACTATTTTAGCAAAAGCTTATTCTTCTATCCACTTCACATATTATTTAAACATTAGCGAAATACTATTATTACAAACTTCCTTGTAGATATGCGAGAATAAACAAGTACGCTAGGCTAAAGCAATAGTATTATCTTTTAAGACCCGTTCGCTATATGTTGCAATATCATATGGTGTTCTCTTTGCTTGAACAAATGAAAGGAAATAGAAAAAGGGTTTTACATTTGTGTGTAAGTATTTTAAATTTGAAACCACAAAACTAGAACTGTATCTGTAACTTCAGAGGTTATTTCCAAAACATTCATGATATACTTTTAACATAAAATATTTTAAACATATATTTTAAGAAAAAAAACTCTAAGCCATTTTAGAGAAAATCAAAATTTACAAAAAATGTTCCTGTAAAGAGTAGTTTAGGGAGGAAGAATTTTCTTAAAAATCTTCGTGTTGCATTCTTGAAAAAAGCTGAACTTGAATATCAAGTTTGGTATTTAATCTATTTTTCGTTTTTGTGCTAGGCTGTTCGGAAATGCAAACATGGAACGTTTTCTAAAAATATTTTTTTTAGATTCAGGGGTCTTCAAAACAGATGTACCTACCGGCGAAATCACGATAGCAATACTTTCTTTAGCTACTGTGTAGGTGCATATCACTATCTAGACAGTAAAAATCTTATGTGTACCATTCACACGACTTTCTCCATATCCCTGCAACAAATTATTCTTAAAAAGTTTATACTTTTATTTACTTTATGCTAATCAGAAAAAAATAGCAGAAATAGTCTAATTACTCGCTTCCTTGTAAGTAGAAGCGAAATAAGGGACAACTGTAGGTTAAAGTGATAGTCCAAAGCTATTTGATATGTCAATGAAGTTCCTTTGTCTATATGGATAGGAGTTGACAAGTTCCTGTATGAGAAAAGTATACGTTTTTCATAGCAGAAACCAAATATAAGGAATGTCACAAAAACGACGAACTCCACGAAAAAAATGTATATAACATAAATTGTGTGTTTTAATGTGCTCTACATTTTTTGTGTAGTAAGTTTTTTGTCCATCTCTTACGGTTTAGCAGTTATTCAAAATTTAGTAAAATTTCATTCAGATTAAACTACTCTTCAGAGGCTATTCCCAGAAAATTCAAGATATACATTTTATTTGTCAGGTAAACATGTTTAATATACGAAATCTTAATCAAAATCGTTAGAGCCATTTTTGAGAAAATCAAAATTTTCGAGAAAAAAAATCCATGTAAAGGCTAGTTGGGAGTGGGGGGATTTTTCTCAAAATCTTCGTGTCGCATCCCTGGAAGATATTAAACTTAAATACCCAGTTTTGAATTTTACCGACTTTTCGTTTTTGAGTTATCGTGTTCACAGGCACACGGACACGGACACACACACACACACACACACACACACACACACACACACACACGGACCTTTTTGTGAAAATCCTTTTTTTGGATATTGGGGACCCTAAACATATATTTCCAGTGAAATCTCGGTATCAAATTTTTGGTGGAGTGCAATACTTTCTCTATACACTATGTACATAGTACGTATGGAGAAAGTAAAAATAAAATAAATAAGAGTATGAATAAAACTCATCTAAGATAATAAGAATCATGGTATAAGAATAAGCACCCACTATTAATATTTACCTACATATATATTTATAGTCATAAGAATAACACGTGTTAACAAAATATAAATGGTGACGCAGGATTTTTAAAGAATTTTTAATTAAACAATTGTGTCGCGTTGCCACTATTGAGAAATTGTACCCTTTAAAATGTGTCTGTTCGCAAAAACAAATCCGAAGATAAACCAATTTTTACTTTCTCCATACGGACTATGTGCATAGTGTATAGAGAAAGTATTGCACTCCACCAAAAATTCGATACCGAGATTTCACCGGAAATATATGTTTTAGGGTCCCCAATATCCAAAAAAAGTATTTTCACAAAAAGGTCCGTGTGTGTGTGTGTGTGTGTGTGTGTGTGTGTGTGTGTGTGTGTCCGTGAACACGATAACTCAAAAACGAAAAGTCGGTAAAATACCAAACTTGGTATTTAAGTTTAGCATCTTCAAGGGATGCGACACGAAGATTTTGAGAAAAATCCCCCCACCCCCAACTACCCTTTACATGGAACTTTTTTCGAAAATTTTGCTTTTCTCAAAAATGGCTCTAACGATTTTGATTAAAATTTCGGATATTAAACATATTTACCTGACAAATGAAATGTATATCTTGAATTTTCTGGGAATAGCCTCTGAAGAGTAGTTTATTCTGGATGAATTTTACTAAATTTTGAATAACTGCTAAACCGTAAGAGATGGACAAAAACTTACTACACAAAAAATGTAGAGCACATTAAAACACACAATTTATGTTATATACATTTTTTTTCGTAGAGTTCGTCGTTTTTGTGACATTCCTTATTTTTGGTTTCTGCTATGAAAAACGTATACTTTTCTCATACTGGAACTTGTCAACTCCTATCCATATAAACAAAGGAACTTCATTGACATAGCAACCAGCTTTTGACTATCACTTTAACCTACGGTTGTCCGTTATTTCGCTTCTACTTACAAGGATGCGAGTAATAAGACTATTTCTGCTAATTTTTTCTGATTAGCATAAAGTGAATAGAAGTATAAGCTTTTTAAGAATTATTTGTTGCAGGGATATGGAGAAAGTCATGTGAATGGTACACATCAGATTTTTACTTTCTCTATACGCACTATGTAAATAGTGTATAGAGAAGGTATTGCACTCTACCAAAAAATTCGGTACCGAGATTTCACCGGAAATATATGTTTTAGGGTCCCCTGTATCCAAAAAAAGTATTTTCAGAAAAAGGTCCGTGTATGTGTCTGTGTGTCAGTGTGTCCGTGTGTCTGTGAACACGATAACTCAAAAACGAAAAGTGGGTAAAATACCGAACTTGGTATTTAAGTTTAGTATCTTCCAGGGATGCGACATGAAGATTTTGAGAAAAATGCCCCCACCCCAAACTACCCTTTACATGAAACTTTTTTTCAAAATTTTGTTTTCTAAAAAATGGCTCTAACGATTTTGATTAAAATATCGTATATTAAAGATATTTACCTGACAAATAAAATGTATGTTTTGAATTTTCTGGGAATAGCCTCTGAAGACTACTTTATTCTGGGTCAATTTTATGGAATTTTGCATAACTGCTAAACCGTAAGAAATGGACAAAAACCTACCAGACAACAAATGTAGAGTAGTTTAAAACACACAATTTATGTTATATACATTTCTTTCGTGGAGTTGATTGTTTTTGAGATATTCCTTGTTTTTGGTTTCAGCTATAAAAAACATTTTACTCATACAGGACTTTGTGAACTCGTGTCCATACAAACAAAGGAACTTCAGTCACATAGCAACCAGCTTTTGACCATCACTTTAACCTATGGTACTCCCTTATTTCGCTTTTACTTACAAGGAAGCAAGTAATAAGACTATTTCTGCAATTTTTTCTCAATTAGCAGGAATAAATAGAAGCATAAGTTTTTTAATAATAATTTATTGTAGAGTTGTAGAAAAAGTCATGTGAATGGAACACCAGATTTTTAACTATGAGATGATATTTCATGGCTAAATTAGGGAGCATAGACTATATAAATTGTATGTTCTTGTCAATATCTGGAAAGCTGGTAGTTAACTATAATTATTTTAAAAATACGAAGATTTTCATAAAGTTGAAAATATGCATTTGTCACGCATAATTCTACACGAATGCAAATGCAAAGCTACTTGTTCACGTAATGATAGAAAACATGGTTTGGAACATGAAATTTCATATTTTGGCTGGTTTCTGTGCCTAAAACAAAATGTGAATCAATTTGTGATGACTGTTTCCATAAACACTGCAGAAATTGGTGCGACTGTTATCCGTCAGTTTTCACTACTTGTGCACGTGTCACAACTGTTACGGTGGGCAGAGAAACGCATTTTACAAGTAGTAGATTACACTCTTTGTATTTTGTAATAAAATTACCTCCGACCCCATCTGTGTGGTTCTAATTAAGTAATTACAGCCCCGGTCGTTATCTTCAACGTTCAACTTCATTAACCTATTTCCTCTCTCATTTAAATATTTTTCCTGGGGGATTTTCTCTACCTCTTGCGTAGAACGTAAGTTATTTATAACAGTTGCGAAAGCGAAGTCGGTAAGGGCTATAATAAGGTAAATTTAATGGCTTTGTTTATTATAATTATCGTCAGCACAGGTTTTTAATAGGCTCCCCATTTTTCAGAATTTTCGCAGATAACTCAGGGTGCATAAAAAAAATCTGATGTGTTCCTTCGTCATGACTTTCTCTACATCTCTGTAACAAATTATTGTTAAAGAGCTTATTCTTCTATGACTTCATTCTAATCGAAAGAAACATTAGCAGAGACTCTCTTATTACTTGCTTCCTTTTAAGAAGAAGGGAAATGCGGGAGTACACTAGGCTAAAGCGACAGTCAAATCTTTTAGAAATTGCTTGCTCTGTGATTAAAATTCATCTCTTTGCATGGGCAGGAGTTGATAAATTTCCATAAGAGAAACATATTTTAAAACTGATACTAATAAGAAGAATAGCTAGAAAAACGACCAACTCCATGAGACATACTTGTGTTTTAACGAGATCTACATTTTTTGTGCACTGAGCTTTTCTCTATTTCTTAAGATTTAACAGCTATGCAAAATTCAGCAAAGTTCATTCAGAATGAAGAGGTCACCAGAGGCTATTGCCAGGAAGCTCAAGATATACATTTTATTTGTCATGTAAACATGTTTATTATGCGGTAAATATGCTTAGCCATTTTGAGAAAATCATAATTTTGGAAAATTTGTCCATGTAAAGAGTAGTTTGGAGGGAGTTAGGGATGATATCCCTCGAAATACTTGTGTCGCATACTTGGAAAATACCTAACTTAAATACCAAGTTTAATGTTAAACGGTATTTTCCTATTTGAGTTGTGCTGTCATATTTCCTGTGTAATCTCGGTATCGAATTTGTTGGTGCATTTTCTGTACACTATGTACATATACGTGTAGAGAAAGTAAAATTTTCACTACTAAATCTCGTATATCATGATGACTTCACCAGTAAAAATGCTATACCCGCATGAATGGTCAGCATCAATGATCCTGTTTTCCCAATGCTTTTGTCGAAAATAAATAAATAAATGAATTTTACTTCATTTTTTATTGGTCGTAACGACAAAAGTTATGGGAGATAGGGTGGAAAATTGTTAGATGGGAAGCACTGAAGGGATTTTCAGAGGTAGTGCGAAATTTTACGCTCATGTTCTTTATGAGAAAAGTGAAAATACTGTGGGAGTGTTATCACAAAAAAACTCCCCTAAATGGCACGAAGACTGTTCAAAGGGAAATAATTTCTGGGTTTCTAGCGTGAACGGGGCCGTTTTCTCAATACTTTTGTGAAATATAGAATATAAATTGTGTTTTCTTCATTCTTTAAGAGTTGGTTCTAAAACAAAACCCAACCAAACGGGAGATGTTTTGGAAAAAGTTCGGTAGTGGAAACTTATTAAACACAAATGGCCCCCTTTTCTCAGCAAAAGCATGACTCCTTTCGTGGTAGAATGGTTGGCAAGTTGATTACACACCCGCAGGTCCCAGGTTCGATTCCCGGCTGCAGTGGGGAATTTTTCTTCAAACAGAATCATACCCTCTCCCCCACGTGGTCGGGAAGAATGATCTAAGAATGAATTAGCGTGAGTTTTAAGATAAAAATGATTAGCCTTACGTTAGAAACCTGACAAGTTGTTTCACCAGTTGATATGACCAAAGAAGTTAAAGGGGGTTAAAAAAAGCTTAATACCACTTTCTCCATTATTTTAGAGTTGATATTAAGAAACAAAACACCCATAATGGAAAAGAAAATTGAAACATGTTGGAACCGAGCCAATTTGGAGGATTTCCAGTACAAATTGGAAATTTGGAACAATGAAGGTGGGGTGATCGAATTAATAGAATTGAATACCAGCACCATTGAAATTACTGTATTTAATTTCTGTAAACAACAGATGTTTCGATAAAAGTGCGTTAAATGGGCCTTGTAAAACCAGGACGTACTTGTGAAAAGCCAAGCATTTTCACTTCCGAGTTTCCTCAAAGCATTGAACGCAGGTGTATTGCACCAGTTTACTAGTTACTTTCTCTGCACGTACAATGTACATAGTGTATTAAGAAGGTATTGTATTCCACCCAAAAATCTATACCGCGATTTCACCGGAAATACATATTTTGAGACCCCCTGAATCCAAACAAAAACAAAGCAGTTTTAGAAAAAAGGTCTGTGTGTGCAGCACGGTTCAAAAACGAGAAGTCTGTTAAATACCACACCACCTTAAGTGTTTCCTAAGGATGCGACACGAAGATTTTCAAGAAAATCCCCTACCCCAAACTACTCTTTACATGGAAAAATTTTCGAAAGTTTTTCTCAAAAAATGGCAGAAGTGATTTTGATTAAAATATCTCACATTAGAGATATTTACACGCCAAATAAAATGTATAATCTTGAATTTCTGGGAATAGCCACTGAAGACCCCTTTATTCTGGATTAATTTTGCATATCTGCTAAACCGTAAGAGATAGACAAAGACTTACTACACAAAACATAGAATTCGTTTAAACTCATAATTTATGTTCTTGTTTTCTGTTTTTTTGGCAGTCCGTTTCTGAAATTTTCCTTGTTATTGGCTTCAGTTTTAAAATACCTATACTTTTCTCATACAGGAATTTGTCAACTCCTGGCCATACAAACGAATTTCGATCACACAGCGATAAGCTTTAAAAATATTTGGCTATCGTTTTAGCCTAGTATACTCCCTTATTTCGCTTCTACTTACAAGGAAGTGAGCAATAAGACCATTTCTTCTAACGCTTATCTCGATTAGCATGAAGTACATAGAAGAATAAACGTTTTACAATAATTTGTTGTAGAAATGTAGAGAATATGTCATTTTTTAGTTACGCTGCTCACACACACAGACGAACCTTTTTCTAAAATTGTTTTCGGGTTCAGAGTCCTTAAAACATGACGAAATCTGAGTATCGAATTTTTGGGTGCACTGCAGCACTTTTCTACCTATGTGCATTGTACATATCATCGAAAATTCCGATAAAAATCAAAACATGCAGGCTGCAACAATTTCAATGTTTCTATCATATGGCTTGAGAGGGAAATGCACAAAATATATTATCGTCGAAATCTAATAATTGATATTTTATTAGGTGAGGGTAGAAATAAAATATCCAACAGTATTTCATATCATTTTGCTTCCCTAGTGCATATATACGGCGTACATAGGTAGAGAAGGTATTGTATTCCACTCAAAAATTCGATGCACAGATTTCACGGGAAATACGCGATGACAACCCCTGAATAAAAAAATAAATAAATCATTTTTAGACAAAGGTCAGTAGTATGTATGTGTATTTGTATGTGTCTGTGGACAGTATAACTCAAAAACGAAAAGTGCGTTGGTATTTGGGTATTTTATTATAAAAAAATTAATTGATCAGCACGACATCGTGCTATACAAAATACAGATATGTAGAAAATTAAAGAAAATATCACTCTAAAGAATACAAGGCAAAAGTATGCCCAAATGCGAGTCGGCCAAAGAACATGAATGTACAATGGGAAAAGAAATAAGGAAAAATATATACAACACAGTGTCCTTAAAGGAGGATGGTGTCCTGCGGCAAGGCGGCCTCAGTCAAAGCCGAACGGCGTCTCAGTATATTTAGCACCAGACACTTTAAGGCGAGTAAAGAACTTAAGGGCCGCAGTCAAGCTGAGCTCCCAGATATTTAGGTATGTAAGTTTAGTATCTCCGAAGTATGCGACTCGAAAATGTTCAAGAAAATCCTTCCATCCCAAACTACTCTTTACGGAACATTTTTCGAAAATGTTTATTTTCTCATAAATGACAACGATGTTTATTAAAATACTATATATACAAAGATATTTACATGGTCAATAAAATGTACTTCAGGGAACAGCCTCTGAAGTGCTCATCATCCTGGATGACTTTTGCATTAACTAGTAAACCGTAGGCGATAAACAAAAACTTACTACACAGCAAATGTAGATCCATCAAGACATACAATTTATGTCCTTCACATTTCCGAGATATTTCTTGATATTGGTTTCAATTTTAAAATATTTATGCTTTTCTCAAACAGGAATTCATCCGTTTTTCTTTTGTTTTACTACTGGGCATGCAAAAAAGCGAACTTCAATGACAATTCGATAGGCATAGTTTTTAAAATACTTGAGTATCGCTCTATAGCATAGTGTATTCCCTTAATTCATTTATACTTATACGGAACTAAGTAATAAGACCATTCTGCTAATGCTTAGCATGCAGGAGAAAGAAGAATTATGTTGTTTAACATGTATAGAAAATCAAATGGAACTCAAGATTTGTATTACGTATCAAAATCGACACTAGAGTGAAGTATCCACCCTGTAGGCAATATTTATAAACATGTGTACAATGGAACGATTGTCTCTCTGTACAATACGCAGTCTGTGAAAGCTGAGAACTCACAGAGTGACCTCTACAGTGGTTGGGCCACGTCTCTGGAATGTAAATTACAGCCAGCGCTTGAAGAAGGGGGATTTTCGGAAATATTAAAGCCACAGCGGTGTGTACCAAATGAAGCCCTCTACTAGGATCGAACCTCGTTAGAGAGACTTCATCAACAATTCACAACGGTGTTCCATATTGCCTTCCTGACGTCACCGCGGCCACTGCCTCAGCTGTAATTACTTGCCTCTCTATTACAAGGTAATACCTTTAAATCTGCAATACTTACTGGGGCCAAACAGTTTGAAACAGAAGTAACGGTTGGGAAACCACTGGTTATTCAGTCTTATTTACTGCCTAAACACACACAGTTATTATCGCGGGTACCCGTTAACTGAATATCAGTAAGTACTAACTGAAATACCCACCCTTGTGCGTAGTTTGAAGTTTATCATTACCAGATTTAGCCTTGCACAATAGGGCAGTTTAAAGTAAAAAGATTAGTTTTGGGAATTTTTGGGGGAGGGGTAGTGTTTAACGACCGCTTTTACTACTTGTGGCACCGCAGGAGATTACACTGGTGACACATGGAATAAAGATGGACCAACGGTGGAGTGTGATGGCGGGGGAAACTGGAGAACCCGCCCTTACGCCGCTTTGTCCACCACAAATCTCACAAGCGGTCGCTTGGGATCGAACCCGTCTGCGTGAGAGGCCAGTGATCTAACCATTTTTGGAATTAATAATAAGAATTTCTTTCTTTTGAAATTTTAAAAGTAAGACTTAATTTTGGTTTACAAGACCAATGTTTTATTATTAAAGTATTAAAACATTTAATATTAATATTTTATTTTATATTTCTTCTAATTATTTTTCTGCATTATTATTTTTATGACTTTTATTCATTGGTTTCAATTAAGAGTTATTTTGTAGAATAATTAAATTAAGTAGATTTTAGTAATAAATGCACTTCGGATATTTTCAGAAATTAGTGAACAATACACTCAAATAGTTAATCAAAACTCAGGACGCTACAAAGAAATTGAGAAAGCAGTATGCAAAAACAAGTTTGAACAACCACAAATATCTCGACGATGATTTCTTGTGAATGCAGTGGTGACTCGCGTTGCTACATTTGGGATATTGGATATTTACAGAGAAATTAAGAATACCTGTTTAAGAAACTCAATATATCCTTGTTTAATATCAGTGATTAACATACATGAAACTACTAAAAAATGTAACAAGGGAAAAAAAATTAACATACAAAAGAGAAGCGGAAGAAGAGGTGGTACTTCGTCTGGTTTGACGCTATTGGTGTTATCCATGTCCACTATCATTTTTGACATCAGGTTTGCTTTTCTGCTTTTAAAACCTCACTCTATGTTAGTAATGCTTGAGCGCAACAGAAATTTGTAAAGATTGCAATTATAGTGAAATCTTTTGTTACTTTATATAATATTCAATAGTCATGTGAAGACAAATAAAATGACAAAAAATCTGTTAGCTGGTTAGATGTTACTGCTATTACAGTATCATAACGCAGTTTAAAATGGCTTCAATTTTTCAACCATGCAATTAATTATATCGCCTTAGTATTAGTGCAAACCTAATAACTGCAATTATCCGAATATGTTATTACTCCATCACCAATGCCAGATAGTAGATTATCGAATAATACGTGAACTAGCTATTATTTTGTGAGGCCACGAAAGCCTAACCAAGGAATTATTACTTTCTCTGGCCTGTATGTACATAGTAGCCAGAGAGAGTATTGTATTCCACCCAAAAATTCAATATCCGGATTTCACCGGAAGTATACGTTTTGAAGTCCGCTGAGTCAAAAAAATTTTTTTAGAAAAAAGTCCGCGCGCGGGTGTGTGTGTGTGTGTTGGGTGTGCGTGGATAGCATAGCTAAAAATACCGTTAAATATCAAACTTGGGTCCCGTGTCGCAGATTTACGGCACGTAAAAGAACCTCAAGCATGATAAGAGAGGCCTCTGAGCAAAATTAAGCGGTCTTTCACGCCCAATTTAGAATGGGACGCTGAGAACCACAGCAGTTAAAGAGCGTCCAGAAATAACACGCCATTTCCATGTTTTTTTTTTTTTTTTTCGTTTTTATGTTTAGTATCTTTTAAGGATGCAACGCGACGATTTTCAGAAAATCCCACTACAAATTACCCTTTACATGGAAACATTTTTTATATATATATATATTTTTTTTTTTTTTTTTTTTTTTTTGTTAAAACACCTCCAATGATTTTGTTTAAAATACCGTATATTAACGATATTTACATCACAAATAAAATGTATGCATTGAATTTTCTGAAAATAGCTTTTGAATACCTCTTTATTCTGAATGAGTTTTGCAGAATTTTGCATAACAGTTAATCCGTAAAAGATATACATTACTACATACAAAATTTAAGATCTCTTAAATCACATGATTTATTACATATACGTTTGTCTTATAGAGTTAAACATTTTCAAGACAGTCCTTGTTATTGGTTTTAGTTTTAAACTACCTAACTTTTCTCAAATGCGAACTGAACCACACTTGTATCCCATAGCGACCAGGTTTAAAACAACTGACTTTTACTATAGCCTAATGTATTTCCTTGTTTCCCTTCTGCTTACAAAGAAACAAAAAGACACATTCAGCTCATATTTGTCTCTATTAGCATGATATAGATAAAAGAATAATCTTTTGTTAGAATATTTTGTAAATAGAGGAGCTAGAGAACGTTATGAGAATGGAACACATCACATTTTTTTTTTTTTCTTATATTGAAAATATTTCAGCTATTACGACCATCACTGAGAAAGATATATAGTTTATCTTGCGAGGTTGTAGGCATTACATAAAATGAAATAATTAATTTTGTGAAATGGAACGTCATTTCAAATGCTAAGTAATTTTCGCCTTGAGTCAGAGGTTATATGTGCTAAGCTTGGTCAAAATTGACGCAACGGTGTAGATGACTATAAAGGGGGAAAACAAACATATGTTAAGATAGCTGGGTGCAAGAAGTCACATGATGTTCTCAATCATTCTTCAATAAGCTATTGTTTCTAAGTAGTATTTTGTTATTCACGAGCTAATTGGTATATGCCTTTGCAGAATAATTTCGAAAAATCGGTAGAACAAATACAAATTAAATATTTGGTTTTTTAACGATGCTGTCAATTGCCTGGATCATATCAGCCCCACCGGTGTGCCGGAATTTCGTCCCGCAGTCCCTTGAACTTTCTCTACTTCGTACATATCACATATGTAGGTAGAGAAGGTATTACATCCCATCCAACCGAGAGTTCACTATAAATATACGTTTCAAAGTCCCCTGTATCCAAAAATATTACAAAAAGAGTCCTTTTGTGTGTGCCCATTAACATGATAACTCAAAAACGAAAAGTCTGTTAAATACCGAACTTTATGTTTAAGTTCCACAATTTCCAAGGATGCGATAGGAAGATTTCTAAGAAAATCCCCCCACCCAAAATACCAATTATATGGAAAAAATTTGAAAACTTTGGATTTCTCAAAAATGGATCTAATGATTATCATTAATAATTATACCTTATACTAAATATGCACGAGAAATAAAAAGCCTAACTTGAAATTTCTGGAAAGGGCCTCTGAAGACCCTTCATCATTCCATTTTCATAACTGGTAAGCGGTAAGAGAAAGACAAAACCTTAGTACACAAACAAAACAAAACAAAATGTAGATTTCGATAAAACACAAGTTTTGTCATTTATATTTTTTGTAGAGTTAAAGATTTCCGAATATATTGTTTGTTATTGGTTTCAATTTTAAAATACTTCATAATTTTTTCTCAAAAAGGAAGCCGTCATCTGTTGTCTATTTGTTTTACTCCTGGTCATTCAAAGATAACTGATTTTCAAAGTCAATTGCATAGCGATAGCTTTTAAAAGATTTGAGTATCACTTTAGCTGGTGCATTCCCTTTTCCCTTTAGCATTTCCGCTAACGTTTAACTTGATTAACATGAAGTATATAGAAGAATAACGTATTCAAAAATTTTGAGGTCCCATGAATAAAAATAAAGCATTTTAGAAAAAATATCGGTATATGTGCGTGCGTGTGTGTGTCTATGGACAGCATAGCTCAAAAACAAAAAGACTGTTAAATACCAAACTTGGTACATATTTAATTTCAGTATATTCTAAGGATTCTTAGTCTCTCTCTCTCTCTCTCTCTCTCTCTCTCTCTCTCTCTCTCTCTCTTTCTTTCTCTCTCAGTTCCTAAAATTACTTCACTTAATCAAAGTGGCCAAAAACATTATTTCTGGTGAAATCTCATTATCAATGTTTTGGATGTAAATGCAACACTTCTACCCGCAAACAGTCTATTTGAATTCTATTCGGCTAGGGCTTTTAGGAGAGGGAAGGGTGCCGCTTGATGCAGGAACCGGTATTTCCCCCCGTTTCCAGCTGTTGGCCAAAAAGGATGCGAATAGCCAATAGACATAATCTCATTGTTTTATGACACACCACCCAAAGTGTAAAGTACGAGCTACAAACTTAAGCAGCTCCAACAATTTCGAGAAAAAATGCCCGAATGCTCCAAAAATGAGCAGTTTAAAAATATGCATATGAATATTGTTATATGGTTATTTTCGTGTTTTGAACTGATAGGAGGTCTAAGGCGTCTTTCCCCTAGGGGTCAAATCATTGGCAGTGGCCTGTAAATATTTACCTCGTTTACCCATACAATGTCAACATTTATTCAATACTTATGGGACAGACACAGGCCGGCAGGAGTATAGGTGCTCCAGGCTGTATAACAAGCTTTGGGCATCGCTCCAAGTATTCCCTCTGGATCAGAAAGTTAGTTAATTTTGAAAACCTACATTCAATTATTAAGATATAAATAACATGTGATGTTAAACTCAAGACTATATCTATTTATTCTTTCACAAATTATTCTTACTAATGGTTATTCTTCTATTTATTTCAAGAAAACACAATATAAACATTTACAGAAATCCTTTTATTATACATATCGCCAAGGAAGCTGCCATCTGGCAGGATCATGTGCGCAGCCAGTGTGCCGGAAGTGTATTCTGCACAAGTTCTTTTACATACCTGTAAATTGGACATTGGGCTGTCGCTTTTAAGCACACTTAAAAACGATTGATCCGCTCGGAGCGAATTTGAACCCAGAAGGCCAGTGCCTCACCAACTGAACCACCCACAGCAGACACAGTTCGTTAAAATTAAAAAAGCAGGAGGCTGAAAAGTAACTATGACGACTTTTCAAACTCAATTCTGTTTGTATGACCACCAGAAATAAATGGATAGTGATTTAATACTTGAAAAAGGCAAAAGGTGTTTAAAAGTTCAACCAATAAGAAAGCATATATCAAAAATTAATGGCACAACTAATTATTTGACACCAATTTGAGTAGTTTAACGAGATATTCATATTTTGTACAGTAATTACTTTCTCTACACGAATATGTATAGGTACATAGTGTATAGTGAAGGTATTGTATTCCACTCAAAAATTCGATACCAAGGTCTCACCGCATATGTATGTTTTGAGGTCCCATTAGTAAAAATAAAGCATTTTAGGGAAAAAAATCTGTCTATGTGCGCATGTGTCTGTGGACAGCATAGCTCAAAAACGAAAAGTCTGAATATCAAATTTGGTATTTAATTTCAATATATTCTACGGATGCGACACAAGATTTTCAAGAAAATCCCCCCACCCCAATGTTTCCTTTACATTGGAACATTTTCAAACATTTTAGTTTTCCCAAAATCGGCTCTAACGATTTTGATTAAAATACGGTACATTAAAGATATTTACAAATAACACCTATATCTTGAATTTTCCGGGATTACCCTACCTCTTCATACTGGATGAATTTTGCATAGCTGGTAAACCGAAGAGCTGGGCAAAAAGTTACTTAAAAAAAATGTAGATCTTGTTAAAACACACAATTTATGCCATGTAGATTTTTCATTGAGTTGACCGTTTTCAAGATATTCCGAAAAAAGTCATCGTCCGCCGGGCTTGAACCCAAGAACTTGGGTATATGAGGCTAGTATGGTAACCAGTACACCACGAAGGGTGAAATGCAGTAGCAGACATGTTTATCAACAGTTATATTCCTTTTCGCTCAATTGTCACGCATAAGTCAATAATAAAACACTACTTTAGTTCTAAGCAAGAAAAGTTTTAGTGGCATTGAAGATTGGATTGTTTATTGAATCTTCAAAGTGCATTATGTCAAACGCCTGGAAAATGATCAATTAAATTTATCTCATGCATTTAATGGTGAAAAAAGAAAGGGTTTTTTGACTTCCACTGTTCTTACAGAAATATTTGCAAGTGAAAGACTGTTGACTGCAGAAAGATCAGTTTAAGGCTCAATTAATCTAGTAAGTGTCATCATAATCATCATCTTTTGTTACTTTTACCAAAATAATTAGAAAAATATGTTTTCATATTTTTAAAATAAACAAGTTTTCTTTTTATTCATTTACTGACAATGTTGTTGTTTGCCAGTTACACAGTTTCCCACAAACATTCATGTATAATTAAATTTACATAAATAACTATGCTGCAAAAATAAGTATAGTATAGTATTTTCCTGTATATCCTAAGTGAGAAAGATATCATTACGGTGTTCCCATCATGATCGGATTTGAATTTCTAGTTCGTGAGTTCGCCACTAAGAGCCACAGATGGCACTCAAGTATGTAGTATTAGTGTATTACAAAAGCCCAGAAACAACGTTTTCTACTCTCGTAATTCTCACTTATGACACTCCAATATAAAAAGTTTTGAAGGTGACTTTACAATTCACGCCTATTTACTGCTGGTTACTAGAGGTCACCAGTGTTGCAAATACGCAGTTACTTTTTGTTGCGACCCAGACAAAGGAGCAACGATAATCGTGACGAAGGATAGACACGCATAAGTTCTGCACACCAAATTAATGTTTTTTCAAAATGGGAGGAGTTCTACTCTGCAGCGAATGAGATGCGTTATCGTGCTCTGCGTTGCCAGGTCGCTACCCCCACTCTTTTCATATTTCCCTCTCACTCGCACACTGAGCATGCAAATCTGCCTGGCGACATAATCTTTATTTATGTGTATTATGAAAACTATTTGAGCTAAAAATCTGTGTTTTTTACGGTTTTGCTACGAACGTCTTCCTCGTGAACTACTATTTGCAAAATTTGAATATTTTGTCTTAACTCAAGTAGTACTTATGAGAGACTGGATCACTTAGTGCGTTACTCTCCAGTTAAGCAATATGACAACACAGCAGCACTCCGATTGGCTGCCGACCTGGTGGCGCTCAAGGTCAAACCTCATCCCATTTGAATGCCACTATAGAGCTGCACTTTTTAGTTACAGTGTAATGTACCTAGTTCAATATTATTAATCTTATCTAGTATTTATAAAGTTTATATTTGTTTATACTGTTACATTATCAGCAATGAGATGATTCTCCTAGTTACATAAATTGTAAAACTTTAAAGTCATTGTTATAAATAGTTTATCTATTTATGTACAAGTATGTAGGTATCTAAAATTACATAGTTCCTTACTACCCAGAAATTTCTTGCTGTGTAAACTGTGTATTAATATGTTAGCACTTGCTCCTATTATTTACAGTTATTTATAGATAACTGTCAAGCGTATTTATTTCGCTTTCCCTAATTACGAGCCTTTTGGATATTTAAATAATACAATAGAATTTGATGTTCTTGTCATGTTCATGGGGAAAATCTTTAACTCGTTGAATCTACCTATAAAGGCGCAAAAAGCTGACTTTGCCATTAACTCGTAGAAAAATCATCCGTTTTCCTACTCCTTACGCCCAAACCACAAAAGTTGGAGAGCATGAAGGCGTATTAGACTGAGCAATGTAGTATGCTAACACTACGCGCAGAGAACGCAAGCAAGGTAATGTAGAGGAATACAATATGCCAATATCGGGAACCCTCGAGAGGAGTGGATTCTATTCCGGGACCACTTTAACTTACCCCACGCTCATTCAGATAAGAAGGGCGCGACTTGCTTAGGGTTATCTTGCAGATCCCGGGTTAGCAGTCCGACTCCTCGAGGCGCTGACTCCCATTATAAAAGAAACAAAAATGTGGCATCTTATTTGTTCGTTCGCTAACCACAGCGCACCACCTTTCAGAGCGCGTAAGACAATTTCACTACTGCTGCAAGTTTAATTTAAGGCTACGATAAGCGTATTAAAGGTTTCTAGTTTTAAAGAAATCGTAAGATGACGTTTCTGCAATATTATTTGAAATACAAAATCTCATGTGGCACATTCACGTGACTATCTACAAATTCACAAGTTTTATATAGCTTTCACAAGCTATTCTTACATTTCCACATACTTCAACATAACTCAGATAAACGTTTACATTCAATGGTTTCATTATACTTTTGGTTACAGTACAAAGGGAGTAACAACAGCCAGATCTTTAAAAATGATAGTTATATACTAGCCCTGGAATTCCAGGAAATCGCGATTTTTAAAAATGATAAACAATTGAACAATTCAAACCAATAATAAATGATGTATTGGAACTGGCTAATGCCACAAAAAAAATCTGACGTGTTCCATTCACATTACTATCTCTACATCGCTGTAACAAGCTATTGTTAAAAAGCATATTCTTTTATCTACTTTATGATTATCGAGATAGACATTAGCAGAAATTAATTGTTTCCTTGTATGTAGAAGTACATTAGTCTAAAACGATAGGCATATGCCTTAAAAGGTGGTTGCTCTATGGTTGAAATCCATTTCTATGCAGGGCCAGGAGTTTACAACTTTCCATGTGTGAAAATTAAGTATTTTAAATCTGAAACATGGTCAGTTCCACGAAAACAAAAGGTATATGACATAAATTGTGTATTTTAACGTGATCTACTTTTTTGTGCAGTAAGTTTCTTAAACTGATAACGGTTTACCAGTTAGGCAAAACTTAGAAAATGTCATTCAGAATAAACAGGTATTCAGAGGCTATTGACAGAAAATTCAAGATATACATTTTATTTGACACATAATTATATTTAATAACTTTAAACAAAATCGTAAGAGCCATTTTTGAGAAAATAAACATTTTCAAAATGTTTCCCATGTAAAGAGTAGTTTGAAGTGGGGAGGATATTCTCAAAATCTCCATGTTGCATCCCTTGAAGACACTAAACATAAATACCAAGTTTGGTATTTTACCGACATTTCGTTTTTGAGTTCTTGTTTTCACAGACGCATGGACACACGCGCACTCACAGAGATGTTTAAGTTTATATCTTCCAAGGATGCGTCCCGAAGATTTTTCATGGGAAAAGTTTAAAAAATGTTCTTTCTTTCTTAAAAAAAATGGCTCTGACGATTTTGATCAACATTAAGTGTATTAAAGATGGATAATTACATCACAAATAAAATGTATATCTTAAATTTTCTGGGAATAGCTTCAAAAGGCCCGTTCAATCTGAATGGTTTTGCTGAAGGTTGCATAATTGAGAACCATAAGAAATAGATGAAAATTTACTACACAAAAGAGCAAATCTCATTAAAACACACAGATCATGGCATTTACATTTTTGTTGTAGAGTTTCCGAGATATTCCTTGTTATTAGTTTCTATTTTAAACGATGTACTTTTCTCAAAGCTTTCGTTTCGTCTGCTTTGTTTTACTGGCAATGCAAAGCGAACCGAACTTCAATTGTTCACACATCGACTAGATTTTAGAAAGAATTGACTATCACTTTATCCTAGTGCATTCCCATATTTCCCTACTGCTTAGACGGAAGCAAAGAATAAGACAAATTTTGCTAATATTTATATCGATTAGCATGATGTGCACAAAAAAAACTTTTGTAAGAATAGTTTGTTTGCAGATCAGGTAGAGAAAGTCAATGTGAATGGAACATATCAGATACTTTGTGAAGTAACGTTTTGTCTATCTCTCACGGTTTACGGGTTATACAAAAGGCATCCAGAAAGAAGAAAATTCAAGATATGCATTTAGTTTGTCATGAAAGATCTTAAACATATGGGATTTAAATCAAAATTATTAGAGGCATCTTTGAGAAAATCAAAATATTCAAAAAATCCCCCATATAAAGAGTAGCTTGGAGTGGGTGCGGATTCCTGAAAACGTATCTCCTTCTTGCAAAATGCTGGACTTGAATATAAAGTTTGGTATTTATCCGAATTTTGTTTTTGAGCAATGCTAGTCACACACACGGATGTTTTTCTAAAAATGTTTTTATTCGGGGTACTTCACAACATATTTCCTATGAACTTTCGACATAGAATTTTGGTTGGAATACAATACCTTCTCTATCTACTACGTACTACATAGTGCGTTTATAGAAAGTATAAGAGATCACTGTCGCGCTGTGTACCCTTCTTAGGGCATTAGCGAACACACATTTTAGCATCTACTTCCTGTTAACTTGTCAGAAAAGGCATCATACTGAGGCAAACCAGGCGGCAGTCAACTGTTTAACAGTCGTGTAAATGTGTACTAGCCATTATATAACGTGTTACCTGCCGAATATATGAAAAACAAAATTAGCGATTAGTTGGCTCTCCAAATTGTACTGTTTGATACAGGGGATAGTTAACGAAAATGGTGTTTCTGTCCGTCGCGTGTTTCTTCAAATTTCAGTAAATTTCAAAGCCAGTGAAAAAATTTGACATCATTTTAGGTAAAATAAAATTTTACAATATTTTTCATATTAGGATTTGAGATGAAGATTTCTTCGCCTATATCCTAGACATGTACTCGATTTCCGAAATCACCATCTAAGGATTTTTGGTTCTGTTACGTTTACATATAAATATTATTTTATTCAGTGAGATATCTGTATAGGATTTTGGATTTACTAAATTTATTTTTCCTCTTTGTGCCACAATTTAAAACTAAATAATATTGCATTTACTGTCACAAGTATACATTCCGACCTAAGCAGAACATTATTTCATCAATTCTAATGTCAGCAAGAGCATTGTATGAACCATTCTGCTGTTGCAAACATATGGAACTTTACATGAACTCCGCACAAGTGTTCACCCGAATACTTTCATATTCCAGAGAATAACATCCGACACGAAGCAATGATGCCGCTGTAGAAAATATCCTCACCAATTTCGTTTGTTTTCTAGCATAAAGTTTGGAGACTCCAGCAAAAATCCTAGATTTGACATCAAGACGGTCAATATCACCGGAGCACCTCTCCAGCAGCCAACGCCTGCCATCTCGCGGCATCTTCTACAACCTGCAGCATCTGTCGATAAAGCAAAACCCTACCTAGCCGACAATTCTAATCGAAGAATTTTAATATCGGGTATATTCAACTACAAGGTTTTATTTATTTACATTATTATTCCACGAAACAAAATATAAATTAGGGGACATAAAAGTGCATTTGCATTAGCGATTTTTGCATTCTCTACAGTACTATGTACATAGTGTATAGAGCAGATATTACATTTCACCCAAAAATTCGATATCGAGATTTCTTCGGAAATATGCGTTTTAGGGTCCCCTGTATAAAAAAAATAGGCGTGTCCATGAACACGAAAACTCAAAAACGAAAATTCGGTAAAATACCAAACTTGATATATAAAGTTTAGTGCCTTTCAAGAATTCGAAACGAAGGTTTTGAGAAAAATCCCCCACCCCAAACTACCCTTTGCATGGAAAAAATTTTGAAAACTTAGATTTGCTCAAAAATGGCTCTAAATTTTGATTAAAATTGAGCATCTTAAAGACATTTATACATCAAATAAAATGTATATCTTGAATTTTCTGGGAATAGCCTCTGAAGACCTCTCTATTCTGGATGAATTTTGCCGGGTTTTACATAACACTAAGCCGTAAAATATAGACAAAAATCTGATGTTCCATTCACATTACTTTCTCTCTGCAACAAATTATTCTAGAAAACTTATGCTTCTATTTACTTCATGCTAATTGAGAAAAATTAGCAGAAATAGTCTTATTACTTGCTTCCTTGTAAGCAGAAGCGAAATAAGGGAATACCATAGGTTAAAGTGATAGTCAAAAGCATGTTGCTATGTGACTGAAGTTCCTTTGTATGGACAAGAGTTGACAAACTCCTGTATGAGAAAAGTATATTTTTTAAATCTGAAACCAATAGCAGGGAACATCTCAAAACCAATTAACTCCATGAAAAAAAGTGTATAACATAAATTGTGTGTTTTAACAGCTCTACATTTTTTGTGTTTTAAGTTTTTGTCCATATCTTACGGTTAAGCAGTTATGCATAATTCCGTAAAATTCATTCAGAGTAACGTAGTCTTCAGAGGTTATTCCCAGAAAAATCAAGATATACTTGTCATTTGTCATGTAAATATATTTAATACACATTTTAATCAAAATCGTTAAAGCCATTTTTGAGAAAATCAAAATTTTCGAAAAAGTTATATGTATAGGGTAGTTGGGGTGGAGAATTTTCTTGAGAATCTTCGTGTCGCATCCTTGGAAGATACCGAACTTAAATATCAAGTATGGTTTCTAATAGTATTTTCCCTTTGGGTATGCTGTCCACAGACACACATACGGACATTTTTCTAAAAATGCTTTTTATTTTTATTCAGGAGGTCTCAAAACATATATTTACGGTGATATCTCGGTATAGAATATTGGGTGCATTACAATACCTTCTCTATATACTATGTACATAGTGCGTATAGAAAAAGTAAAAATCGAAGATAGGTTTTTGGCACCAATTCACAACTTAGTTATGTGTGAATCATTTTTGCATTCGTTTTACATAAGTCACAATTTTAAAAGCCTCTAAGCCCCGAGTTTAGTCTTTGTGCGGCAAGGCTTTTAAATCTCCTATAATATACTTGCAGAAATATGATTTGTTTCCGTTTATTTAAATTCCCTAGCCTAATGCCTGTTAAGCAATTATGGCTTAATGGTGAAGTGATGTATACGGTTATTTTTTCGCGAATTTTTAATTGTTGATATTTTCGAGCATACGTTTTGAGCGATAAGTGATATCTATACAATGTACACAGTAGCTATAGAAGGTAGTGTATTCCACCCAAAAATTTGACATCGAAATTTAGCCGGAAATTTAATTTAGTCCCCTGAGTCCCAAAAAGGTATTTTTAGAAAAGGGTCCTAAGTGTCTGTCAGGCAACATTGCTCAACAGCGGAGTGGGGGCGTTAAATGCCAAACTTGCTATTTGTGTTTAGTATCTTCTAAGGATGCGACACGAACATTTTCAACAAAATCTCCCCACCACAAACTATTCTTTACATATTTTTTTTTTTTTTTTAAATGTTTTTCTCAAAAAATGGCTATAACGATTTTGATTAAAATACCGTATATTACAGATATTTACAGCACAAATAAAATTTATATTTTGAATTTTCTAGGAATAGCATCTGAAGACCACCTTATTCTGGATGAATGTTGCAAAATGTTGCATAATGGTTCAACCGCAAGAGATAGACAAAAATTTACCACACAAAAATGTGGATCTCGTCAAAATACAATTTGTCATATACGTTTTTCTTGTTTAGTTGGCCGCTTTTGAGATATTTCTTGTTATTTGTTTCAATTTTAAACTACCCAACTTTTCTCAAACGGGACCATGCAAAACGAACCGAATCTCAATTGCTCACAAAGCGACGATTTAAAAGAAAGAAAAAAAAATGAAACTGCACAAAAATGTAAATTTATTCATATATTTTTCATGGAGTTGGCCATTTTTAGATACCCTTGTTATTGGTTTCAGTTTTAAAATACTTCAAATTTTCTGATACGGAACTCCTGGCAATGCAAAGAAACGGATTTCAACCACATGGCAACCAGCTTTTAAAAAATTTGACCATCGCTTTATCCTAGTGTATTTCGTTGTATCGCTTCAACTTACAAGAAAGCAAGTAATAAGAGCATTTATGCTAATGCTTATCACGATTAATATGAAGTAGATAAAGGAAAAAGCTTTTGTTAGATGTAGAGGAAGTCATGTGAACACATCATAGTTTTCTATTTACTATTATGGTAATGACAATAACGAGACAATATATTTATTCTAACTCAAGTCACATCAACTGCATCTAGCTTATTGCCTCGTTTATAGGTAATTGCTGATTCGTAGCTCTTTTGCTATTATAACATTCATAGGAATATCTCGTCTAAAGAAACGTCCAAAAAGCAAAAACCGCCCAGTAAGTGCAGTTGATGTCAGATGTAGCCTTTCTCCTTCACAATTAGCACTGCCGAAAGTGTCGCCAGCCTCGACGACAGCTGAGGCTATTTTAGCCTATTTTAGCCCAAAAATCCAGACGAGAGGCAAATGCAAATGGTTGGCTAGTTGTTGGGTCGTACAAGTGTATTTCAATTAATCTGAAACGTATGAATGTATTTGACTGCAAATTCATTTGAGGGGAAGTACGGGCTTTAGAAACAAGCTGTTACCGACTGTGGTCAGAAAATTTTAAAAAGCTTCGAATAAAAAGCAAAAGTCAAAGATCTGCATTTGAACATTTGGGTTTACCTTTAGCATGTTTTATGTTAAAAAAAATCATTTTTCAGAATAAATATTTTACGTGTCAAAATTGTTCCAAGGTGAACAATTTATATCCAACTTAACTGAAATTATGCATAGATGTCCCTAATAACATGTTCAACAAATTGTAAACGCAATCTTGTGATACATGAATTGCAGGTTTTTAAAATGCAATAAAAATGTGTATAAATATGGAACAATAGACACCAAAAATCTATATAAAAAAGTATCTGTTACGGTTTACCAGTTAAGCAAAATTCAGCAAAATTTATCCAGAATAAAGGTGTCTTCAGAGGCTATTCCGAAATTCAAAATATACATTTTATTTATCATGTGAATATCTTTAATATGCGATATTTGTTATCAAAATCGTTAGATACATTTTCTCCATGTAAAGGGTAGTTGGGGGTGGGGAGATTTTCTTGAAAATCTTCTTGTCGCATCCTCGGAACATACTGAACGTAAACATCAATTTTGGTATTTAATGGACTTTTCGTTTTTGAGCTATGCTGCCCACAGCCACAGACACACACACACGCGCACACGCGCGCACACACACGGACATTTTTCTAAAAGTACTGTTTTTGGATACATGGGGTCTCAAAACATATTTCCGGTGAAATCTTGGCATCGAATTTTTGGGTGCAATACAATACCTTCTCTATACATTATATTTATAGTACATGAAGAGAAAGTAAAAATTAGGACAAGCTAATAATCAGGAAAATCAGTCTTTTGAGTCTTGTATTTTATGAATTGACGTAGATTCTACGTAGCCGTACTGCTGGATTTGGAGTCCGTCTAAGACGGTGGCAGAAATCTTGTACACGTAAAACGTATTCTCGTAAGTACAGACAATTCCTCGTGGATTTTAGTTCCATACCAGTCGTCATCATGAATAATTCTTAAAACTTTATTTTGTGCAACCTGCAGTGTCTTAAAAGTTGACTCACCCATGCAAACTAGTGTTGGTACAATCAGAGTTCTGCAGCTTCCTTTTTATTGCTATACATCCTGACTTGAGTGATGGATAGAGTTGGATTATTCTGGCTATGGCTTTTCCTTTACTTTGTTGTACACGTTTATGCTATAATAAGCCATGATCTAACACTGCATCGAGGTCTTTTAACTTGAGTACTGTAATGTAGTTCCTTACTTCTGATTTTTAGTGTATTTATTCGAGTGAACATTTTGTAAAGGAGATGGTTTGTGTTTTTTCCGTGTTAAGGTTTATTTTCCAATGACTGTTTTCTAGTTCTCATATAAATCTATGTGATTTTGCAATCTTGTAATGCCTCTTGTAGGATCAGTATCTGTTGAAAACAAAGCTGTATCAGCTGCATTTAGGCAATATTTGATAAATAATTATGATAACATATAGGGATGTGGTCTCGAGGGCAACTAAATATGAAGGGTGAAAGCAGCTAGATCGTGGCATCCTATTGCCATCTGCTTGGCACAAAGCGAAAGTACGAGGATGAAAGCCTACTGTCCACCGTCAAGGAGTGATTTTGCTAACAGACCCGTCGCGATATGACCGATAAGTTAAAGCTGCGTAAAATAAAAGTCTTTAAAATTACGCCTAATACTCAGAAATTGTTTAATGAAATCGAGTCTCAAATATCACATTAAACGTTGTTAAAATTAATTGGAATGTTCGATATATTAAATAGCAAATAATAATTAGTACTGTAGA
This sequence comes from Hymenopus coronatus, assembly GCA_030762935.1. NCBI lineage: Eukaryota > Metazoa > Arthropoda > Insecta > Mantodea > Hymenopodidae > Hymenopus > Hymenopus coronatus. Next base: position 39,571,315 of record CM060883.1, read on the forward strand.
ACATTTTCATTGTTGAATGTAATTCACTTTGACAATTTTACAAAACTTTTAAAATAATGTTCTCTCAAAATAATAATAATAATAATAATAATAATAATAATAATACTGAATGGCTTAAAATATGTTTTGCTAGATATATATCAACATACCGCTATAGTAACCTGAAATTTACAGATACTTACCTAGATGGTATTCTAGATGAGTTTCAAAATATTTACGCAAATTGAGTCATATGGGTCATATGAGTCACTCGATTTATTGAAAAGTTTCAGACTATGTATAACAATTTGTGTAGAATTATTTTTCGTGCGCAAACATGTTGTTAATAGTTTAAGTAAGACAATCGTGAATTTCATTGCCGGGTTAATACTGTGCATACAGCAGCAAACTCTTGTTATAAACGATATTTCAAAGAAAGGTTACCATGTTTGCAGAATCAAATGGCATTGCCCTTTTAATCACTCAATTTATAATTAAACAACATTTATGTCCAACCATAACCCGAAGCGAAAATCCCACGCGACATAACCTCACTTTTCCACTTTAGTAAATAACGGCTTGGTTTCACAGAGGAAAGATTTAAGCCGAAAGATATATCCATACGAGGGATTGACTGAGGGGAATAAATCATAAGCCACACGTGAGCTGAGTGAAGAAAACGAGCACGTTCTGCCCGACTTCCGGTAGGTTTCTCAGTCAGTGCCACGCCCACCCTGAGAGTTGCACGTGGCATCCGGTATCAGACTCCCATCTAGCGCAGGCTCCCGCAACTACGTGTACCGCCCGCTCGCCCTTTCAATCGATACGCACGTGCACCGTCGGTAAAAGCGCCGTTTGTTTTCTTTACGGTCTTCAGCTGCGTTACGCTTTTAAATTAGCAAGTACGTACTATGTACTGAGTTTTCTAATGATTCATTCTGAATTATTACTATCATCGTTCTATCAATGGAGACAACTTTCTACGTTTTACTATTCGTTTTGTAATTTATTATGAATTGTGCTATACACATGTATATTTTGTAACATGTTTACACCCAGGGGCTGGCTGAACCTGTGTGTGCCGTAGACCAGGTGATAGAAAATCCTTAACAAAGCAAGTTGCGTGTATATGAGGTATGATAAAAACACAACGGGAATTTTTGTTATTCTTAAACAATATTTATTTGTGCATCTACGTCAATTTTGTGCCCTTCAAAATCACAACTCCCCACTTGTTCCAGCACTTTTTCCAATCTTGGCAGCAACTCTGGAACTCGTTTTTCTTTATGGTGTTCACCTACTTCAGCAATTGTTTTTAGCTCACCAATAGTGGCTAACGACGTCCTTTCATGTTCTCTTCAGCCTCTGGAATAGAAAGAAGTCGCAGGGACAAAACGTTTCTGGTTTTTGCCCAAAAAAAATCACAAACAAGCGTTGAGGTGTGAGTAGGAGTATTATCCATGAGTGATTTTGCGAAAATTCTGATCGTTTTCTTCGGATTACTTCATGCAAACGGCGCATAACTTCTAGGTAATATTCCTGATTGACTGTATAACCATATGGCAGTACCATTTCCTTGCACCTTCCATATTGGCGTCAGGAATTGATGTGTTAGGATCGTCATCTTCAGAATCTTCTCGACCCTCTTTGAAATGTCGATACCACTAGAAACCCCCTTGTCTTAGATTTGCCAAAAGCCACAGCTAACATTTCGAACTTTACTCCATTTTTCAAACAAAATTAATGAAAATTCGCTGAGTCTTCGAAAACACGCATAACCCTTTTAACTGTCAACAATAAACTGAGTATTTCAAACAGCTGAAAATGCAGATATACATCAGAAACATGTGTGCTTACAACAACAACAAAAAGCTTTGAAAATGGGTTGCATAAAGCCAGCAAAATTTTAAAAAAATCATTATTTTTTATTACACTTCGTACAATTTCCTAAGCTTAAGACAACATGATATATACAGAACACACTGTCGAAGGTGATTGAGTTGCAGGTAGCAAAATACTTATACTTCCTTAATAAGGGTTCTTATTTTCACAATACACTTTGGAGGAATGGTCGTTAATGTTACTAAGTGTGATTCTATCGCGATACAACTTTGTTGGTCCACCTGAGTCAGATGGCCTTAGTTCCACAGTCGCCTTCCTGTGACATCAATGTGAAATTTGGGGTTGTGGAACTTCCGGGTGTTTTTGATAATTTCCTTGGTCACCTTCCTGTACCATCCATTTTTGTTGCTATTAAGTTTTGGTGGAATGAGGAATGTGAACTGATCTTTGAGTATATCACTTTCCTGTGCTATTTTAATAGAATGTGCACTTTGAGGTCATGGATTGTTCTTTGAGTGTACACGTAGGCACTGCGATGCTGGACGAATAGTGGACCTTGTATTTTCGTTTCCATTATCCTGTAGATGTAACTGTGTCGTATTGCTGAACATCCAATACGGTATTTGCTTGGCAACTGAGTAAAACCACTCCGTCATATTGACCGATACATAGGGTTTGAACCCAAAACCTTCCGAATGGAAGCCACAAAACCTATCCCTAAGGCATCTCGTTCGGTCAGTTCAGAGATGTGGTCTTCCCTATAATGGTTATTTCCGAACCTATTATTGCCTGAATTATTTTGCTAAATTGACTTTCATATCTCTCCAAAGGCAATACCACCAAGGGTAGGAATAGCCGGGAGCGTTAAGAGGATAGTTAATGGCCTTCAAAGTCAAACACGTAAGTTCGAATCCCAGTAACTGTCCAATTTGCCTATGATAAAGGACGGGTAAGCCCAAGTAAAATAACTGGTATAGTGACACACTTGGAAGCCGATGGGTTTACATTCGAATTATTTGCGCTATTTTTCTTTAAAAAAATTAACAAAATCACTTTTTTTTTTTGCACATATTTTATACGTATACAATATAAAATAGGTAGAGTTAAACTGAAAAATGCAATACTCTAGCCGGGATTTGAACCACGGACCTCCCGGTCTCTAGCCGGTTGCTCTTTCACTGAGCTACCACGACAACATGCCGGCATAGCATTGCATTTCTCAACTGACTCGCATATTTCCCGGTAAACCACAAGGTGATCTCAAATTATTTTGAGATGACAATCCCAATTGCGACTTACAAAGTTGCAAGTACTTTAAATCCCAGGATTCACATTATAGCACACTATTATGGTCAATGGGTATTGGTATATTTGTTTTTTTCACACAAGCCGTTGTAGGACAGGAGTTGGATAGTTATAATATGTTTAAATAATTGTATTTTATCATCGAGGATAAGTTTAACATGAAACAAATCCTAAACTATAAACGCTATTTCTGCAATAGCGTTTAAAGCAAGAGGGACTTATATTTCCCGACAGGCAGAAAGCGTTTAGTCACTAACAGCGAGCATTTACAGAGTAAATTGCCAATACTACGATGGAAAACATAATCAAACCACTAAATAGTTGTGTACAGTGAGAAACATTGTGAAACAAACTCTCGACGGGGTGTGGAATAAGGGCAATCTTATACCGGTTCTTTCTGTCATACTATTGTGCTTTGTTTTTTATTTATTCCACAGTTTAAACCCTATTTTACAAGTTGCATGTAAGGTTTAGGTTTTAAAACTTAAAAATAATTAAAATAATGACATTATATAGTCGCACTTTAAAACATCAATGGATGTGGTGAATAAATCGTACAAAATATTTGTAGTGACACCTTTTGCTAAACATGTATACAAGGTTTTGTAAATTCTATACTGTAATTATTTAAATAGAGTTTCAAGCAGTTTCTTCTACTCGTATATATGAACCGAAGACAATTTTATTGAAGAACAAATGTTCTACTGTTTCTTTCTTCCACAAGGACAGACATTTCGTTTCCTATAATAATGTGAAACCGTTGGAAATATGTACAAATTTGCCGTGACCAGAAACAAATTGTGTAAATATCAAATCAGGGCAGAATAGTTTGTATTTTAGGCGACTGTGTATATCTTGCTGTACGTTACTATTTCAAACTCAAAGCCCCTCAATGTTTATTATTTCACCATCGAAATTGGTTATTCTTCCGTGCTGAAACCGGCTATAAGGTAAAAGACTAAAACTGTTTTACAAAGTCTGAATAAAAAATCTGATGTGTCACACTCAAATGACTTTCTTTAGCTGATCTACAAAACTCCTACAAAAGATTATTCTTCTTTGTACACAATGCTAATTAAGATAAATGTTAGCAAAATGTTATTACTTAGTTCCTTATAAGTAGAAGGGAATAAGGGAATGCACTAAGCTAAAGTGGTTGTCAAATGTTTTAAAAGCTATCGTCATGCGATTGTCATTGCAAATCACTTCTTTGCTTGGCCAGAAGTAGAACAAAAGTAAAACAGACACTTCCTGTGTGAGAAATAACAAGGAATATCTCGAAAACGTATACCTCCACAACAAAAACTAAAGGACAAAAATTGTGTGTTTTGTCATGAACTACATTTTTTGTGTAGTACGTTTCTTTCTATCTCTTACGGTTTAGCAGTTAAGTAAAATTCAGCAAAATTCATCCAGAATAAAGAGGTCTTCAGAGGTTATTCCCAAACAATTCTAGATAAACATTTTATTTCGGACATAAATAGCTTTAATATACGGGATTTTAATCAAAATCGTTAAGAGTCATGTTTAAGAAAATCAAATTTTCGAATTTTTTTCCATGTAAAGGGTAGTTTGTGGTGGGGGATTGTTTTGAAAATCTTCGTGTTGCATCCTTGGAAGATACTAAACCTAAATACCAAGTTTGGTATTTAACAGTCTTTTTGTATAGGGGCTACGCTGTCCACAGACACACAGACAGACACACACACACACGGACCTTTTTTTAAAAATGCTTTTTCGGACTCAGGGGACCCCAAAACATATATTTCCGGTGAAATCTCGGTATCGAATTTGTGGGTGCATTACAATACCTTCTCTATCCCTATGTACATTGTACATATGAGGCTAGAGAAAGTAAAAAATAAGCTGATGTGTTCCATTCTCATGACTTTCTGGTCCCCTGAATCCAAAAGGCCACGTAAGCGTGTGTGTGGGGGGGGGCAGCATAGCTAAAAATCGAAAATACAGCTCTCCAAGGATGCGACATAAAATGTTTCAAGAAATCCCCGCCCACCAAAGTACCTGTTATATGAAAAATCTTGAAATAATTGTTTTTCCCCAAAATGGGGCTAACGATTTTCATTAAAATAAAGATATTAAAGATATTTACTTGACAAATATAATGTATATCTTGAATGTTCCATGACTGGTAAACTATGATACAGAGAGAGACAAAAACTTACTATATAAAGAATGTAGACCTCGTTTAAAACACAATTTATGTGTGTGTGTACATATGTATGTCTGTGTATGCTAACCATTAACGAGATATTCCTTGTATTTGGTTTCAAGTTTTCATCTATTTGTTTTACTCCTTTAATAAGTAAACTGGAGTCCTGTAAAACAAAATAATATCAAAAATATTATTAAGCAAACCAATCCTTTGAAATGCTATTAAAATCAAATTTTGAACAAATTTGATTTTGGGAGGCAGGCCATGGTTCTTTTTTACTCAACACACCCCTCACATACCGATCCAAATCAGTAGTAATTTTTGTGTTGCTATAATTTGGTTTAAGAGACCATCACTTGTTTTGCAGTCATCTAATGCCGCTTCAGATAAATTGACAATTCAATTAACAAAATCAATAGATGAAAAAGTTTCATCACTGTCGGCATAAATCTATAGTGGGTCCTACAGATCTTTTAACATTGTCCGTAAAATACCCCAGAACGATAAAATCAAAAGGTGTATGTAAAGAGAACCGAACTTCAATGGTTCACACAGTGGTAAGCTTTTTAAAAGCTATGAGAAGCAATGAGATTGAAATTCGGTTCTCTCTGCATGACCAGGAGTGAAAAAAAAAAGAATAGAACTTCCCATTTGAGAAATACTGTTTTAAAATTGAAACCAATAACAACAAATATCTCGGAAATGGTTAACTCCACAACAGTAAGATTTTGTGCCGCCTCTGTAATTTGGGGGTAAAGTGTCTGTCTCATATTCAAGAAGTCTCGAGTTCAAAACTCGGTTATAGTGAGTTTTCCCTTATCCTGAAAGCGAATGTCAGGTTACTGTAAGATCTATGGACTCCGGGCTCATTTGAGCATCATTTCGCCAATTTCATCCATTGTCCGATATGACCGATGAGATTAAAGGAACTTAAACTACAAAAAATAAAAAAAAAAACAAACAAAAAAAAAAAAAAACGTGTTGTCTTACGTTTTACGGGTTGTGCTAAACTCCTTCAGAATGAAGAGATTTTCAAACGCTATTTCCAGATTATTCAAATTATACACTCTATTTAGGATGCAAATATTTTAATATATGCCATTTTAATCAAACTCGTTTTGAGAAAATCGAAAAATGGTCCATAAAAAGATAGTTTGGGATAGGAAGATTTTTCCGAAAATCTTCGTATAGCACCGCCGGAAAATAATAAACTTAAATAGCAAATTTGGTACCAACCGACTCTCTCTCCCTCTCTCTCCCTCCCTCTCGCCCTCCCTCTCTCCCTCCCTCTCCCTCTCTCCCTCCCTCCCTCTCCCCCTCCCTCTCTCTCCCTCCATCTCCCTCCCTCTCTCTCCCTCTCTCCCTCCCTCTCTCTCCCTCCCTCTCTATCTCTCTCTCTCTAAAAAGGTAGTTTCGGATAGGAAGATTTTTCCGAGAAAAAAAACCTCCATGCCACGACAGCTCTCAAGGTACGTGGGCCTACCGCCCGGTCGCTGCGTCCCCCATCTCGGTCCATGACAGACGTCATAGGTGGGGTGAAGTATTGGAGAGTGAGACGTGGTCAGCGCCCGGCCTCATATCCTGGAGCCACTACTTCTCCATCAAGTAGCTCCTCAATTGGCGCCCCTCAGGGGCCTCACGAGGCTGAGTGCACCCCGGTCCAGGTCTTCCAGCGGCGGAAAAATCCCCACGCCGGTACTGGGAATCGAACCCAAGGTCTCCCGCTTGGCAAGCAGCAACGCTACCACTGCGATATATATATATATATATATATATATATATATATATTTACGTTTATTGTTTTGAATAACGTCATACAAAATTACGTTCTAAGGAATAAAAAAAAAATAAAATCAGTGTGCAGTAATTTCAAAGAGTACATAGGATGATATAATTAAAATATAATTCTACACTTAAAAGCCGGGTAAACAGCTAACATCTCCTACCCAGCCGTCTCGAGGCCACAAGGATGACATTCAATCAAATCCAGCCAATCTACTTGTGCGTACAATTATAAAGCTGGTCCTTGTTATTACAAAAATAGGAAAATACCCACCATCTCTTTCTTTCTACACGGTACCTATTTTATGGAGGGTAGAAATGCCAGTGGCGAATGATCCTCCATCTGTATTTTCTTACACTTCACTTGCAAGAGCTACACCACCATTAATGGCTTCTTAAGGGGAGTTGGTGTGGGGTTTCCCTAAAAATATTTGTGTCGCATCCTTGGAAGATAACGAACTTAAGTACCAAGTTTGTCATTTAACAAACTTTTCGTTTTTGAGCTATGCTGCCCACAGACACACATATGACATTTTTCTAAAAATGCTTTCTTGGATTCATGGGGTATCAAAACATGTATTTCCGGTGAAATCTCGGTAAAGAGATTTTGGTGGAATGCAGTACCTTCTCTACTATGTATATTGTATACACCTACGTTGCTAGAGAAAGTAAAAAGTGCAAACTTAAACCTCGTGGCCTATAGTTTCCGCGGAAACAAAATAGCCATGTCAGAACGTTGGAACACGTGAGGGAGTACATACAACTGCCATTGTTCCGGGTAGCCATTCATTTTGTTGGGAAAGCAAAGAGCGCAGGCGCCGCTACACAATCGAAACTCGTGTGCGTGGAGTAATCAGTACCGTATTTGGTGTATACCTGCTGCGCGTCTCACCGGCCGGCCGGCTTGCTTCCCGGTCATGGCCATTTCTGACAGCCGCGCGGGCACCTGGCTTTATAGAGATTCCAGCTGCCTTACCTGGCCTTGTGTGTATCACTCGCAGACTTCCTCTACCTACATATTTTGCTTACTATTCACACTAGCTTAAAAATTCCTAGCGTATGATTTCAATACAGACATTAGGTATACAAGAACATACGGGAGGCTGAGCTGACGTCAACTGTTTAAAAACCAGGTCGATAAATGCTTATCTTGGTGTCACGTACACTCGGCAAGAGCACCTGGGATTTTTAGACACTTAAACGCCGATTTAGGCACCTAAAATGGATCCCAAATTGTAACAATAGACACTACAAGGCACCAAAAGTACAGTTTCTACGAGCTAAACATCAGCTTTTGTGTATTCAATATCTATTTATACTTTCTAAAATTACAAAAATGAATTAAATAGTGAGCATTAAAATGTAGACCATAACAAAAATAGTAAATTCACAAATAAAAAACTGTCATAAATTATAAATGTAGGTTAGCAACAGATTATAAGTTTATGACGGTGTAAAAGGTCAGATCACAATGGAAATACACTGTACACTACAGATATGACAAATGCCACCCTCAAAATCGTTGTTTTCAAAACATAATATATCGTTAACAACAGGAAATAAAATAACTGAAATAAACTTTAAAAGCAAAGGAGACGTTTTGCGAACATTTGCAAATCAACAGTGGACAGATATGACAGTCACGAACCAATGAAAAATACACCTTTTGAAATGGATTTCTGCCGTACTGTAGTCACCGACCAATACATAAGGGTGACAAAAAAGCTTACAGCGTGTAAATATTGTCTCTCTTTCTAGAAAACGAATAAAGTCAACTTTTAAAGCGTTAAAAAAAAAAATCCCCCTTTAATTTGACAATTAGAAGGTCTAAACAAACTCAATCCCAATATATCAACTCTAATTTTGCTGTAATCATGGAAAAATACAAAAAAAATAAATGAAAGCGCCGAAATGGAAAAATGTGCTCTTTCAGTTTCTGAAATCTTAACAAGTATCAAGTCAAAATTGACATATTAGGTACCATAAAATCCATTCCGTGCATTTACATGTTATGAAAAATGTGAAGATAGTTAACCATTTTTAGTTTATCCGTACACACAAAAATATATATTTAACCTACAATCCGAAGTCTACTCATGATGAACGAAACATTTTCTTAAAACACCGTAAAATTCAAACGAACAACAGCGGCTTCTCTGGAAATGGATACTTTTTTTCTGTAGGGACTTTCTATTTTACGACTATCGAAATGTATAAAATTAAAACATAATACAGTATCATAAAAAGTTCAAAATGTATGAAAATTGAACCCAAATCATCCATTTCTCGGAAAACAATAAGCATTAAAGGAACAATAACCTACTATTTGGTAAGCAAACACTATGTGTGAGCGATTGCCATAAAATGTTCCCCTAGGGGAGCTTCGCTGAACTATGATATACGCTATTTAACAGGCTTATCGTCTTTACACGTACTATGTACACAGTGTCCACCCAAAAATTCGATACCGAGATTTCACTGGAAATATACGAGTATGTTTTGGGTCCACCTGTATAAAAAAAAAACAAAAAAAAAACACATTTCTACAAAAAGGTCTGTGCGTGTGTGTGTGTGTGTGTGTGGACAGCATAGCTCAAAAACGAATAAGACCATTCAATACAACTCTTGGTATTTAAGTTTGGTATCTTCCAAGGATGCGACACGAAGATTTTAAAGAAAATCCCCTCGCCCCAAACTACTCTTTACACGGAAAAAATTTCGAAAATTTTAATTTTCTCAAAAATGACTAACGATTCTGTTTAAAATCTCATGTATTTCAGATATTTACATGCCAAATAAAATGTTTATCTTGAATTTTCTGGGAATAGCCTCTGAAGACTACTTTATTCTGGATGAATTTCACGAAATTTTGCATAACTGGCAAACCGTAAGAAATACACAAAAACTTGCATAGAAAATATAGAGCTCATTAAAACACACAATTTATGTTATATACATTTTTTTCGTGGAGTTGATCGTTTTTTCAGATATTCCTTGTTATTGGTTTCAGCTTTAAAATCTTATATTCTGTTCATATGGGAATTGTCAACTCATGTCCATACACATAGCAACCAGCTTTTGACTAATGCTTTAGCCTATGCTACTCTCTTATTTCCCTTCTACTTGCATGGAGGCAAATAATAAGACTATTTCTGCTATTTTGTTTTTCTCGATTAAATGAAGTAAATAGAAGCATAAGCTTTTTAACAATAATTTGTTGCAGAGAAAGTCATGTGAATGGAACACATCAGATTTTTTTTTAGTAATGCTATGGACACTTTTCTGGTTTCACCGGATCTCATAACAGGATATGTTAAATAATGGCCCAGCTAACATTAGAAAACCGTCAACGATATGTTTATAATTAACAATTCAGAAAAGTATTTTTCTCGATCGTCGCAGACTATAGCTATCTGCCGTCTTTTGGAAAGAGGTTAACATGGTGTCCAGGGAGTGGGGCTACTTCTCACCAGTTTCACTTCTATTTCGTTGTATACGTTAGGGGTTTCTGCATTGTGAAAATGATATAGCGTTTATGTTTTTAAGTTTTATGGGATCAAAGAGATAACACAAAAGTTTAAAATACCAGCTAATGTAATTAAGTAAAATGTGATTCGATCATTCCGACCGATGATTGTTCCAACTCCGCTGCGTAAATTTCAGAGAATTTTTCATCCGTTATTAGAAACAGACGAGACTGATGAAATTAAAGTATAACGAGTAAGGAGGAGGATTCACCACAAACCACTACGTTAATTAATTATAGTAAGTACAATAATGTCATTGTGTTCAGGAGAGGTAAATTAAATTAAGAGTACAAAAACTACTAACCGTTCGAGTAGGGTTTTACAGTTATATTATGTGTTGTAAATCAATGAGATTCTACTCAAGGTTTTACTTATGGTAGCTTTAGTATTGCTTTTTACTTTCTCTATACGTGCTATGTATATAGTGTATAAAGAAGGTATTGCACTGCACCAAAAAATTCGATACCGAGATTTCACCGGAAATATATGTTTTAGGGCCCCCTGTATCCAAAAAAAAAAAAAAAAAGTATTTTCAGAAAAGGGTCCGTGTGTGTGTGTGTGTGTGTGTGTGTGTGTGTGTGTGTCTTCGTGTGTCTGTGAACACGATAACTCAAAAACGAACAGTCGGTAAAATACCAAACTTGGTATTTAAGTTTAGTATCTTACAGGGATGCGACACGAAGATTTTCAAAAAAAAAAGCCCCCCACCCCAAACTACCCTTTACATGTAACTTTTTTCTAAAATTTTGATTTTCTAAAAAATGGCTCTAACGATTTTGATTAAAATATCGTCTATTAAAGATGTTTAAATGACAAATAAAATGTATATTTTGAATTTTCTGGGAATAGCCTCTGAAGAATACTTTATTCTCGGTCAATTTTACGGAATTTTGCATAACTGCTAAACCGTAAGAGATGGACAAAAACTTACCACACAACAAATGTAGAGCACCTTAAAACACACAATTTATGTTATATACATTTTTTTCGTGGAGTTGATAGTTTTTGAGATATTCCTTTTTTTCAGCTATAAAGACAAACTTTTCTCATACAGGACTTTGTGAACTTGTCCATACAAAGGAACTTCAGTCGCAGAGCAACCAGCTTTTGACTATCCCTTTAACCTATGGTACCCCCTTATTTCGCTAGGAAGCAAGTAATAAGACTATTTCTGCTAATTTTTGCTCCATTAGATGAAGTAAATAGAATAATTTGTTGCAGTGATATAAAGTCATGTGAATGGAACACATCAGATTTTTTAGATACCTTAAGGGGTGCACAGGCAAGCATAGCATTTCCAGGCGCATTCCAATGGTCCTGAGATGGTTTAAAATGCATCGATTTATAGGAACAGATTTAAATAAATAGCATAGTAGGTCCTTAAGTCGATTAGTACATATTTAAATATGCCTTTTATACTTAGTGTTATTAAAGCTTAAAATGTTAATATCCGGTGTGGAATCGAACCAATGTAGCGCATGATAAGTAGGAGCGCATGGCTTTACACCACACAGCAATTGTTCGGAATAGGAGTCTTGAGTCTTTAAACATGTAAAAAGTGTTTATAATTCATGTAATCTATGATATTACAGCCGTATAACAACGCATAAACTAGTGCATATGCTTTTTATTACTTTCTCTAGCACAATATTACACCTAAAAAGTTAATGTCGAGATTTCGCCGGAAATATATTAAGTTTTTAGAAAAAGGTTCCTTTCTCTTTCTGTGCGAGGATGCACATTAAGATTTTTTTAAATTGTGTTTTTCTCAAAAAAACGGCTCTAACAATCCCGATTAAAATACCGTACATTAAAGACATTTACATCACAAATAAAATGCGTATTTTGAATTTTCTGAGAATAGCCTATGAAGACCTCTATATACTGGACGAGTTTTGCACAGCGGTTAAACCGTAAGAGATACACAAAAAACGTAGATCTCACTAAAATACATAATTTATGTCATATACGATTTTTGTGTATAGCCGATCATTTCTAAGATATTCCTTGTTTTTTGTTTCAACTTTAAATTTCTTACTTTTCTCAAACGCGAAAAGAGGTTTCGTTTCATCTCTCGTTTTACTGCAGGTCATGCAAAGTGAACCAAAATTCGAATGTTACACATAGCACCAGTTTTTGAAAGATTTCACTACCGATTTAGCCTAGTATATTCCCTTATATCCCTTCTACTTGCAAGCAAGCAAGCAAGCAAGCGAGCGATAAGACAATTTCTGCTAATGTTATCCTTGATTAGCATGTTGTAGATAAAAGAATAGTGTTTTGTAAGGTAAGTTGTTTGTGTAACAGCTTCAGAAAGTCATGTGAATGGAACACATCAGATTTTTTTGGAGGGGGGATGCGGGGCTTAACGTCCTTTACCCTATTAAACATCGGACGGTTATGGAAACCGGTGAAATGATGCTCAAAATGAGCTCGGGGTTTAGAGAGCTTAGTCTTGACATTCCTCTCCTCAGGATAAGAAAAAGGTCCGAAAAAAATCCCTTATCGGATAATTCATCCTAACTGAGATTCAAATTCGGGACCTCTTGAATGTGGGGAAGACACGCTAAGCATATTTATATGTGTATGCAAAAGTATGTTTTGTAGCTACAGTAGTTAATATATGTTATACTTACTACCTACTAGTCTCCACCATGGTCACATTTAATAATGGTATGGACAACATACATTTTTAGAGATTTTGGGATGAAGTTCCTACATTTTGTTAAACAGTGTTTATACCGAGAAAAACTTCTCTCCGTATTACCATTAGCAGATAAGAGCTCCGATCGAAATTCTTCTACAGATTTGTGATTGCTATACCTTCGATATTTCCACAAATTATCTCACGAAGCACAGATAAAAAGAAAGCACAAATCTGATTGTTCCATTCACACAACTTTCTCTACATCTCTGTAACAAATTATTGTTAAAAAGCTTATGCTTCTATCTATTTCATGCTAATCGAGGTAAACAATAGCAGAAATGCTTTCTCGTAAGCACAAAGGAAATAAGGGAATACACTAAGCTAAAGCGATAGTCAAATTTTTTGAAGGCTGGTTGTCACATGGATGACATCCGTTTCTATGCATTGCCAGGAGCTGACAAATTACTGTATGTGAAAAGTTTTAAGTATTTTAAAACTGAAACCAATAACAAGGAATATCTCAAAAATGGACTACTATACGAAAAAATGTATATGATATAAATTGTGTGTGTGTGTGTGTGTGTGTGAGCGCGCGCGCGTGCGTGCATACGTGTTAACGAGATCTACATTTTAGGTGCTGTAAATCTTTGTCTATCTCTTACGGTTTACTACCTATGCAAAATCCAGCAAAATTCGTCCAAAATAAAGCAGACTTTAGAGGCTATGCCCAGAAAACTCACGATATGTGTTTTATTTGCCGTGTAATTGTCTTTAATATACCTACGATATTTTAATCAAAATAGTTAGCCATTTTTGAGAAAATCAAATATTTCGGAAATTTTTTCATATAAAAGCTAGTTTGGGGTACAGCATTTTCCTCAAAAATTTCACATCGCGTCCTTGGCATATATTAAACTTATATACCAAGTTTGGTATTTTACCGACTTTTCAATTTTGACCTATCGTGTTCAGATACACACACACACACACACACACACACACACACGGGCATTTCTCTAAAAATACCTTTTTTGGATACAGGGGACCCTAAAATCTCTATTTCCGGTGATATCTCGGTATCGACTTTTTAGGTGGAATGCAATACCTCCTCTATACACTATGTACATAGTAGAGAAAGTAAAAACGGGAAGCGTCATTAAACTACGTCGCATCGACTTACTAGATGTGCGGACAGTGAGTACTGACCCCGCTCCCTGATTCTGATGTCATCAATCCCAGTTATGTTAACTTGCAATCCCTCAAACGTTATCCCATCTGCTCGCTCGTATAAAACGCGGGAGCTTTAAAATGGAAATGTTCTAGTGCACCTCTCATGGAGGAGCACATATACGCGCGATCCGGGCGGGACATAATACATCCGGCCTGTATATCAACTCCGTATACTTTCAGTGATTGGGACATGTTTTATACGGACGGATAAAGCCCCACAATATCGTAAACACCTAAAACCCATTTTTTTTTTCGATATACCTATAAAGTAGGTATTATACATAATGTAAAGTGTGCGGTACGCCTGTTTTATTTTGGAATCGCTAAGACAGCTGACCATATAGGATTTTCTGATTAAAGTATGCTATTACGACATTTTAAACAGCAATAAAACTTGAGACTACATAACGTAATGAATTCTCTGCCTGCCTGTCCTCGTTTCAAAGGAAGACGGATGGGGGTGGAAAGGGGGGGGTTGTTTCCATGACGACTCGACACAAAATCTTATTTGCTGCACCGTCTCGAGTACGCGATGCGAATATATGCAGACTGAAGCTTTACAGAGATGTATCTCATACTGAGTAGTGGATAACTTACTTTATCACACACCTATATATAAAAAGTGATTTATCGACTACATAATTACGGTCAATCCTAGAAACGATTTTGAATCCGGCTATACATATTTATACCATGCATGATTAAATAAAAGTATATAAAAATGATCAAACACTTACATAAAAAGTCAGATAGTATCTAATGTATGTTGACATAAAAAAGGAAGAAAAGCGAGATCGTAAATGCAACACAGCGTTGTAATTTAGATGCGTTCGCAACATTTCATGGTTTGAATCCTAAAATTCTAAACCTTTGAGAAACTGAACAAATTTAAATTGTGGTAAATCTTCCAATTCTGATTAAAATATCTGATTTGTTTCATTCATATGACTTTCTCTACATCTCAGTAACATATTATTGTTAAGTTTATTCTTCTACTTAATGCTAATCGAGGTAAACATTAGCAGAAACGGTCTTATTACGTAGTTCCTTATAAGTGAAGTGAATTAAGGAAATACACTCGGCCAAACCGACAGTCAAATGTTTTAAAAGGCGGTTGCTATGGATTGAAATCCGTTTCTTTGCGTGGCCAAGCGTGGACAAATTCACGTATAGGAAAAGTTTAAGTGAAATACCAGGAATATCTCGAAAACGGCCAACTCAAAAAAAATAATTAATATGACATAAATTGCGTGTTTTATCGAGAGCTACATTTTTGTGTATGTTTTTTGTCTATCTCTTACAGTTTACCAGTTATGCAAAATTCAATAAAAAGCATCCAGAATAAGGAGGACTTGAGACGGATTGTCGCCCAGATGAATAAGCGCATAGCCTATATTTTAATTGATTAAATTGTTTAAGTTAATTACTAAGTGAAATATTATGTATTAATTGTATATTGGATGTTCAGAGAGATTGTTCCTGGAAAGCGTTTTCTAACTTCAACCCGAAAGTTCTCAATCGACGAATTCAGTTGTTTACGCTATTTCTTTGTATACTGCAAGAGGGGAAAGACATTATGTAGTCACCTCTCCGAAACAGAAAGTGGAGGTGACATATAAAGAGGAGAATCACAAGGAAATTTAGGTCAAGGATCACGTGAAAGACGCATTGACCAATTAGAGTTTATCACGTCACGGTTGAAGCGCACCCCAAGCTATCTTCGGCGCCAAAAATGGTCCAATGAGATTACAAGTTGAGAGTTTTTGCTATAAATGTAGAGTATTCGCTCTAATTTTCAGGCAGTTGAAATGTAACTCTACGCGGAACCTGCAACACCCGAAACAAAAATACACGCAAAGTTGCAAAGATAGTATTGTGATTCAGGCAGTTGAAATGTAACTCCACGCGTAACCTGTGACGCCCAAATTAAAAATCCGCGCAAAATAGCAAAGTTATTATTGTGATTCGCGCAGATGGAATATAACTACACTTGGAACCTGTGACGCTCAAAACAATAATCCGCGCAAAATAGTAGTTATTATTCTGATTCACGCAGTTGAAATGTAATCAAGCGGAACCTGCGACGCCGGAAACAAGGATGCTACCGTAGAAAGTTAAAGTGTCTACAATTATTCTGCACGTAACACTTGCACTTGTCGCCGCGTAAATTCTAGTTACCTTTGTGAGCATTACGCCCTTGTTCGAGGGAAATAACCGGAACACAATCGCGCCAGGAACTTTCTTGGGCACGTTTGTGAAGGGAAATAAACCTTTGACTAAACGAAAAGTGCCGACGCTTATTTTAAGTCAATTTCCCGTACCATACCTTGAGATCATCACCGCTCAAAACCTGAGCTAGATATAAATAGGTCTCAATTGCTCGTCGCTGAACCCACAAGAAGCAGAGGAGCGTCGAGAATGGACTTCAGCACTGCAACGCCGGAGAGAGGACCAGTCGTCCTGCGCAGCCCAGCATCCCATAAAATTCAAGACATACATTTTATTTGTCATGTATACATCTTAAATACATATAAGGGATTTTAATCAAAATCGTTAGAGCCATTTTTGAGAAAAACAAAATTTTGAAAATTCTTCCATGTAGGTAAGGGTAGTTTGGGGTGGGGGTTTTTTGCAAGAAAATATTCGTGTCGCATCATTGGAAGATACCAAACTTATATACCAACTTTGGTAATTAACGGTCTTTTCGTTTTTGAGCTATGCTATCCCCACAGACACACACACGCACGCACACACACACACACACACACACACACACACTGGGACCTTCTTCTAATAATGCTTTTCTTTGGACTCAGAGGGTCCTAAAACATGTATTTCCGATGCAATCTCGGTATCGAACTTTTTGGTGGAATATAATACTTCCTCTATACATAGTACGTGTAGAGAAAGTAAAAAAGACAAATCGTTGGCGAATGCACCCAAATAAACAGAAAGTAGCAAAGAAACATACATGCTAACGATTACTTTTGCCTTCCGGAGTATCAAGCCAACGGGCATTAGTCTTATTAGTCCTGAAGGGAAATTCTTCATTGTATTGCCTATAAACAATAGCAAAAATCTTCGACATGACTTTCTCTACATCTCTACAACAAATTATTATTAAAAAAGTTTATTTCTATTTAGTTCATGCTAATTGAGAAAAGTTAGCAGCAATTGTTTTATTACTTTCTTTCTTGTAAGTAGAAGCGAAATAAGGGAGCACCATAGGTTAACGTGATAGTCAAAAGCTGGTTGCTATGTGACTGAAGTTCCTCTGTATGGATAGAAGTTGACAAATTCCTGTTTGAGAAAAGCATGAGTTTTGAAAGCTGAAACTAAAAACAAGGAATATCTAAAAAATGATCAACTCCACGAAAAAAATGTATATAGCATAAATTGTGTGTTTTAATGTGCTCTACATTTTTTGTATCGTTAAGTTTTTGTCCATCTCTTCCGGCTTAGCAGTTATGCAAAATTCCGTAAAATTCATGCAGAATAGTCTGCAGAGGCTATTCCCAGAAAATTCAAGATATACATTTCATTTGTCATGCAACTATATTTAGTAATCAAAATCGTTAGGGCCATTTTTGAGAAAATCAACATTTTTTAAAAAAGTTCCATGTAAAGGGTAGTTGGGTATCGCTTCCAAACATGCTTTTTTTTAGATTCAGGGGGACCCAAAACATGTATTACCGGTAAAATCTCGGTATCGAATTTTTGGGTAGAATATAATACCTTCTCTATACATTATGTACATAGTACGTGTAGAGAAAGTGAAAAGCATTTTCAGAAAAAGGTTCTTATGTATGTGTGTGTGTCTGTGGACAGCATAACTAAAAAACAAAAAGACCGTTAAATACCAAAATTGGTATTTAAGTTTAGTATTTTCCTAGGATGCGTCACCAAGATTTTCAAGAAAATCCTCCCATCCCAAACTACCCTTTACATGAAAAAATTTTGAAAATACTGTTTTTCTCAAAAATGGCTGTTAACGATTTTGATTAAAATACCACATATTAAAACCATTTCCATCACAAATAAAATGATATATCTTAAATGTCCTGGGAAGATCTAGATAGACAAAGGATTACTACACAAAAAATCTTATGTGTTCCATTCACATGAGTTTCTCTATTCTGTGTAACAAATTATTGTTAATAAGCTTATTCTTCTATTTACTTCATGCTAATCGAGAAAAATTAGCAGAAATAGACTTATTACTTGCTTCCTTGTAAGTAGAAGCGAAATATGGGAGTATCATAGGTTCAAGTGAAGTCAAAAGCTGGTTACTAGGTGACTGAACTTCCTTCGTTTGTATGGACACGAGTTGACAATTCCTGTAAGAGAAAAATACCAAGATTTTCACAGCTGAAACCAAAAACAAGGAATATCTCAAAAACGTTCAATTTCTCGAGAAAAAAAATTATATAACAAATTGTGTGTTTTAATGTGCTCTACGTTTTTTGTGTGGTAAGTTTTTGTCCATTTCTTACGGTTTAGCAGTTATGCAAAATTCATCCAGAATAAAGTAGTCTTCAGAGGTTATTCCCAGAAAATTCAAGATATAAATATTATTTGTCAGGTAAATATCTTTAATATACGATATTTTAATCAAAATTGTTAAAGGTATTTTTGAGAAAATCAAAATTTTGGAAGATACCACACTTAAATAGCCATGCTTTTTTGGATTCAGGGGGACCCAAAACATGTATTTTCGGTGAAATCTCGGTATCGAATTTTGGGTGCAATACAATGCCTTCTCTATACACTATGTACATAGTACGTGTAGAGAAAGTAAAAATGAATTAGTTAAAAATGCAACAGAGCAACTTTTATCTTCTGGGACTATTGGAACAGGATCCAGGTATTAGAGGAAAGAAACATTGCGAAAGACTGTTTTAGGGCACAAGAAACAAAATGGAAAAGAAGTTGGATATGCCAATTAAAGGAAATTGTAAGAGAAGTTGGATTGGGCGAGCTAGCCAATCAACAGACAATAGGGGGACAAAGACTATGGAATAAAGGGACAGCTAGAATAGACGACATAGAGAAACAAGAAATAATTGGTAGCTCAAGGGCTAAAGTACTTCAATATTATATAGGAGTAGGAAAGAATGGGGTAGAGAAAAATATATTGTTTGCGAAAGAATGGAAAGAGAGGGTGCACAGGAACAATGTTATTAAAAGGTGTAAAATTTAATAAAGATTTGTGCCCACTATGTGGCAATGTCAATAACAATTTACACTGTATAATTGAGTGCGAGGAAACCAAAATGTGGAGAGAGACAATATAGAACAAAAACTGGGAAGTTACCGGCTGAGAATTTATACTTAAGATTTTTGGAATCAATAGGAAAGCATTTCTGAAACCACTAGGTAATAAGGGAAAGTAAGAGAACTGATGCACGAAAATCACCAAAGAAAGAGAGGAGCTTAATAATAGAACTGATAAGGTTAAAATTTACAGAAGACGTAAACAGATTAAGTTGGTATTATTAAAATGTACAAATAGAGGGAAAGCAACTCCAGCAAAGTAACTATACATGTATGGTGTTTGTAACTTGAAAAGATAAAACACGCTATTATTCTATCTTCTTGGACTATACAGCATCTCTATTATTACAGTTTCATCTCAGACTGGGTAGAAGTCCAATCTGTCCGAGATTTTCTCTTGTCCAAACAACTAAAACTGGAAGTTTTACGAACCAGGAATCATCCATCAATGCCGGTTGATATTACATTGCCCCAGGCATCCATCATATCAAACTAGGACGCTACCTGTAACTTGTACACTTCAGGACATGAGTGTTCTGACGGAATGCGAATATGAGACCTACATTTAAACTATAACTTAGAGTTACATCCTTTATGACGCAAGAATCACGAACCGAAATGAACAAATGTATAACGGTTACAAATAATATGAAACATGCTATAAGTGGCTAACTGCCATAATTAAGAGTATAGTTAGCAACACAACAGACTACACAGCAATCTCCATTCGTCTTTACTACTTTAGTAACATATAAACAAAGAGAAAATTGTCACTTTACTTTCTCTACTACAAATAGTATGTAGATGAAGTATTGGTTTCCACTAAAAAATTCGATTTCGATGTCAACGGAAATATATACTTTGCGGTCTTAAAAAAAAATCGTTTGTAAGTGTGTGTTTGGACACCATAACTAAGAAAATTAAACTTTATATTTAAATTCAGTATCACCCAACGACGCCACACGAAGATTTTCAAGAAAATCCCCCACACCAAACTACCCTTTACATGGTACCTATTTTTAAAAACCAATGATCTTCTTACAAAAAAAAAAAAAAAAAAAACTAATATTTTGATTAAAATATTATGTTTAAGAGATTTTCATAACAAATGAAATGTATTCCTTGAAATTTCTGGTATTAGCCTCTAAAGTCCTCGTCCTTCTCGTAAACAGTAGGAAATGGATAAAATCTTACACAACACAAAAACTTTAGATTTCGCTAAAAGCACACAATTTGTCAGACATTCGATTTGGGGGGGGGAATTAATCATTTCCGAGATATTCGCAGTTATTAGTTTAATTGTGCCAATCCTTCGATTCTAATGGGTAAAGGCGATAAAAAGAGAACCAAAATCTAAAGTCATTACATAGCCACCAACTCTTAAAAGATGCGACTGATGCTTTAGGTAGTGTATTCCCTTATAAGTTCATATCTGTTAATATGTATCTCGATTAGTATAAAGTACAGCGATGCTTCAATTTTTAATTCATAAATTAGTTGTCAGTTTTAATCATATGTCGGTAAAATTGCGGGTATTACAATCAAAATTTTGTTCCACTAACTGTATATAACGATCTTTGTAATCACACGAAAGGCAGAAAAATCAGTGGAACTGAAAAAACGATCTGATATGTTTCACTCATATAGCTCTCTCTAGCTGCTGTATAAACTTCTTAAAAATATTGTTTCTTTCTTTCTACGCCAAACTAATCGAGATAAGCATTGGTAGAATTATTATTATGTACTTAGTTTCTTATAAGTAAAAGGGAACTAAAGGAATGCACTACGTCAAAGTGATAGTCAAATAATTCCAAAGCTATCGCTATGGCATTGTCATTGTTTGTTTGTTTTTTTTTGTTTTTGTTTTTGTTTTTTTGTTTTTTTTTGTTTTTTTTTGCCAGAAATAAATCATAAGAAGACATCCTATCTGAAAAAATTTCAAGTACTTATTTTAAAATTGAAACCAATAATAAGGAATATCTTGAAAACGGCCAACTATAGAAAAAAATATGATGTGTTCCATTCAGATCACTTTCTCTACATCTCAATAACGAATTATTGTCAATACGCTTATTCTACTTCATGATAATCGAGAAACATTAGCAGAAATGATCTTTTGCTTCCTTGTAAGTAGAAGGAAAATAAGGGAATACACTAGGCTAAACCGACAGTCAAATGTTTTAAAATGTGGTTCCTATGGGATTGAGATCCGTTTCTTTGCGTGGCCAAGCTTTGACAAGTTCCCGTATGACAAAAGTTTTGAGTATTTAAAAACTGAAATTTCCGGTGAAATCTCGGTGTAGAGTTTGCGGTGGAATACAATACATGCTCTATAATCTATGTACATAGTACGTGTAGAGAAAGTAAAAAGTGCCCCACATAAATTGTATTTTAAAGAGATTCATTTTTTGTATAGTAAGTTTTTTTCTATCTCTTATGCAAAAATAAGCAAAAGCCATCCAAAATAAAGAGGTCTTTAAAGGCTATTCCCAGAAAAATCGAGATATACATTTTACTTGTGATGCAAAAATCTTTAATATACCGCACTTTCATCAAAATTTTAGGACCATTTTTGAGAAAAACAAAACGTTTTCCATGTAAAGGGTAGAGTTTACTGAAAATATTCATGTCTCATGCTTGGGAGACACTAAACTCAAATACTAAGTTTGATATTTAACAGTATTTTCTTTTGAGCTATGCTGTCCACACATACGCGCACACACACCTGCATATTTTTCTAAAAATGCTTTTTTGGAATTCGGGGACCTATAAAGGTACGTATATTTGTGTATAAGTCCTCTTACAGTTAAGCATATTATATTTCAGTGTCCAAAATACAGTCATGTCAGAAAACAGCACACAGTTTAAAAAAATGTTGCATTAACATTTACAGACACAAAAAGTTTAGTCAATGTATTAATATACCTTAAAGAAATCAAGCTATATAACTGTAATACAACTCTCAGAATTATAATTACTAACTTGTTATACCTAATTCAGTTGTTACTGTTTGTTGTAATATAATTTTAATATTGTTATATTTTTTATATTAAAATCATTGTTTTCATATGTCAATAAGCATTAGAGGTATATTTTAATCCCTGAGTAACTTATGTTCAAAATTTGCATTGTTTAATGGATGTAAAACTGTAAACAAGATATTTAATGTGGTCGCTATAAGACCTTGTAATTCTGCAACCTAAAATAAAGAATAATTAAAAAAAAAGTAATAACATTTTAACGATAAAAATGATTCATTTTATAGATTAAAATTCTAACCGTATAAAAATCTTTATAATTCGTAATTAAAGCTATTGAATGTCACCACGTAAATTTTTGTGTGGTTCAAAACTCCATTTCAAAAAAATTAAACTAATTTTCTCGAATTGTGGGTCACTAGGAGTGTTTTGATTGTGAATTGGAATTTATTTACATGATGCAATTGAAAACAATTTATATCTTCCCAAGTATGTATTCAATTAGAATGAAATTTGGTATTAATATTAATATAACAATAATGTGATCACCTAAGATTCGTAAAAATCTCTTAAACAGCATATTAGATTAAACAACCATCGCTTTACTGTAAAATTCGCAATCTCCAATCCAGTATCTGTACTCTGTAAGTCCAAGAAAACATTTATCTCCCTGTCAGTTTTCTTCCTGTTTTAGCACATGATACACAGAGCAAGGTGTGATTCTTCCCACGGTTATCACTAAGACGAGTTTTAAATTGATGGCATGCTTTGTTTTCACCACATACATCCAACTACTCCCCACACAGTGAGGGAAATACTTTCTGTTTGCCATTTATCTCTAAAACGCAGACTAGAATATATAAGCATATGAAAAATGTTTCTATAGTAATCGTATCATGCAATACTCAAGCATGTCCAAGCGCTAGTGCAAAAGGGGTGAACAATGTGAGCGCCATCAATAGAAAAATCTGATGTGTTCCATTCACATGACTTTCTCTTTATCTCTACAATACATTATTGTTAAAAAGCTTATGCTTCTTTTTACTTCATGCTAATCGAGAAAAAAATAGCAGAAATGGTCTTATTACTTGCTTCCATGTAAATAGATGGGAAATAAGGGAGTACCATAGGTTAATGCGATAGTCAGAAGCTGGTTGCTATGTGACTGAAGTTCCTTTGTTTGTATGGACAGGAGTTGACAAATTCCCGTATGAGAAAAGTGTTAGTTTTTAAAGCTGAAACCAATAACAAGGACTATCTCAAAAACAATCCATTTCACGAAATAAATGTATTTAATATAAATTGTGTGTTTTAATGAGCTCTACATTTTCTATTAAGTTTTTGTGCATCTCTTACAGTTTGCCAGTTATGCAAAATTCCATAAAATTCATCCAGAATAAAGTAGTCTTCAGAGGCTATTCTCAGAAAATTCAACATATACATTTTGTCTGTTAAATATCTTTAATTTGCGATATTTTAATCAAATACAACGGTTTTATTGTTTTTGAGCTATGCTGTCTACACACACACACACACACACAGAGCGCGGACCTTTTTCTGAAAATGCTTTTTTTGGATTCAGGGGGATCCAAAACATGTATTTCCGGTGAAATCTCGGTTTCCAATCTCGGTTTCGGGTGGAATGTAACACCTTCTCTATACACTACAATATAGTACGTGTAGAGAAAGTAAAAATCATTTTTAGAAAAAGTCCATGTGTGTGTCCGTGAACAAGATAACTCAACTATGAAAACTCGGTTAAATACCAAACTACGTATTTCAGTTTAGTATCTTCCAGGGATGTGTCACGAAGATTTTGAGAAAAATTCCCCCACCCCAAACCATCCTTTACATGGAAAAAAAATTTGTAAATTCTTATTTTCTCAAAAATGGCTCTTAACGAGTTTGATTAAAATACCGTATATTAAACACATTTATATGGCAAAAAAAAATGTAAATCTAGGATTTTCTGAGAATAGTTTCTAAAGAACTCTTTATTCTGAATGGATTTTGCTGAATTTTGCGTAACTGGTAAACCGTAAGAGATAGACAAGAGATATATTTATAACCACGATATGTTCGTATTCAAATGCAGGGACTTTTAAACTCCTTTTTACTCTTTAGTTAATTTTATGAAATGAAATTATAATTTTTACAGCACAATGTCTGTCAGAAGAACTTCCAGTTTTTCAATGGTGTAGCATAACCGGCAAGTTACCGAGATTAACACCCGCGCGCGCACAAAATATCACATGCCATCTCTCTTTTTACTTTCTATACACGTACTATGTACATAGTGTATAGAGAAGGTATTGTAATGCACCCAAATATTCGATACCGAGATTCCATTGGAAATACATGTTTGGAGACACCTTGAATCCAAAAAAAGTATTTTTAGAAAAATATCCGTGCGTGTGTGTCTGTGGGTAGCATAGCTCAAAAACTAAAAGTCCGATAAATACGAGGTACGTCCAGAAAGTATGTTCCGTTCCAATTTATCTCCACTGCAGCGCTGCGATCGAAGTTCCGCACATGCGCGGTAGACGCTCTGTATTAAGGAGAAGAAACGTGCGCCATTTTGAAATCGCTGTCAGCCACATACGCTTTGTTGTGCCTGTTTACAATGTCGGTGTTGATTGAAAATCCCGCCGCTTGTGAAATCAGATCTGTGATTCGTTTTATGAATGCTCGGAAAGTGAAACCAACTGAAATTTATCGGCAAATTTGCGAAGTTAACGGACAAAATGCGAGGAGTGATTCAATGGTGAGAAGATGGGTCCGACAGTTCAATGAAGGACGTAGTGAAGTGCACGATGAAAAACGAAGTGGGCGTCCCTCTTTGGTTACAGAAGAACTGGTTCACGCGATTGATGACAAGATCCAGGAAAACCGCAAGTTTACAATTAGTGCTCTCGCTATGGAATTTCCCCAAAGCTCACGATCACTAATTCATGAAATTGTTATCGAAAAACTGAAATTTCGTAAACTTTGCTCACGTTGGGTACCAAAGATTCTTACTGAGCAACACACAACAAAACGGATGGGTAGTGCACTTCAACGCACGACCACACGCTGCAAATGTGACGAAAAACCTCCTACAGGGATTTAGCTGGGACATGTTTGACCATCCTCCGTAGAGCCCTGACCTCGCTCCTAGCGACTTTCATCTGTTCTTACATCTCAAGTCTTTCCTTGGGGTCAACACTTCAACAATGACGAAGAGCTGAAACAAAATGTTTCCAACTTTTTGAAGACACAGGCGGCAAACGTCTATGAAGACGGTATACAAAAACTTGTGCCACGCTATGACAAATGCCTGCAACATTTCGGCAGTTATGTGGAAAAGTAGTTTAAGAGTTGTAGAATTTTGTGCAATAAATAATTATTCTGTATCTGTACACAATTTAATTTTATTACCAAACGGAACTTACTTTCTGGACGTACCTCGTATCAAACTGGATATTTAAGTTCATTATCTTCCAAGGATGCAACACGACGATTTCCAAGAAAATCCTCCCACCCCCAACTAAGCTTTACATGGAAAAAAATCGAAAATTTTGATTTTGTCAAAAATGGCTTTAACGATTTTGATTAAAATCTCTTGTATTTTAAGACATTTATTCTGGATCAATTTTGCGGGATTTTGCATAACTGGTAACCTGTAAGAAATAGACAAAAACCTACCACACAGACATGTAGAGCTCGTTAAAACACCCAATTTATGTTACTAATTTTTTTTCTTAGAATTGGCTGTTTTTGAGATATTCCTTATTATTCGTTTCAGCTCTAAAATACTTATACCTTTCTCATACGGGAATTTCTCAACTCCTATCAATACAAACAAAGGTACTTCAACCACTTAGCAACCAGCTTTTAAAATATTTGGCTACCGATTTAGCTATGGCACTCCCTTATTTCTCTTTTACTTACAAGGAACCAAGTAATAAGACTATTTCTGCTAATGTTTATCTCCATTATCATGAAATACATAGAAGAATAAGGTTTTTGACAATATTATGCTACAGAGGTGTAGATAAGGTCATGTGAATGGATCACATAAGATTTTGTTAATGTCTATTACTTTTAAAAACATTGAATACTCACCCAACAGCAAATCAGCAAATGGTACACATCATTAGCACTCACCTGCAAACAGAATAAGACAAAAATTCAGATATAAATGGTATAACTACTTCAATTGACTGCATATACATCTTAATTCAATGTTTATAAGAAGATACCTGATGATGAGCGCCACAGGAAAGGGTTATACCTTTCTTTTTACTTTCTCTACACGTACTATGTACATAATGTGTAGAGAAGGTATTGTAATGCACCCAAAAATTCGATGTCGAGATTTCGACGAAAATATGTTTTGAGGTTCACCGAGTCCAAAAAGAAAGCATTTTTAGAAAAAGGTTCGTGTGTGTCTGTGGACAGCATAGCTCAAAAACGACAGGACCATTAAATACCAAACTTGGTATTTAAGTTTGGCATCTTCCAAGAATGCGACACGAAGACTTTCAAAAAATCCCCCACCCCAAAGTACCTGTCACATGAAAAAAAAAAAAGTTAAAAATTTTGATTTTCTCAAAAATGGCTCTAACGAATTTGATTAAAATACCGTGTATTAAAGTTATTTACATCACAAATAAAACGTGTATCTTGAATTTTCTGGGAATAGCCTCTGAACAGCACTTTTTTTTTTTTTTGTTGATTTTTGTAGAATCTTGCTTAATGGTTAAACTATAAGAGGTAGACTAAAACTTACTAGACAAAAAGTGTAGATCTCCTTAAAACCACCATTTAAGTCATATGCATTTTTGTTGTAGGGTTTACCGTTTCCAAGATATACCTTGTTATTGGTTTCAATTTTAAAATACTTATACTTTTCTCAGACAGGAAGTGTCCGTTTTTCTTTTGTTCTACTCTTGGCCAAGCAAAGAAATGAATTTCAATGACAGTCGCATCGCGCTTTTAAAACATTTGTCTATCGCTTTAGCATAGCGCATTCCTTTGGTTTCCTTCTAATAAGAACATTCTGCTAATGCTTATCTCGACTAGCGTGGTGTAGAAAGAAGAATAATCTTTTGTAAGAAGAAAGTAGAACAGCTAGAGAGTCATGTGAGTGTCACACACAAAATATTTTTATTTAGCATCGCTTCAACGTGCAGATCATTTTGCGAAGTTTACCCATCAAATAAGTTATACATCTGTCCAAGAACGGACGAGAACGGGAACGAAAACTGTAAACTTAAAACCACGATCTGATGTTTGCAATTCAAGGGTTTCTGAGGTTGTTCCACAATAAATCGGATGAGAATTAGAACGGGAACAGAGAAATGAAAAGGGCGAGGTATTTCAATTAGCATTGCGTATTCCGTTATCTGCTTAAAACTGACCAACAGTTTTGCTTTCTCTACTACATAACTATAGATAGAGGAAATATTGCATTCCAACCAAAAAGTTCGACATATAGTCTGAACAGTTTGATATGTAAATAAAGTCTAGTGTGTTACAGTAACATTACATTCTCTATTCCACAATAAGATATTCTTAAAAAGTGTATTCTAACTACTTCACCTTAATCAAAAACAAAAAAACAAAAAAAAAAGTTTGAATAAATGCATTTATATTTCCTTTTAAATACAAAGGAATAAGGGAATACATCAGGTTAATGCGATAGCTATGTGATGGATTTTATTGATTGCTTCACTAGAAGCAAAAAAAGCGAATAACGCATCCCCTTGAAGGAAAGTATTTTAAAATTGAAACCATATTAAGGAATATCTCGGAAATGATTAACTCAATAAATAAAATAAAAATAAAGTATTTAAACGCGATCTACCATTTTTCCTGTCTTTTGTGTAGTAAGTTTTTGCCTATCCCTTACGGTTTCCCAGTTGTCCCCCCCCCAAAATAAAATACAGAGCGAAGATAGCTTCAGAGACTATCCCCAGAAAATTCAAAATATGCATTTCATGTCTCATTTAAATAGCTTTAATATGTGGTATTTTAATCAAAATCGTTAGAGCCATTTTTGAGAAAATCGAACATTTCAAAAGATCTTCCAGGTAAAGGGTAGTTTAGGTTTGGGAGATTTTCCTGAAAATCGTGTCGCATCCTTGGAAGATATTAAACATGAAGCACTAATAACTGTATCTCTTTTATCTCTAAAAGAGCCTTTATTTTCTAGGAAATTATGATAATGTTACTCCCGATGAATAAACAATTGAGGCCTTTATATAAACTTGTATGAACTTTTAATTATATATTAGAATAATTTTAGCTTTTCTAAAACTTTTACAATTAAATAATAGGGTATTTAATCCTAGTTTATATTTTAATCAGAAATAATTATAAATGAAGAGGTAATTATTGTTTTCAGTCTGGGTCCTTAATTGGAGAGGATCAAATTTGTTATTTATTTATTTGTAGCTTAACGTATTTTTACCTAGTTGATCATATCGGACGATGAGTGACATTGGTAAAATGATGCTCAAACAGTCTCGGTGTCCATGGAGCTCAGTTTCTCGACATTCGTCTTCCCAAGATAATGGAAAACCCCGAAAAAAACGTCACCCGGGTAACTCACCCTAAGCGAGATTTGCGACCTGTTGAATAAAAAGCAGACACGCTACCTCCACACTATCCAGGGAGTTATGTCAAATTAACTGCTCCAAACTGGTATTTAAATATTTCTTTTTTTGAGTTATACCGTCCAGATACACATGCGGATTTTTATCTAGAACGGACTTATGGGTCCTCAAAACATGTTTCAGCGAATGCCGGTATCGAGTTTTTGGGTGGAGTGCAATACCTTCTCTATCTATGTAAACATCGTATTCGAGTGTAGAGAAAGTAATAAGCTTTCGCAAGAATTGTTTGTAGAAGGTATACACAAATGTTAATGGTTACATAAAGTTAATACTGTAAGTTTTTCCGTTTGATTCAAGTTAGGCAGGTTTAAACTTCAATGTGATAAACGCTTTTAAAGAACAATTGGTTTCCTTCGATATCGTTAAAACAAAGCAAACCACCGTCAGCATAATTGTGAATGGAACCACGTGCACCACTACACCGGCCGATTGTTTCTCCAAGACTGCTACTAGAATGAGCTCTAGCAGCTGTTAAAGGTCACGGTCTCCTGTTAATCTTTTATAATAAGACAGTGACGTGCATTGGGGCGCATAGTGAAACGACAGAGTGCAAAATCGGAGCAGTTAAATATTGGATGAGAATCGACGAGGCGGACCGACATCCTGTCATCCGACCCAGTGAACTCCAGGGCGCTCTCCGCCGTCTCAACCCCAAAAAGGCAGCGGGTCCTGACGGTCTAACCCCCGCCATGCTCCAATGCCTTCCCATCAAGGCGGTGCTCTTTCTAACCAAGGTTTTCAACATGTGCCTCACCTTGTGCCACTTTCCACGCGAGTGGAGGGAGGCCCGGGTGATATGCATCTTGAAGCCGGGGAAAGCCCCGATACACCCTTCCAACTACCGATCCATCAGTCTCCTATCAGTTCTCTCGAAGGTTTTCGAGAGGCTAATACTAGTCCGCTTGTCCCCTCTTTTGGGCGACATTGAAGCCATCCCAGATCACCAGTTTGGTTTTCGTCCTGGGCATTCTACACCCCAGCAACTACTGAGAGTGGTGGAGGCCGCTGCCCTGGGTTTCCAGGACAGAGCCTACACTGCGGCGGTGTCGCTGGACGTGGAGAAGGCCTACCTACGACCTGGCACCGAGTCTGCTCCTCAAATTCATCCAATTGGAGCTCCCGACACACATCATACACCTACTACACTCATACCTCAAACACAGATATTTTGTAGTTTCAGTTGCGGGACACAAATCAACACCCAGGCCAATAAGAGGCGGAGTCCCCGAAGGCTCTGTACTTTCCCCCACGCTCTTTAGCGTCTACATGGCCGACCTACCAACATTGCAGCAAGTCAACATAGCCCAGTATGATGATGACGTGCTGTTATACTGTACAAACAAACACCCACGCAGAGCCTTCAACCCTATTCAGAGACACCTCTGCCTCATCCAAGAGTGGTGCGAGCGTTGGCGATTGTCCATCAACCCGGAGAAAAGTCACGCTATTCTTTTCACCAAGCGCCGCTTTCCCGCAAACTTCCCCACATTCACGTACCTCAGACGAAGGATACAATGGACCAACACCATCACCTACTTGGGGGTGAAGCTTGAAAGGGGCGTCACTTTCAGGGAGCACGTCAGGGGGCTATGGTGCCGGGGCAATGGGGCTGCGGCCTCACTGTACCCGATGCTGAAGTCCTCGATGACGGTTCCCCTTAAGTTGCGCCTCTTGAGGGCTCTCATAGTCCCCTTGTTAATCTATGCCTGTGAGGTCTGGGGCATGGCGGCAGACTCCAGTCTGTTGTTGCTTCAGCAGGTACAGAATAGGTGTCTTCGGGGTATCTATTCTGTGCCTCGAGGCTTTCCAACGAGACTCCTGCACGAAGCCTCTGGTCTACCATACCTGGAGGACGAGATTAGGCGTCGGGCAACAAAATTCAACGAAGGGTTACCATTCCATCGGAGCGCCCTCCTTAGGTCTCTTGGGGATTACGATCCCACAAACCGCCGCTTCAGGCGATATCGGCTTCCCCGCATGGCATCCCCGGTAACGAAGGGGCACCTCCAACAGCTGCTACGGCTAAAGCTCCTTATAATCTTTCAAGAGTTGCTTGGATTCAAAATTAAAACCTCAAAACAAACATTTTGATAAACACACACCAGCGGTGCACAAGGGCCGTTGCACCATCATAAGCAACCGTCGAGGGGCAACACTTGCCTCCTCCCGTCACTCCACAACCCCAACACTCACCCGCCATCCTGCAAAACCCCACAATCCCGTCAGAACGTGGTTAAGTTCTCTCCGAGAGCAGGGACACGTCTATCACACCTCGGGCTGCCCTCAGCCTGCCAATTGCTCTGGTCTGGTCTTCATGGAAACCAATCTCTAATTAAGGCGGTCTGCTACCATGAACAGTTGCGAATGGAAAGTAATTCGACTCGGGCATCAAAATTAAAGAAAGGGTTGGAAATCATTAGATGGCGGGGCAGGTAAACAGACGGAGTATATAGAGAAAAATTAAGAACCGCCTCTGTGATATTGACAGACTGCAAATAATTGCGCAATGCACGGAGGTCTCATTAGAAGTACAGTCTGGGCTTAAATCGGAGTGGGGTATGGAGCCATATATCAAAACGGGTACCAACTCATTAGAAAGGGGCTCGCGTGGATTAGTCTAGGAGCATGGGGGAGCAAACAAATTGCTGACGAGAATGGTATGAGAATCTGTCCCATTTGCGAGGAGGAAGAGTCGTGGACCCATATCTTGGCAAGATATAGGGTACGGAAAATGGAGGGACAAATATTTACCGCGATTCTGTACCACCGCAAGAAGCATGTTGGACGCTACTGACAGGCACGGAAGACGTGGACGGGCTAGGTAATTTATACTTAAGGCAAGACAGCTGAGATCGGAGAAGGCTGCCAATAGCGAAGAGGGGGAAGGGGAGAAGAACAGCTAAACAAAAGTGACTACAATGTTAAATACATATATTTTATGTCATACTTATTGTTGTGTTATGGCTACATAGGGTACATTTATGCTTGTGAAGGTGTACTCTGTGTTGTAAATTTAAGCTGCTGTATTTGAACGTCTTTGTCTTTTTATTTTCGTGCTTTACTATTTTTAATTCTTTGTTGCTGTTTAGTGCTTATAATTTTGTGTATTACAAAAGCACATACGATCTGTGGACCCGTGCGATTGTTGAAGTACAATGTATGATACTATTATGTCAATAAATACACTTATCCATTCATTTAGTAACGTGCAACAGGCACCTATAGTCGGGGAGATCCATAGTGATCCCTGACAGCCAGCGCATTGTCTCAGCTGATAAGAATGGTGTTTGCCTCTCTGCCAATAGATTCATGCTACGTAAACAATGATGCCATCCTTGTTGCAAGATGTAATAAATATTCCTCAAAGCAGTTTCAGTACTCGCCGAATCATCTTAGTGTAATTGTAAATATAAGCAATGATGACACATACAGTAACTTTAGGAGCAACGATGAAGATGAAGTTGACGATTAAGATAATTTAGGAGAGAAATACCTGCCCAGCGACTGAGAGATTTGGTGCTGCAGCCGTGGACGGGACGAAGTGACAACAATGTGACGGAGCGGCCACAAGGTACAGCAACTGTCAGGGATCACTATGGATCTCTCCGACTATAAACTATTTTGTTGCGCAACGGACCCACGTGGCCAGTGCACCACGGTAAATACAGTAGCAATGCGCGCAAGAAAATAATCCCTACTAATAATCTAAATTTTAAAACAAATTTGTTCTTAAAGTTATATACTCCCTACTCATGCCTTTGAGTTTAATTAACACTGATTTTTGCCATTAAACAGAGTTATAGGTCGCAACATGTAGATATATGAGACACCAGTAATCCGGAATACTGTAAACAACAATTACTGTTTGCTAATTAGAATCATGAACGGTCGCCGTGAAATTTCTATTGCGCATTCGTCGAGTTACCTAAAGCAAAAGGCTGGTAAACTAGTGATGCAAAAACAATAGTGTTGAATATTCGTTAGAGCGTTATGTGAAATTAATATCTAAGTTCACCAGCATTCCGGCCGCATTATGAAGTGCTCGTAAAGAAAAAAAGCAGGTAAGGTTTCATTTAAGTGAGAGGATAGGGCTTTGTTTCTTTTTACTTAAATATCCCCATCGCTAACGCATCAAGTTTCTAACCCACCTAAAAGGGCTTTTTATGGATTCGAGGGACCACAAAACATGTATCTTCGTGAAGTCTCGTTATCTAATTTTTGGGTGCAATACATTGCCTTCTCTATGTACAACGTGCATGAATGCTAGAAAGAGTAAAAATCATTTAATAAAAGAAACTCTTACCTAGGGGACAGAGAAAAAGGAAAACATCTGAAGTGTTCCATTCATATGATTTTCTCAAGCAATTACGCACATAACATTTTCTTACAAACATTTTATTTTATCTAACTCATGCTAATCAAGATAAACATCATCAGAAATGTTCTTATTACTTGCTTCTTTGCAAGTAGAAAGAAAAAAAGTCAATGCATTAGGCTAAAGCAATAGTCAAATCCTTTAAAACCGTGAGCTATATGAAACAATTGAAATTCGGATTTCCCTCCTTGCCAGGAATAAAGCAAAAGATAGACGAAAAGAAAGACGAGTTCCAGTTTGAGATAAGTTTAAGCAGTTTAAAATTGAACCAATAACGCGGAATACCTTGCAAACTGTTTACTCAACAAAAAAGTGTATGACAAACTGGTGTTTTAACGAGATCTAAATTCTGTAAAGCAGGTTTTTATCTCTCTCTCTCTCTCTCTCTCTCTCTCTCTCTCTCTCTCTCTCTCTCTCTCTCTCTCTCTCTCTCTCTCTCTCTCACACACACACAAAAGTTACACAAAAATCATCCAGAATGGAAGGTCTTCAGAGACAATTCCGAGAAAATTCAGGATATTCATTTCATTTTTCTTAAAAATATCTTAAACATGCATTTTGATCAAAATCGTCAGGAGCCATTTTTGAGAGAATCAACATTTTCGAAAACTGTCACATCCTTGGAAGATATTGAACTTAAATATCAAGTTTGGCATTTAATTGTCTTTCGTTTTGAGCTATGTTGTGACCGCGCTCACGCACACACACACACACCCATACACACACGAGCCTGTTTCTAAAAAAATTAGTGGTGTTCCATTCACATGACTTTCTCTATCTCTGCAACAAATTGTTATAACGCTTATGTTCTATTTACTTTGTGCTAATCGACAAAAAATTAGCAGACATTGTCTTATTAATTACTTGCTTAGTTGAAGGTGGAAGGGAAATACCTGAATACGCTAGGAAAAAAAAAATAGTCAAAGCTTTTAAAAGCCATATGCCATGTGGATGAAATCCGTTTCTATGCAGGGCCAGGAGTCTACAACTTTCCGTGTGAAAAAAGTATTTTAACTCTGAAACAAAAAAAGGATTATCTCAGAAGTGGTCGATTCAACGAAAAATACGTATATGACATAAATTGTGTGTTTTAACATGATCTACATTTCTTTTTTGTACAGTAAGCGTTTGTCTATCACTTACGGTTTACCAGTTACGCAAAATTCAATCAGAATAAAGAGGCCTTTAGAGGCTATTCCCAGAAAATTCAAGATATACATTTTATTTGTCAGGTCTTTAATATACGGTATTTTAATCAAAATCGTTAGAGCCATCTTTGTGAAAATCAAAACTTTCGAAAAACGTTCCATGTAAAGGGTAGTTGGGGTGGGGGATGTTTGCTTTTTTAATGTTTAAATACCCAGTTTCGTATTCAACGGACTTTTCGTTTTTGAGCTATGCTGCCCCCCACACACACACACACACACACACACCCCCGCGCGCGCGGACATTTTTCTGAACATGCCTTTTTTTGGATTGAGGGGGTTCTAAAACATGTATTTCGGGTGAAATCTCGGTATCGAATTTTTGGGTGCATTACAATACCTTCTCTATACACTAAGTGCAGATAAAGTAAAAATAAGAAAGTAAAAAAAAATATCTTACCTACTATACGTAGGTGACAAAGAAATGGGGCAAAACCATTAAAACTGGAGTTTAAAGCCGCACCCCCTCCCCTCTTCCGAACGAATACTAACTAGAGACGTTTCTACCTGTGCCTGGCATCTTCAAATATAGAGCGGTGGAGTTGAAATCATGGAGCGAATCGTGGTTACGCTGTAAACTCTGCTCAAACTTCATTATGGAACAGAAATATTGTTCCTAGTCCAGTGGTCAGGCAAATTTCACGAGTACGTGTTGGAGAACATCTGTTTGAAGAAAATGAATTATTCAGGAACACGATCTTGTGCTGGGATAGAACCAAGTGACGCTCAAGACACTATGGTAATCGTGGTATCAGAACCCAGAGAATGGTTCGTTGCCTTCCGTGTTTCCAAACAGTCATAGCGCCAAGTGTTACTAAATTCTTTTCCTTACAGTGAATTATCGTAATAATATTTCAACGAGTTTGCATATCACTTTACCTGACCTGAGAGAGCGCAAACTGAAATTGGTTGAAGGCAAAGAAAGAATATGTCTTTAAAATCGTAAATTTAGAAGACAGAAAGATGTTCAGAAGGCACTTACAATATCAAGAGAAAATCCTGAACAGTGGACAAACAAACTTTTTGACACAACTTGTAGAGAAGTGAATTAGTAGAATTAGGAGACGAGAAAAAAAAATCTTATGTGCTAGATTAACATAACTTTCTCTACCTATGCAGTAGCAAACTATTCTTACAAAAGCTTATTCTTCAATATACTTCATGCTAATCAGGATAAACGTTAGCAGAAACGGTTTTATTACAAACTTGTACAAGGGAAATAAGGGAATAAATAACCTAAAGCGATAGTCAAGTATTTTTAAAGCCGGTCGCTATGTGATGGTAAGTATTGGAAAATATAAACCAACTACAAGCATTATTTCAGAAATGGTTAGCGACAAAAAGAAAAAGAAAGAAAGAAAGAAAGAAAGAAAAAGATGACAGACTGTGCTTTTTAACAAACAAAAAAAAAAAAAAAATACTTTTATTTGTGGACGCTCAAACTGCTGTGGTTCTCAGCGTCCCATTTTAAATTGGATGTGAAAGACCGCTTGATTTTGCTCTAATTCAAAAAGAAAAGTCAGTGAAATACCAAACTGGGTATTTAAGTTCAGTATTTTCCAAAGATACGACGTGAAAATATTCACAAAATGACTCCACCCAAAACTACCCTTTACATGGTAAATTGTTCAATTTTCTATTTTCCCAAAAACGGCACTAACAATTTTGATTAAAATACTATATATTAAAGATATTTATATGGCACGTAAAATGTATATTTTGAATAAATGTTTTTTGCATAAATCACTACCGAGATGCCCGTTATTAATGGTTCGAATTATACGTCACTTTACAATTCTTTTAGTCCTTTCAATACTAAGATTTGGGGGGGGGGAA
Organism: Hymenopus coronatus; assembly: GCA_030762935.1. Taxonomy (NCBI): domain Eukaryota; kingdom Metazoa; phylum Arthropoda; class Insecta; order Mantodea; family Hymenopodidae; genus Hymenopus; species Hymenopus coronatus. The sequence continues at coordinate 39,608,127 of CM060883.1, forward strand.
TTACAGATAAACTATCGCTTTTCCATTTGAGTCTCTGTTGAATTGTGTCAATAATTTAGCTATTTCTGCACAGGTTATCTCAATGGAGTGAAATGATGGAAACAAAACTTCCATAGTAATAGCTTTGTGCAGCCACTAATAAACGGTAGAGGGTAGAGAAAAAACCATATGTAATGCACCAGGTTTTTTTTAAAAATATTGTTTCCCTTGACATTAATGGTCCCAGGATGTTACATTCCTTTATCCTATCATGGAAGTCAGATTTCTTCAGGTCTTAGCTATCCCTCAGCTAACAATTTAGTTCATCAGATGAAGATTTATTTCCACCAAGGAACGTCTCCGTTGACAACGGATGGAACTCTTATGGAGCTAAGCCAGAGCAATAAGCTGAATGTGACAGCAAATTATATCCCACTTCGTTGATTTTTGCCATAGCAACAACACCTGAATGCAACAACTGTCTTGAAGGAAAATGACTTTCATTTTTGCCATACTCGGTTTTTTTTTGGTCCTCAGCTGGTCCAGAGGGTTTAGCATAAGTCCTTCCAGTGATACCATATTACAAGGGGAATATATTTTCTATTATAATTAATGAGCAGCCTTAGGATCCAGAAAATTGACACCATGAGCTTCCTGGCCGATTTCACAGATTTTGGTAGTGGAGAATCTTGACATTTCCATTGCTTAGGCATCTGCTTTGCTTTAGGTGTGTATTTGGTAGTGCACCCATGTTTCATCATTTGTTACAAATCGGTGTGATGTCTCAGAAAGCTAGCCAAACTTTGTTCAGCTATCGGAATTCTGATTCATTTTGATCCAGAGTCAGCATCCATTTTGCAGATAGCTTTTTCATGTCCAATTTTTCTCTCAAAATGTGAAATACAGATTCTGTCAATTTCGGACACGTTCATTCGGCGATCCTGCAGAAACATGTGTGTTTTATTCATGACTTTTGCTGTGGCAGATTTTGGTCTTTCACTGTGAGAGTATCTTTCAAGCTTTCTAGATCGCGTTTACACTTGATGGTCCACTTAAAAATGATAGTGCAGTCCTATAGAGTCTGTGATATCCGTATGAACTTCCACTACATCCATACGCTTCCTTATCAAGAAGATACTGAATACAAGCACTATGTTCCGACATTAATCTATGGGTCAATCCGATAACTTTATAGTAAAATAACGTTGGGCGGAGACTAAATTTAGAAAATTGCAAAAAAAAAAAAATTTTTTTTTAGTTGTTTCTGTATTACAATGGTAGATTTAAATGCCCTCTTTTATTTGCAATGCTTCTGCTAGTTTATAGTGTGAATCTGCACGACAGAAAAACAAAATCACAATTCTCGTATCCTTTGGAGTAGAGATTCAAGCGCTAGCCCAACTAAGTTTTTCACTAAAATTTGGTTTTGTAGTTAAAAGTAGAACCTTCTGTGTACGTTAGTCACGTTGTTTATTTCCTTGCAAATATATGCAGTTTGTTTTCTCCATCTTTGATTTGCACAGCCTTTTCTATGAATGACACTTCTGGTTTAAATAACCCATTTTTTTTTTTTTTTTTTTTTTTCAGAAACTGCTGAACGTCACAAACAAATCTGAGGATGATAAAACCTCTTAAGTGCTCCTTGAATCTACCATGGTGGCAATAACATACTTGCTTGTTTAAAAATAATTAATGTTAAATTCTAATGGTAAAATTGAAAAAAAGAATCTTCCTTAGCGCTGGTTGTATGAAATGGGAATAAATCTTGGAACAGTTATTCTTGTAATATGCTAACAAGATATGAAAGTAGTAAGAAGATGTACCATGCATTTTTATTCCTTACTTAGCTACTGGACTGTTTGCAAACTTAAAACTAGTTTCGGCTATATTGCGAGTCATCCATAGCCAGTTTTATGCTTATAACTGATTTGAACGTTATGCAGTAATTTGCGTATTTTCAAAATCAGCTGTTCACAAACGTTATATGATGATCATTATCATTATAATTTATTTATTTGAACTGTTAGCAGTACTGTGAAATAATTATGAATAATCACAGGTATGTTCGGATGCAAAATTATAATTTTACAACTATGTTATACAATATACAGTCAAAGATGTTCTGACTCATTGCGAAGTGACCGTTCAACCTAACATTGTATGTTAAGTTGCATATTGTGCTCATACGCGATTTCAAGTAATTACGGTTTTTATGCTTAAAACTACTAACGGACTTAACCTGCTTCCTTAAAATACTTGATTAAATCAAGTTTAAAAAATAAAAGTTTAACTGTTGCCGAAATCACGTATATTTTTATGCTCACAGTTTCCATTTTTGTAAAGAAGAAAAAAATGGAATTTGTGAGTATAAACATATACTAAAAGTATTGTTTATAGAACCAATGTTTGTTTACTTTTTAAGTTGAATTTTGGCAAAATTATTTTTCTAGGAAGCAAGAATTTTGTTTAATTTTACTCAATTTACCCCAATTTAAGTTATAATTGAATCTCTGCACAGAGATCAAACAACCAAACATTTGCTAAGCAACTACCATTCCAACAAAAATAAAAGTTCCATTCACATGACTTTCTCTATATCTCTGCAAGAAATCATTTTTAAAAAGTTTATGCTTCTATTTACTTCATGCTAATCGAGAAAAAATTAGCAGAAATAGTATTATTACTTGCTTCCTTGTAAGTAGAAATGAAATAAGGGAGCACCATACGTTAAAGTTGCTATGTGACTGAAGTTCCTTTGTATGGACACGAGTTCACAAAGTCCTGTATGAGAAAAGTATAAGTTTTTTTATAGCTGATACCAAAAACAAGGAATATTTCAAAAACAATCAACTCCACGAAAAAAATGTTTATAACATAAATTGTGTGCTTTAAAGTGCTCTACAGTTGTTGTGTGGTAAGTTTTTGTCCATCTCTTACGGTTTAGCAGTTATGGAAAATTCCGTAAAATTGACCCAGAATGAAGTAGTCTTCAGAGGCTATTCCCAGAAAATTCAAAATATACATTTTATTTGTCAGCTAAATAGCTTTAATATACGATATTTTAATCAAAATCGTTAGAGCCATTTTTTAGAAAATCAAAATTTTCGAAAAAAGTTCCATGTAAAGGGTAGAGTGCAGGGATGTTTCTCAAAATCTTCGTGTCTATAAACTTAAATACCAAATTTGGTATTTTACCGACTTTTCGTTTTTGAGTTATCGTGTTCACAGACACACGCGGACCTTTTTCTGAAAATACTTTTTTTGGATACAGCGGACCCTAAAACATGTATTTCCGGTGAAATCTCGGTATCGAATTTTTGGTGGAGTATAATACCTTCTCTATACACTATGTATAGAGAAAGTAATAATACTATTACGAATAAGAGAGCATTCCCATTACGCTGACGTCATTACTTAATGCAACAGCTAGTAATACTTTATCAAAGCAATGCCAACGAGCTTTTTGTTAAAAAAAAACAAAAAAAAACATGATCTCTCTTCGGCCGAAACGCGCTTCTAATGCCATTAATCTGCCCTGCCCTGCATCGTACCCAGAACAGTGACAAATATTATTAATATATTATAATATATAATATATATATATATATATTTAATCTAATCTGTGTACCAAATATTTGGGTGGAATGTAATACTTTCTCTACCTATTTACATGTACTAAGTTGAGAAAGTAAATTGGGAATCTCATTAAAACAACAATGTCACGTTTTTTTCGTTATATTCCTAGTTATTGGTTTCAATTTTAAAATATTAATACAAATCTCAAGTAGAATATTATTATTCATTTTTCCTTCTTTTGGTCAAGCAAAGAGAAGGGAATGTTAATGTATCGTGCAGAAACTAACTGTTGAAAATTTTGACTCGCTTTATTCCCGCTTATCTACAACGAAGTACCTTATAAACGTATGTCTGCAAAAGCTTATATCGATAGTCATACGTTGCTATCGTGTTTATTTATCGAATTACCTCTACGTCGTATTTTATTAAGCTTTGGTTCTCAAAAACACGTTATAAACAAATTCATCGCTAATACCTGACAAAATGAAATCCAGTACCCAGGCAGGCATTTTCCTGTTTACTCTCTCTACTAAATACATAAGTAGAGAAGGTATTGCACTCCACCCAAAAATTCTGGATGCGATAGTAAGATTTTGAGGGAAAACATTTCAAACATTTTCTCAAAAAAGGTTCCAACGATTTTGATTAAAATACCGTATGTTAAAGATATTTACATGACATATAAAATGTACATATTGAATTTTCTCGGAATAAACTGTTCATTTTGTATGACTTTTGCATAACTGGTAAACCGTAAAAAGATAAGACAAAACTTACTGCAGAAAAAATATCGATCTCGTTAAGACACACAATTTATATATTTTTTTTTCGTGAAGTTGACCATTTCTGAGATATTTCTTGTTATAGATACCAGTTTTAAAATATCTATTTAAATTGTTCTCTTCCGGGAACTTGCCAACTCCTGGCGTTGCAAAAAAAAAAAAAAAAAAAAAAAAAAAAAAAAAAAAAAAAAAAATGGATTTCAATCACATGGCAAGCAGCTTTTAAAATATTGTACTATCGCTTTAGCCTAGTGTATTCCCTAATTTCCCTTCTACTTACAAAAAAGCAAGTAATAAGACAATTTCTGCTAATGTTTATCTGGATTAGCATGAAGTAGATATAAGAATAAACTTTTTGACAATAATTTGCTACAGTGGTGTGAATGGAACACATCAGATTTTTATACTGTATTCTCGGAATATCGGCTTACTCCCGCCTGGAATAAATTATTCCCTGATTATTCTCTTCACATACTTTATTCCGGTGTGATATCACACAATTAGCCCTTTAACAAAGAAGCATTCTAAGTTCGTGCATCTGGCCTTATTAGTTTGTACAACTGTCCAATAGTAAATAAACTTAACTTTATAAAGAAGAATCAGCGGATTTCAGTATTTAAGTTAAATTAAATCTGGACAATGCTATAGATAAACTCATTTCTGATTTGAGAAAATTGTGAATCAGAAAGTGATACCAAGTCATATTCTCACGTAACTGGCTTCCAAACAAACACCAAATGTGATTATGCTGTGATTGTTTCCATTCAAATCCATTGGTTACAATCTTGTTCTGAGCTGGAAACACTAGAGCAGGTATAGTGACGTCACAATGCTGGAAGGGAGCAGATCCGGCGCCTCTGCCAGTTAATTCCTTTGAGGGAATATCTAAGCCGCTTAGCACCAGCTAAGTTTATCACATGCTGGGGATTACTGCAAGTGGGCGATGACTGATACCATACGTAGTGCGGTGTGCAACAGTCACAAGCCCTTCTCTATCTACCACTCCACTCAATATCCAAATAAAAGTTCCAAAACGAGCAATTGTCTAAAATGCACCGCAAGTTGTACTTCACCAATGCTTCAGTATTGGACACCCTGTTGATAGTAGAAACAGAGTGCAGATAATCGTAAACATTTTCCATAATTATTGTTAAGTATTTTTTACTTTCTCTACTGCGTTTAGTGAGCACGAGAGGTATTGAATTCCATCGAAAATTTCGAAGTCAAGATTTCGACGGCAATTTTTGTTCTGATACCTCCTGAGCATCAATTTCTCTTTTTTTTTTTTTTAAGGTGTGTATGCGTAAATGTATGTGTATGATATATATATATATATATATATATATATATATATATATAGAGAGAGAGAGAGAGAGAGAGAGAGAGAGAGAGAGAGAGAACAGCGTAACTCAAAAGAGAAAAGTCGGTTAAATACCAAACTTGATATTTCCTTCTAGCACGTAACACGAAGATGATCTTCAAGAAAATCCTACCATCGCCCTCTATGGTATAATGGTTGCAATGCTAACTTCATATACCAAGGTCGCGGGTTCAAACCCGGCGGGGGACGATGGATTTTTTCAGGCGTAAAAATCCTTAGCATGGCTTCCTTCGGAAGGGAAGTAAAGCCGTGGATCCCGTGTCGCAGATTTACGGCACGTAAAAGAACCTCAAGCTTGAGGCCTCTGAACAAAATTAAGCGGTCTTTCACGTCCAGTATAGAATGAGATGCTGAGAACCACAGCAGTTAAAGAGCGTCCTTAAATAAAACGCCATTTACTTTTTTCAAAAACCTTACCACTTCCCTAATTTTCGTTCGAAAATTTCGTCATAAATGCCGTTAACTATTTTGATTACAATATCGTGTTTCTAAGATATTTTCGCTACAAATGAAATGTATCTTACTTTTTCTGCGAATATTTTCTTCGCTCTGAATGACTTTTGCATAACTGGCAAATGTAAGAGGCAAAATCTGATGTACTCCATTCACATTATTTTCACTGCCTGAAATCAATCATTCTTACAGAAGATTATTCTTTTGCCTACATCGTGCTAATCTAAATAAATATTCGCAGAAATTGCCTTATTACTTTCTTCCTTGTAACTAAAAGAAAAATTAGGGAATTCGCTATGCTAAAGGCAAAGTCAAACCTTTTAAAAGTTGTGCCATGCAATATAAATTAAATTCGGTTCTTTTTGCATGGCTTGGAGTAAAGCAAAAGAGATAGCAACTAAATAACTAACTACTTACTGCTTGAGAAAGGTACAAGTATTTTAAAATTTAAACCAATTACAATAAATAACTCGGAAATGGACAACTTAAAATAACATTTATCGACATAAATGTGTATTTTAACGAGATCTACGTTGTTTTGTGTACTAAGATTTTGTCTCTTAACTACGGATTAATAGAAGTTCTCCAAGACGTAGAAGTCATCAAAGGCTATTCCTAGAATTCAATATACATTTCATATGTCGTGTAAATGTGTTAATGTACTGTATTTTAATCAAAATCGTTAGTCATTTTGATAAAATCAAAATTTTCTAAACGGTTTCCATGCAAAGGGTAGATTGGGGCGGCGGTTTTTTTTTTTGAAAAATCTTCGTGTCGCATCTTTGTAGTTAACGAACTTTTCGTTTTCTTATATTATGCTGTCCACACACACACGCACGCGCGCGGATATTTTTTGATGTATTATTATTATTAATTATTATTATTATTATTATTATTATTATTATTATTCAGGGGATCTCATAGCTTTTTTCCTGGGAATCTCGGTATCGAATTGTTGGGTGGAATACAATACCTTCTCTGTCTACTACGTACATATTACGTGTAGCCATGTGGATGTAAAATACATTTTTGTTATGGAATAAAGTACTTCTTGTACTCACTATAAGTGCGTAGAATGTGCTCCTTTAAGCCTATCAAACGTTTTTATAGCTGTAGTAGCCTCGCAGAAGAGAGTACATAAACGTGGTTGATGTAAAATGGGCAGTATGGGGGTTGAAGCCGATAGTGAAACAGCTACTCGCAGCCAGGCTCAGTGTTTAGCAATATTTGTGATAATGACAACGCCTCGTAATTAGGGCAATTGAGTGATTTTGGTCGTGAGATGGCACGCAGAGCGTTATTGAGGTCAGGCACGTTCTCTCCCGTATATTGATCTCATCCCATCCCATCCCCTACTCGCGCTGCTGCTGCTTCTTCTTCTTCTTCCTTTTATTTCTCTCTTTGCTGCCTGCTCTTAGAACTTTAATCCCCTCTACAGCTCTTCCCTTGTTCTTTTTTTTCTTTTCCAACTCTTTCAGACGGCCCGTCCTTCGCAAATTTTCTGTGTGCCATTTTCTTTCACGCCCAATATTTTGCCCCAACACACTCGATTGTCGTCACTTCAATGAACGGTATCGGCAGATTCTCTCAGCCTCCTCAACTTTTTTCCTCTCAACATTTAATGCAAACATTTCAAGCAGCGGACCCAATCATATCTGCTTGCATACCCGGGCTCATAAGTGAAACGTTGACAGTTTATTTCAAAAGTCAAACTTTATACGTGATTTCAGATATAATGTTGTAAGTATTTATTCCTTTAAAAAATCCACATAGGAATTTCACGGGAAATACACGTTTTGAGCTTAGCTGAGCAAACGAAGGATCGTATATAGATTACCCCAAAAACGAAGAGTCCGATAAATACCAAAGTTCATATTTAAATACATCTTTCAAGGTTGCTGCATGTGACAAGATGTCCCATCCCAAACTTTTCATCTGTTATTCTTTACTTTCTCAAATACAGTTAAAATCATTTTGGGGTAAAATATCAACATACTTAAAAAACTGATAATTAGGAATAAAAAGTGCATCCTGAAATACCTGTGAAGTATTTTACACCTAGTATTTTCTTGGGTGAGTTGACTTTGGCAGCTCATATCAATAAGTATGACTACCAAAAACGTTTTATTTATTGAAACGTCTTAGATTCAGTTTCCTAATCCTGATAACAATGCTAATTGCAGACTCCATTTTTACTTGTGAAGGTATTCTCGATCATAAATGTTGTTTCATACCTAGATGAGTGGTATAGGAGAAATCAGATTTAACAATTCAATCCCTCAGGAGAGAAATTTAAACCCTTGGTTTCCATGCGGTTGTTAAAATCGTCTGAATTACCAATGACAACGTGCCAGTAGGGCACTAAATTCCGCAACTGCTTATACTTTTCTAAATACACAAGAAAAAAATCAAATTCAATTTGAGTTGACGTAATTTCAAGGGCGTTTACAATGTCGTAAGCACTTTATGCCGGAGGTTTCATAATATCATTATTAAGTAACAATGTTAACTGTTTAAATGTTTTGTGATGACAACTATATCGTATTCGTTATCAATTACAGTCTAATTATAAGCATACTAGTTGTGGTTATTTTTCTTTCGATACCGCAATCTAGTATCTATTCACCCTTATGTATGATCCGCGCCAAAACAAAACCTACGTGGCCAGTGAGCCGTTATAATGTATTGTAATAATAATAAAATATATGTTATGGTTATTCAGGGTTATACATTTTGTTTTCAAATATTATATGTACTCCTCTAACACAATGTTTTATACAGCTCATGCATTCAACAGGATAGTTATATCTAAACTTGAATTTGAAAATTAAAGCAATGGCATGCAAAGGTATTCATCTAGATCGATTCAAAATAGTCCTAAAATATAAAACTATTGAACAAGTGTCAAAAGTTTAATTTCCTCGGGTGTAAAATAACACATAGATCAGAAACAGACATCAAACAATTAAATTTAGCTACGTAATATGTAGAATAAAAAGAGCTTTAAATAATAAATAATATTTTCCTAGAGTCGTCCGAGGAAAAGATGGGAGGAACAAGATTTTGGAGCCGGAACAAGCTAATAGCCTAAACCGTGGTGTAGAAATAGCAGTAGAAGAATAATTTGAAAATTATGCGTATAAAATAATATCGTTCTTAAGCTTTTCCGAAAATAATAATAATAATAATAATAATAATAATAATAATAATAATAATCAACTGATGTGTCCCATTCGCATGACTTTCTCTATATCTCTGTAACAAATTATTGTTATAAAGCTTATTTTTTCTCCTTCATGCTAATCGAGATAAATTATAGCAGAAATTGCCCTTGTTACTTGGTTCCTTGTAAGTAAAAGGGAAAGAACCTAATGTCTTCCATTCACATGATGTTCTCTAGCTGCTCGGCAAACTATTCAAAAGATTAATCTGTTATATACATCATGCTAATCAAGATAAACATAAACAGAATTAGTCTTATTACTAGCTCCTGTAAGTAGAAAGGAAATAAAAAGCGCATGTTAAAGCGATAGTATAGTCCTTTAAAAGCCGGTCGCAATGTGAAACATTTGAAATTCCAATCGCTTTACTTGCCAGGAATACGCAAACAAGAAGCAGGACGTCTTACCGTTTGAAAAAAGTTTAAGAGGCTAAAATTGAAACCAATAATCGGAATATCTCGAAAGCGGTTAACTCTACAAACAAATACATTTATATATACATACATATATACATATATAAACATAAAGTGTGTGTTTTAATGAGATATACATTTTTCGTGTAGTACATTTTTGTATATCTTAGGGTTTGTCAGTTATACAAAGTAATCCAGAATGAAAAGGTCTTTGGAGGCTATTCACAGAAAATCCAAGCTATAATTTTGTTTGTCATAAAAAGATCTTAAACATAAGGTGTTTTAATCAAAACCGTTAGATGCCGTTTTGGAGGAAAACAAACCTTTCGAAAACTGTTCCATGTAAAGGTTAGTAGGGGTGGGGGAGTTTCTTGAAAATATTTGTGTCGCAACCTTGGAAGATACCAAACTTAAACCATCAAGTTTGGTATTTAATGGTATTTTCGTTTTTGAGCTATGCTGCCCACACACGCACGGAAATTTTGCTAAAAATACTTTGGGGCGGGGGGGGGGGGGGGTTCAGGTCTCAAAACATGTATTTCCGGTGAAATCTCGATACCGAATTTTTGGGTGCAATACAATACCTTCTCTATACTCTATGTGCATAGCACGTGTTGCGAAAGTAGTAATAAAATAATAATAATAATAATAATAATAATAACTAATAATAACCTATGTAATTATTAATAACAATACAATCAACCTATCTAAAATCTTAAATTTACGAGATTATACTCCAAATCATTGGCGCCATTTTTTAGAAAATAAAAAATAGCTAAAACTTTTCTTTGTTAAAGGAAAAAAAAAGACGAAAAAATAGACCCGGGATTTTGAAACGTCCAGAATAGCACAAGAATAGCAGCAGGTTCATATCCGTAGCAATAGCAATAAATAAATGCTGGTTTCGACCATTACAAGAGCACGGCAGCTGCAACTCCCTCCAACCACACACACCCAGGACAGAGTGGAGCATGTGGTCAATAAGGCAGTACGCCGTCAATATGCCGCTTACTTCATGTGGATTCCAGGATCTCGGCTAAACACTATCTCGATTAACATGAAACAATTAGTAAAATGTGTAATGTGTTCCATTCACATACTTTCTCTAGCTGTTCCATATACGAACTATTCCTAAAAAATAACATTCTTCTATCCTGTCCATAATAATCGAGACAAACATTAGCAGAGTTGGTCGTATTACAAGCTTCCTTGTAAGTAGAAGGGAAATAAGAGAATACATTGGACTACAGCGACGATCAAATCTTTTATAAACGTGTCGCTATGTGAAACAATCGAGGTTCGGTTCGCTTAGCATGGTTCCGTTCGAGAAAAGTTAAGGTAGTTTCAAATTAAAACTAATAACAATTAATATCTCGAAAACGGTCAACTCTACACGAAAACATATATACCATAAATTATGGATTTTAATGAGATCTACATTCTCTCTCTCTCTCTCTCTCTCTCTCTCTCTCTCTCTCTCTCTCTCTCTCTCTCCACGTACTATGTACATAGTGTAAAGAGAAGGTATTGTATTGCACCCAAAAATTCGATACCGAGATTTCACCGGAAATACATGTTTTGGGTCACCCTGAATCACAAAAAAAAAAAAAAAACCCTCCCCCGCGCGCGCGCGCGCGTGTGTGTGTGTGTGTGTGTGTGTGTGTGTGGACAGCATAACTCAAAAACGAAAAGGCCGTTGAATACCAAACTTGGTATTTAAGTTTCGTATCTTCCAAGGATGCGACACGAAGATTTTCAAGAAAATCCCTTCACCCCCAACTACCCTTTCTTTACATGGAACTTTTATCGAAACTTTTGTTTTTCTCAAAAATGGCTCTAACGATTTTGATTAAAATATCGTAAAATAAAGGTATTCAAATAAAATGTAGGTATATCTTGAATTTTCTGGGAATAGCTTCGAGCATTAGTTTATTCTGGATGAGTTTTACGGAATTTTACATACTGCTAAACCGTAAAAGACAAAACCACACAAAAATGTAGACTACGTCAAAATACACTATGTTACATACATTTTTTCGCCGAGTTTATCGTTTTTAAGATATGCCTTGTTATTGGTTTCAGCCTTAAAAAACTTCAGGAATTTGTCAACTCCTGTTCATATAAACCAACTTCAGTCACATAGCAACCAGCTTTTGACCGTCACCTGAATCTATGGTACTCCCTTATTTCGCTTCTACTTACAAGGAAGCAAGTAATAAGACTTTTTTCTGCTAATTTGTTCTCGATTAGCATGAAGTAAAGAGAAGAATAAGCTTTTTAACAATAATTTTTTGCTGGATGGAGAGAAAGTCATATGAATGTAACGCATCAGATTTTTATTATTATTATTTAATTTTAACATTTCCTAAAGTGCGCCAAGCACACTCGCTTGTTGTATTATATCACACTCAAAAAGTTATGAATTTTGATCTACCAGCAATAATGCCACGTTGTTATATAGCACAGTAATATATTGGAGTTTCTGTGTGATTCACAAGCCGTATGGATTTTGTCTGACACAGATCTGGGTTCGAAGAGACGCCCAAGCACCAGACAGGCGCCAAGTGTCAACATCGACCAGTTCCCACGCAAAAGTCCGCTTCACGCTAAATTAAAACTTACAAAACTATCCTTTTCTATTCGTTTGTCAGCTGTTTATTCTCCTTACTTAGCATGGGATGTGTTTGAACACAAACTATTCACAACATCCTTCGAGTAGAAGTCGTTCATCACAAAAACACAGCATTTAATGCTCATGAATTCATGGCCTTATAGGGCCAAACGACCGATAATTTTCTCCAAACATTCCTATAGTGGTGTTCTGGGCTCGTGAGCCCTGCAGGATGTGTGGGGAGAGGGGAAAGCAATACCTGGTTACTCGGCGATCTACTATTCAGTAATCATTCCTGCAGATGTGTATTAACATAGCATAGCCTACTTAGCATAATAAGATGCAGCAGTAGTCCAATGTTGTAAGAAGATGTTCTATTCTTTTCATCAAGTCTGAAGTTAAGAAATATACGGTAGTGCAATCAGACGGGTGTGAAATTATAAGTAGCGTTATATATAAATATGATGAAGAAACTCTGAATAAACAGTATTTATATCCAGTGTCACAAGCTCACAACCAGCTGCATATTAACTGGTGTTTCCGTGTCAACGATAAAGAGAATTCGTAAGGTGAAGAAAGAGCTGCGGTCAAGAGGAGAAAATAACGTATTAGCACTTCTGAAAAAAGAAGAAAAACTAGACCTGAACATACTGTTGCGCAAATCAATGACCTTAATGCTACCGTTATACAAAGAATAGTATGGTTAATTCAATTTATATTTATTTAAAAAAGGTCTATATCATAAAGTGTGTTTTTTAATGAATTCTACACGTTTTGTGTAGTGAGTTTCTATCTTTCTCTTACTTACAAAAGTCTCCATAATGAAGAAGTCTTTAGAGGCTATTTCCAGAAAATTCAAGGTATATTTTACGTTTGCTAGAAAATATCTTAAACATATGGTATTTTAATAAAAATCATTAAAGCTAATTTTGATAAAATCAAAATTTTCGAAAAAGTGTCACATGTATAGGGTAATGGGGGTGGGGGGATTTTGTTGCTATGCTGCCCACAGACAAAAGAAAAACAAACTAATGGTCTTCAGAAAATGAAACAACGTCGTGTTCAGAATTGGACACGGAATTGGCACGACCACTAATCTATTAAGGTAGGCTGCATGTTATTCTTCAACATTGTTTCTATCTGTGTGTGTCACCTTATGTATTTTTGTTGTGTACGCATTCCTTTCAGGGTCCACGAACTGGGAACACAACTATACACTGTTTTTCTACCGAAGAGGTTTCACAGCAAGAGTTTTTGTGCAAAGAGCAGTCTGCAGCTTACATAAAAGACAAAATGGCCGATGAATAACCAAATTTGTTACTAAGGCTTCCCCACGATATCCTTAAAATGTATTTTTTTTTATTTTATTTTTACAACCATGGCTTTCACAATTTTACTAAAATACAGCATGTTAAAAATATTTGCAAGAATAACCTATGAAGTTAGCATTTTGAATGAATGGAAAATCTAAAAGATGAGACAAAAACTTGTAGATCTTGTTAAACGAATAATTTATGTGAAATAATATTTTTGTGGCAGAGCCATACGAGATATTCGTTACTATTAGTTGGAATTTTGCAATCATACATTTTTTAAGTGCTAAACCAATCTTTTTCTCGTGATGTCAAGCAAAGATGACGGAATTTCAAAGCCAGCATACAAAGACCCGTTTTTAAACATTTGACTATAATTTCAATCTTCTGCATTCCTCTTGTGCATAGAACTGAATGTATAATAAAACTATTTACGCAGAATTTTATCTCCGTTAACATGAAATAGAAACGAGAGCGGGTAGAAAAGGCTATGTGACGTAACATGTTTTTGTAACTCGCAAAACCTGTTGCTCTGTTCGTGTTATCGCGTTTAAGTATAGAGTATATTTTTTTTCTCTCTGCAATGTCTCATTCCTCCCTCCTTCCCTCTCTTTCTTTCGCCTACATTTCTGTCTTTATCACTCCCTTTCTTCCCTTCTATAGTATCGCTCTCGTCCGCTTCTCATTTGGATATATCCCCTACTCAACGCTCCCTTTCCTACTCTCTGTATAACTATTCTGAATCCGTTCTTAGAAGCAAACTTTTTGTATCACTCCGCACCCACGTGCACTAGCGTATGTAACAGACAACAGTGTCACCTTGGCCCATGTGTTACGCCATATTGCATTCGAAATAAGTAGTACGAACAGTAATTGGTAAAACCTAGTTCCCTGAACGTTCCCTATTACATGATGAGGAATATATCGGGAACAATTTAAACCACTTTTGTACTTGCATTAGTTAGATTCAAAGCCGCTAGCAGGTAATGCTGCAACTTCTGGGTCGGAATCTGAGGATGACTGTGAACTGTCATCAACGAAGTTTATCACTGAACTATCAACGACATATCAGTGAGACAGCCCAGTTCACAAATGTTGTTCTACCTTGTTTATAATTGTGATGTCAGCCTGCCACATTTCCGCCGTCACCTGAGCCAATGCTCCGTCTTAAAACTGACACACCTCTTTCAGTTTGAAAGTTTTATTGTTTCCAAAGCGCAATATCATCTCTATCCGCAACTGTGTTCATATTGTTTCGTTTCACAAATGAAAACCCCATTTATAAAAGTAATGTACGGAAGCTCGTACGTTTAAAATCTGGCAAATCAGGGCTACCGTTGACAGCACTTAACACTTTATTTATTGTTGGTGGCCCATTGTCAAATAAATTACAAGAAAAAAAAAAACTTATGCGCTTTAGAACGAACTCCGCACTTAATAAAGTCGTCCACTTGTCCAAAAGTTGCTTTAGCTCTCTTCCTCTTTTCTACTAGGTGTTTTAACACCAGTTTATTAAATTATTTGCGAACGTGAGCAACACTCGCTTGTGACGCGCCGGTGTACTGTCATTTTCACCAGTTCATTCATTACAATATCCGGATTTAAAACAATCTGCGTCTCGCCACTCTTTAAGTTTACCCTTAAGGTGCTTTTTGTATCCGTGCTCATTCATGTTTAGCACTACCGAACTCTCACCAGTCGCAAGCTTGCCGCCATATTCGTCACTAACATTTTGTTTGCTTTTCTCCCGCCAATGTAACCGCTTACTTCTTGTGAAAAAATATATTCGTATTTTCAAACTGCTGAAAAAATACAGCCCATTGTAATGATACAATTGAATTTATGGATTACCATAATTTACAAGCAATAATATTAAATAAAGATAGATCTATTTTTCTCTCCTGAAATTGAGTGCTTCGTTCTCAAACCATTGAGAGTACACATCGGTCACGTGCGTGGAGCTGTTCTTGGAATTACTCACACAAAAGTGTGCTTCTAAGGGCAGCGGCAGTATAAAATGTGATTCTTGACAGTTGGTAATTAAAATGCTTTTCTGGGTGGTATGGTATGGGAAGAGTAACACTATCCAGTCTAATCACCATCAATCCGAAAATCTAATGTTCATATGAGTAGCAAGGACCGTCATAGTTGAAAGATTCCAACTTTACAATTCGACTTCCAAAAAAAGGGCTCTTTGAAGAGCAAGTGCTGGCGACTTGACAATAGATTAACAGCTTTCTCATTGTCTGTCCATGCAGGATTAATTTGTTCTCTCCGATTCTATACAGGTATCCTCAAGGGAACAGTGTCCTGTAAAGACAATTACTGCTAATGAAGCTTTTCCCTGATTAGATGCAACAGTTCTCGCGACTTGCATCTGTCCAATCTCATACACATAAGTTCTGGTAGGTCATACATTCTACCCTTCCTTTACTCACTCCATTCTTATTCACTTTGTTTACTTCTGTCACTGTGCTATGAGCTACAGTGTGTAGTGAAGGTGCGGTATGCATTCCTAATCGCTGGTGCTGCTTATACAAGCATGTCACAGGGCCGACTTATCTGTTCCTTAGTCATTGACTCATAATTTTAAGAGTGCATAATGTCCATGTTTGGTTCCACGTACAGAAGTGAACAGTTATTTTCAATCATGAACCAAAGTAAAACAATTCGTCGGTCTAATTAAAATAATAATAATAATAATAATAATAATAATAATAATAATATGCTCTATATGTTCATTTTGCTAGCAATACTATTAAACAAAACAATAAAAATTAGTTAATAAGAGGCGACCGAGTTCTACCAGTCGACAGAATAAAAAAGAGAAAAAATTATATATATATATATATATATATATATATATATATATATATATATACACACACATATATATACACACACACATATACTACAATGCGCATGATATTGTACGTAATGGTTATTTATGATATAAGTGTGTAAATGACATTTTTTTAACCGAGAGGGATGTTTTTTTGTAACGGGTATAGCTCGTTGCATATCCAACGAGAATCGAAAAAAGACTGCACAAGTGTATCATATAATTCTTTCTACACTCTAGTACGAAATTAGAATAAAAATTATAAAGGAGTTGCCATTTTCACGGATATCTACAACAGCTATTATGTATATGGTAATGTGTTATATAAACACATAAGTAAATAAATAAAGGCTAATTTAGGATGGTGGATGCTCTTGAAAAACTTCGTGTCGCATCCTTGGAAGATGCTGAACTTAAACATCAAGCTTTGTATTTAACCACTTTGCTACAAATGCGTTTAGGAGGGGCGGGGGCCATTCGGGAATTTCAAAGCATATATTTTCGGTGGAGTACAATACCTTCTTTACCTACTATGTACATTATATACGTGGTCCAAGAAAGTAAAAATTAGTTATCTGTGTTCTCAAAAAGTGCTATGACGACTTTGATTAAAACCTATAATTGGCATTCACCTGAAAAATAAAATTAAGTGCAAGTATCGTTTCTTTGACTCACAATACTCGACTTTGTATAACCAGAAAATCATTAGAGATAGACAAAAACTGATTACTTGAAAAGAGTCGAGCTCATTAAAATACACCATGTGTCAATTCCCCCCCCCCCCAGCCAAGCGTTACTGTTTTCGTAATATCCCATGTGGCAAGAAGCATGACTACGTCACCTAATGAACATACTTGAAAGTTTACGATCCCCCTTCTTTTTTTCTTACCATTGCAAGAGCTCGTTACCACGAAAATTCGAAAACTGTTTCTGTGAGCTGTAGCTCTCTTACTAAATCTGAAACAAAATATATCGTCGGTAAAGGTAAACATACAGGGTACCGTAGTAGCACGGTGGTTTGCGGCTCTCAGAGGGTCGATGGTTCGATTCCCGGCTCTGAGTTGGTTTTAAGTCGACCCCACCTCTGACTAGCCCACATAGAGTACCTCCTAAGTCCAAAGTGTTCCGGAGATCACAGTAAATGTTGTAGGTTCACTCATTATACCACTCATCGGATGTAACGGACATCGCCCGCTGGGTGCCTTCAGTTAATAAATAGATCCATACATCGCTTGGTGGAATGAGGACGATAGAGATCGTTGGAAAAATAAAAATAAATAAACACATACAATTTGTTTTTGGAACAAAAATGGAGAAAGACTATGAATATACAAGTTCAATTTTTTTTTACTTTCTCTAGCATGTGTGTGCAATGTAGTAGATAGAGAAGATATTACATTCCACCCAAAAAATGCGATACCGAGATGTCACGAGAAATACATGTCTTTGGATGCCCTGTGTCCTCGGTCCGATTTCCGGATATGGGATGGGAATTTTTATTAATTAGAATTATTCCTAACACCACCCTAAGAGCATGGAAGTGTAAATGTGCATTTGAGCTACCTAAAATTGATAAAAGAAAAACACCACTGTTTCAGTCAAAAAGCCTCGACATGACCACACCAGTTAAAGGGGACGATAGAAATGAACGTGTAACAAATAAATGTACACTAAAACCACAAGCATAAAGTTGGCAGTTTCCACGTCTCCAAGCAGACGAGAAACAAAAGCAAGCTGCTGGAGAATGTGGATGCTGCTAGTGTTTATTTTTGGCAATCGTCTGTTGTCGGTCGGCATCCACACCTGGCCAGAGCATGTCATTCCCTGCAAGTTCAAGATCGGCTTTCACAGCTGTCCCTGGGGACTTGTGTACCAATCAAGGGATACAACCCAAGGGACTAAGAGAGGATCTTCTAAAGTAATCCAGACATCCAATAGCGATTAATCAACTGGTGTATACACTAGTGAAATAATTTTGTGAAACTGAGACACTTGGAAGTTCGACAGACAGCATGCAGGACGACGTATGTAATCAGTTTCGACAGCTGACAGTATTCTCTATATAGTTAATGCTTTGGTACGTTTTTAGCCTGGCCAAATAAAGATCACCATGAAGCTATGATCAGCGTTTTGTACTTTTTCTGTAAATATATTAATGTTCCAATCCAAAATAGCCAAACTAAAGAAGTTATATGACGTATCTTGAATCCTCACTTTAAGAAGATGCTATATGGTGCGTTTTACAATAAAAACAAAGAGAAACAATTCTGATGCACTACATTCACATGACTTTCTTTACCTATTCTGTAATAAACTATTCTTACAAACGCTTACTCTTAGCTACTTCATGCTAATCAAGATAAACATTAGAATAAAAGGTATTATTGGCTAGTTCCTTGTAGGTAGATGGGGAATAAGGGAATACACTAGGCTGAAACCATAATCAAATCCTTTAAAAATTGGTCGCTGTGTGAAAATTGTCACTCGGTTCTCTTACATGACCAAGAGAAAAGCAAGACGAGTATTATATGGTTAACCAATTATACAAAAGTCATCCACATTGAAGAGATGTCCATAGGCTTTGTCAGAAAATTCAAGATGTGCATTTTATTTGCAGGTAAATATCTTTAATAAACGGCATTTTAAATAAATCGTTAGCTATTTGAGAAAAACTACAGTTTCGGAATATTTTTATGTAAAGAACACTCAAGTGGGGGATTTTTTTATCTCCGTGTCGCATTCTTGGAAGAAACTAAACAAATACCAAGTTTGGTATTTCACCAATTTTTTCTTTTAGAGTAATTCTATGCCCGCGCAAACACAGATATTTTCTTCTATTTTTTACTTTCTCTACACGTACTATGTACATAATGTATACAGAAGGTATTGTATTGCACCCATAATTTCGATACCGAGATTTCACCGGAAATATACGTTTTGGGTCCCCCTGAATCCAAAAAAAAGCATTTTTACAAAAAGGTGTGCGTGTGTGTGTGTGTGTGTGTGTGTGTGTGTGTGTGTGTGTGTGTGTGTACAGCATATCTCAAAAACTAAAAGACCGTTAAATACCAGACTGGTATTTAAGTTTGGCATCTTCCAAAGATGCGATACGAAGATTTTCAAGAAAATCTCCTCACCCCCAACTACCCTTTACACGGAACATTTTTCGGTAATTTTGATTTTCTTAAAAATGGCTCTAACGATTTTGATTAAAATGCCAAATATTAAAGATATTTACTTGACAAATAAAATGTATATCTTGAATTTTCTAGGAATAACCTCTGAAGACTACTTTATTCTGGATGCATTTTACGGAATTTTGCATAACTTCTAAGCCGTAAGAGATGGACAAAAACTTAACATTCAAAAAATGTAGAACACATTAAAACACACAATTTATGTAATATACATTTTTTTCGTGGAGTTGATCGTTTTGACATATTCCTTGTTTTTTGTTTCAGCTTTGAAAAACTTATACTTTTTCATATAGGAATTTGTCAACTCCTGACCATACAAACAAAGGAACTTCAGTCACATAGCAACCAGCTTTTGGTTATCAGTTTAGCTTATGGTACTCCCTTATTTCCCTTCTTCTTGCAAGGAAGCAAGAAATAATACCATTTCTGCTAATTTTTCTAAATTAGCAAGAAGTAAATAGAAGAATAAGCTTTTTAACTATAATTTGTTGCAGAGATGTAGAGAAAGTCATGTGAATGGAATACATCAGATTTTTTTTTTACTCAGGGGCCCTTAAAATGTAATTTCCGGTGGAATACAATATCTTTTCTACCTACTATGTACATAATATGTGTAGAGAAAGTAATATATAAGCATAGGTTAGAATAGTGTTTCCAACTCGACAGCAGGAACACAAGTATTTTAATATCTAGTTCCAAAAATATCACTCTTATTGTGGTGAACAACTTGAGTTACAGTACAATAGTTACAAGCCTGTATACAATAAAAGGTTATAGAACTTCACCCCTTACAAAGCCCACTAGAAATCTTCCTACCCATTATAATTATGCCGTTAGTTTTGCGTTACACATGTGAGAGTCATCTCTCGAGATGCCGTTTTGGAACACACAAACCAACAAGGAAAGTTAATAACATAACAGACAATTTTAATTTCTATTAGCATAATGTAAACAAAAGAATAGTCTTGTATGAATAGTGTTTTTGCAGAATAGTTGAGAAAGACATGTGAATGGAACACATCAGATTTTTTTCTTATATAAATGAAGATAGCTTATCTACATTTTACGATGATAAAACATCTTAATGCTGCTGTTGCTCTATTTTGATTTTGATAATCTGGTTAGTAAAAAAAAATATTACAAACTTAATAACGAATTGCATAATTAATGAAAAAATCCTTTCTTAATTTGCAAACTACATATTTCAGTTAATTATATATCACCCATACATCAGTATCTGCCAAAACTTTCGGTCTTGTATATTCAATAGTTCCTGAAATAACATCAAGTTTGCGAGATAGGTTGTTTAGGTGCCCTTAATGGAAGAATCTCCTTCTTTTTCGGTATGGATAAAGAATAGGTTAACATTGAATTGAATAAAATGCAGATGAAAAGTCTTACGCACATCTTACACACCACGAACTAATTCATGTTCTGAGGTGTAGTTACTTTTCTCTATTCCAGTAACTTTTTAAGAACTAATATATTTCTATGGGCGCTCGTTAAAGCAAAGACTTGTAAATGAAAGGCATTCGGTTCAAATCCCGCAATGACTTCTCCTCTCAACGTTTTTTTTTTTTTCTCTTTCTTTTCTTCCCAGTTTTTTCATAGGTAACTGACAAATGTCGAGGAGGTACTTGAAAACTTAGGCCCGGAAGATTTCCTCCAAAAATGTACTTTATGTTTATCTACGGTGTCAATAATAATAATACCTTTCTTCTAAACATCGCATTCTTAATTCAGTGAATCTTAAAAACAAGTATTTCCGGTGAAATCTCTCATATTTTGGGTGGATTACAATTCTTCCTTTACTTATTATCGGAAGCTGATTAGAAAACAAAATGAAAGCTTAATCAAAGGGCATCGAAAACGTAACTTCCCAAAATTGCATCATGATGCCTATATATTATCAGAGCAGAAGAAATTGTTAATTACTAATTTCAGGTATGTCAATTTATTTTTGTTTCCTTGCTTTATGACACAATGCAGATTTATATACGATTTATATCGAGAAAATTTCACAAGCTACATTACGACTTGCAATAAGTATATAACGCTTGTCAGTTGTTATTGCGAATAACAATAATACTAACAACAGCGTAGCCGGTTACAGCTGGATCTAGCGTATTAGCTTTTTACTTCCTGTGTGTGAGTCAATGCTACATTCCATCGACTTTTGTATAAAAATGAAAACATGCAAAAGAATAAGAGCAGAGATGCCTGTTTAATCACGTTAACCGAGTTGTAATTCACATTACATTGTTACTTTCTCTGCACGTACTATGTACATAGTATATAGAGAACGTATTGTATTGCACCCAAAAATTCGATACCGACATTTTACCGGAAATACAAGTTTTTCAGATCACCTGAATCCAAAAAACGCATTTTTATAAAAATGTCCGTGTGTGTGTGTGTGTGTGTGTGTGTGTGTGTGTGTGTGTGTGTGTAGTACAGCTCAAAAACGAAAAGACCGATAAATACCAAACTTTGTATTTAAGTTTGGTATCTTTAAAGAGTGTGACACGCAGATTCTCAAAATTTACAAAATACCCATCCCCAACTACCCTTTACATAGAACATTTTTCGAAAATTTTGGTTTTCTCAAAAATTGCTGTAATGATTTTGATTAAAATACCTTATGTTTAAGATATTTATATGCCAAACGATTTGTATATCTTGAATTTTCAGGGAATAGCCTCTGAATACTTCATTCTGGATGACTTTTGTACAATTGGAAAACCGTAAGAGATATACAAAAGCCTACTACACAAAAAATGTAGATCTCACTATGACATACATTTATGTCATATACATTTTTTTGTAGGGTTAACAGTTTTCAAGATATTTCGGATTATTGGTTTCAATTTTAAGCACTTAGCTTTTCTTAAGCAGGAAGACATTTTTCTTCTCGTTTCTCCTTAGTTTATTCCTGGCAACAAAAAAGTGATTGGAATTTCAATTGTTTCACATAACGACCGACTTTTAAAGGAAGAGACTATCACTTTAGCCTGTGCATTTTCTTACAAGGAAGCTACTGATAAGAACAATTCTTATGTTTATCTTGATTAGCATGTATAGATCACAGAATAATATTTTGAATAAAAGGTTTGTTTATCAAACAGCTAGAGGACATCGCGTGAGTGAAACACATTAGATGTTTCTCTTCTACTTACAAGGAGCCAAGTAAAAAGGACAATGTCTGTTAATGTTTATCTCGATTAGCATGAAGTAGATAATAGAATAAGCTTTTTAGTAATCATTTCTTGTGGAGATGTAGTGAAAGTCAATACATTAGATGTTTTTTTTTACCTGCCTATCTTGGTAGGTGAATCGCTCTCAGCTTCCGGGGTAATCGCGCTGTACGTGCGTACGGAGTGAAGGTTATCATGATACGGCATGTCTGACCAGGTCAGTAGTACTACTGGTTGATGCATGCGCAGTGGAGTGGGTCTATGTCAAGGCTGGGCCTTCACCATTCACTCTTTCATTGAACCGACATAGCTCAAGGAAAGGTGTGCTGTATCCGACAGCTTCGAGAATCGGTTGACATTATGAAAGCGCATCCACAATTAAATGAAAGAGGTGTAATACAGAAGCCTTCATAACGAAGACAATACGTCGAAACTATATTGAGAACTTTGTAATTTAGCTTTTTTATTTTCTCTACACGTACTATGTACATAGCGCATAGAGAAGGTATTGTATGACACCCAAAAATTCTATACAGAGATTTCATTGGAAATATAAGTTTTGAAACCCCTAAATCCAAAAAAAAACAAAAAAAAAAACAAACATTTTTAGAAAAATGTCATGTGTGTCTGTGTATGTGTGAGAGTGTGTGTGTGTGTCTGTGGGCAGCATAGCTCAAAAACGAAAAGTCTGTTAAATACCAAACTTGGTATATAAGTTCAATATCTTCCAAGGATGCGGCAAGAAGATTTTTCAAGAAAATCTCCCCACCCCAACTACCCTTTACATGGAACATTTTTCGAGAATGTTGATTTTCTCAAACATGGCTTTAACAATTTTGATTAAAATTGACGATATTTTAAAGACAAAATGTATATTTTGAATTTTCTAGGAATAGTCTCTGAAGGCATCTTTATTCTAAATACATTTTGGGGAATTTTGCATAACTGGTAAACTGTAAGAGATAGACAAAAACTTACATAATAGAAAATGTAGATCTCGATAAAACACACAATTTATGTTGTACACATTTTTTCGTAGAGTTGGACATTTGAGATATTCCTTGTTATTGGCTTCAGCTTTAAAATATTCATATATCTCATACGGGAATTTGTGAACTATCCATACACTCAAAGGAACTTCAAGTACATAGCAATCAGCTTTTGACCATCGCTTTAGCCTATGACACTCTTATTTCTCTTCTACTTTAAGGGAAACGAGTAATAAGACCATTTCTGCTATTTTTTCTCGATTAGCATGAAGTAAATAGAAGAATAAGTTTTTATTCTTGATATTTTGTAGCAGAGATGTAGAGAAAGCCATGTGAATGGAACACATAAGATTTTTTCTTCTCCTTTCTTTTCTTTCAAGTAGAGGTAAACGATCGTATATATCACGGATCTTAGATTTTATGCTAAACACCATTTTTACTTTTACTACTTATCTACAGTATGTAGAGGAAATATTGAATTTCATTAATAAAAATCGATATCGAAACTTCAATAGAAATACACGTTTTGAGATTTCATGAATTCCCCCAAAGTTTTTATCAAAAAGGTCCCTATGTTGTGTGAGTACAGTAGAACTCATAAACAAAAAGTCGGTTAAATGCCAAAAGTATTTAATTTCAACTTCTAAAGATGCTAACCGAAGATTTTCAACAAAACCATTCTACCTAACAGTTCCCTTTACTCTCTTTTTCATTTTCGAAAAATGGCTAACATTTTCTTTTCATTAAAATGCAGCAGTTTTAAGATAGTTCCTTGAGAAGTTAAATACATATCTTGAATTTTCTGGAATAATTTTTGAAGTCTTCTTAATCCTGAATGACCTTTGCATAACTATTAACCGTAAGGTTTAACAGGTAACATCTTACTACACAAAAATGTAGAACTTGCTAGAGCACACAATATATGTCAAATGCATGAAAAAATACACAGAGTTAACTATTTCCAAGATATCCCTTTTTAACCGTTTCAGTTTTACACATTTTACGCCATTCTCATGTGGGAAATCATTTTTTCCCTTTTTTTCTTCCTTACTTTTTCTACGCCTAAAACATTGCAATGGAGTGCAATTTTGAAGTTTAAAATCACCTCTCTGCAGCTAGAGCCAGTTAACTATTTTTTTTTTTTTCTTGTCCGATATTAATTACTCAAATTGCTGCTTGTGATGCAAATTTGGCCAATTATTTCTAAATTTTCAATAGATGTTATTACTGGAAAATTTCAGGAAAAACTAACGAAGTTATTATAACGATCATTATTATATTTATTGATATTATTAAAAGCGTAAAATTCAAAATTGTTCTTTAGTTGTGTTCTTTCAAATTCGTTTTTACCGTTTTGAAAACTGCACCGCAAGCAGAATTTCTTGTTAACTATTAAAAAGAAAAAAACTTATGGGAACTAATCAGGGTATCGGTCTGAAATGTTGGACGTTATTTTATACCTAATATATCACAACTATTTGGAAAAACAAACTAAGATCTGCAGAATTTGCATTTTATATGATGCCATCAGCTTAACAGCCGATGAACTTGCGGTTTAGGGAAAACATGTTCAGTTGTTACACACGTCTCAATTTTTGTTTAAACACAACTAAACATTTTCCAGCATGTACAGAAGTATCTATTCTGCTAATATTCCCACCTCAATAGTAGTTGTTTAAAAATATTTCATAAAGAATTATTGGTTTTAAAGGTGAAAATGTCTTACCTTTTAAAAGATTTATCATAATCCGGAAATTAAAATTATTGAAATATTAACGAGTTAGTATTTGGGGGGAGGGGGCAGTTTACAAACTTAGTATGTTAACATGGTAGATCATAGCGGACGATGAATGAAATCGGAAAAATGTTCCTCAAATGAGCCTGGGGCTCATGGAGCTTAGGTTTATTCCATATTCGTTTTCTTAAGATAAGGGGAAAACTCACCCTGGTAACTCCCCTAACCGAGCTTCTAGCTCGGGGCCTCTTGTACGGGAGGCAGACACGCTACCTTAACACTACAGAGGCGAGCCGAAAAAAATGTATGTATAATATTAAAAAAAATGCCAATCAATCTTCTCAAAATGTGAGGAGTGTGGAACAGTTGTTAATGCAAAATATTTATATATTAAACTTTATAAAATAACATATCTTAAAAAGTATTTATCCAATTTGAATGAAATTTGGTATTCACATTAGTATAAAAGAAATGCAATCACAAAAGTTTCATAAAAGCTATACAAAAGCATAGGCATTTCTAATACAGCTCCCATTGTCCCAAACTTTCAGTGTACAACTGAAAGTTTGAAATTCTAAATTAACAATGTCAACTTTTTGGAATTTATACTACAGAGCACAGTGCAAATGTTATCCATTTTGTTCTAATGCTTCTGAGGTTATGGTCAAATTTGTTTATATTTTTGTCATGACACTAAAAAAGTTCTTTGCGACAAAAAAATTAAAATGTTGGTCTACTATTTTAATCTTACAATACATCTGCTTTCTAAAATTGCCTTAGGTTTCTCTGCCTCCTTTGGTTTAGCCTTCAACATTTTTTTAAGTTATAAATGTGCTTTTTTGTCATAAAAGTATCATTTCTACGTTTGAAAATTGAAAACGTTTGCTTAAATACATCTGCCAGTAAAACTTAGGAGAATTTACTATGCATTGTACCTCTGTGAACATGCCTAGCAAATTTTATTTGTGTAACAAAACTCTCCGCAAGGAGCATTTTACAGGAAGAAAAATGCTGAAAACATCAATAGCGAGAAAACAAGGGAAGACTTGAATGCATGGTTCGCATTAAAATACACCAGGTTAATACATTAGAATTTCATCTTTCCTTTTTCTCTCCTCTACTGCTGTAATTTTTGTCCTTTCCTTCTTGCATTGCCGCTTTTCTTCTGCACAACTGTTTCTTACTTTGCATGATTAGAATGAGATCTCGTCGAACTGACGTTTTTCTTGCCGAGTCCAGTACAGTTTCACTTCTAATGCTTTGTTGTAGCTCCAGTTAAGGCATTTAAAAATGGCACCTGGTGGCCAATTATACCTCTTTATATTCAGGAATGTTTAAATTACTTTATGGAATTAAAACAAAACTATTGATTTTTTTTCATGAAACTTCAGTCATACATATCCTTAAGTTACAAAATAAATTGTTGAAACGGCCAGTATTATTTCCACCGGATAAACAACTTGCCTTGAAAATACTAATGTCCATTATAAAGTTGCTAGTATTTCACTTTAGTGTAATGTAGTTCAGGTTCAACTTTTGGGAACTTCCATTAAATCATTTCTTGGTATCGCCAGCGATATGTGAGGTGCAAGTCTTTGCTCGCAGCCAAGATATGTAATAATAGGTATACACTGTGATCATTAACATTATGTTTTGGAATAAAACCACTCTCGAGATCCTCAAACATTTTTCTTAAGCAAACTACTTTCATGCGTTAATCTGTCAGTATCCCCAAACTTAAAATGATAAAACAAAACATAAAAATCTGACGTGTTCCATTCACATGACTTTCTCTATATCACTGCAACAAACAATTCTATTTACTTCATCTAATGGAGCAAAAATTAGCAGAAATAGTGTTATTACTTGCTTCCTTGCTAGTAGAAGCGAAATAAAGGTTAAGATAGTCAAAACTGGTGCTCTGCGACTGAAGTTCCTTTGTTTGTACGGATACGAGTTCACAAAGTCCTGTATGAGAAAAGTATAGTATAGCTGAATAATAAACAAGGAATATCTCAAAAACAATCAATTCCACGAAAAAAATGTATAGCATAAATTGTGTGTTTTAAGGTGCTCCTCATTTGTTGTGTGGTAAGTTTCTGTCCCTCTCTTACGGTTTAGCAGTTATGCAAATTCCGTAAAATTAACCGAGAATAAAGTAGTCTTCAGAGGCTATTCCCAGAATATTCAAAATATACATTTTATTTGTCATGTAAATGTCTTTAATATACGATATTTTAATCAAAATCGTTAGAGGCATGTTTTAGAAAATCAAAATTTTCGAAATAAGAAGCGTAGTTTGGGGTGGGGGAATTTTTCTCAAAACCTTCGTGTCGCATCCCTGGAAGATACTAAACTTAAATACCAAGTTTGGTATTTTACCGACTTTTCGTTTTTGAGTTATCGTGTTCACAGACACACGGACATACGGACATTTTTTCTGAAAATACTCTTTTTGGATACAGGAGACCCTAAAACATATATTTCCGGTGATATCTCGGTATCGAAGTTTTTGGTGGAGTGCAATACCTTCTCTATACAATATATATAGCACGTATAGAGAAAGTAAAAATCTAATGTGTTCCATTCACATGACTTTCTCTATATCTCTGTAACAAATTATTGTTAATAAGCTTATTCCTCTACTTCATGCTACTCGACATAAACATTAGCAGAAACGGTCTTATCACGTATATATACGATAAGTAGAAGGGAAATGAGGGAATACACTAGGCTAAACTGACAGTAAAATGTTTTAAAATGTGCGTGCTATGGAAATGAAATCAGCTTCTTTGCGTGGTCAGGAGTTGACAGGTTCCGGTATAAGAAAAGCATATTTTTTTTAAAACTGAAACTATTAACGAGAAATATCTCAAAAACGGTCAACTTCACCAAAAAATGTATATAACATAAATTGCCTGTTTTAACAAGATCTGAGTTTTTTAGTAAGTTTTTGTCTACCTCACAGTAAAGACGTCTTCAGAGGCTATTCTCGGAAAATTCAAGATGTACATTTTGTCATATAAATATCTTTAATATATAATATTTTAGTCAAAACTGTTGGCCATTTTTGAGAAAATTAAAATTTTCGAAACATTTTCCACGCAAAGGATAGTAGGGGGTGGGGAATTTTCATGAAAATCTTCCTGTTGCAGCCTTGGAAGATACTGAATTTAAATAATAAGTTTGGTATTTAATGGACTTACCGTTTTTGAGCACACACACACGAACATTTTTTCTAAAAACACTTTTTTTGGATTGAGGGAGTCTAAAAACATATATTTCCGGTGAAATCTCGGTATCGAATTTTGGGTGGAATACTATACCTTCTCTATACACTATATACATAGTACGTGCATAGAAAGTAAAAACATGATTTACAAGCATTGAGTATATGACTAACACCTGGCATATTCTATTTTAGTGTTAGTGAATTGTATTAGTTATATTGATTTCTCTACCCATTCTTATAATACTGTTGTTACAAAAGCTCATTTTTGTACCTACTTCATGTTAAAATAAATGTTTGAAGGATTAAACTACATACTTCGTTGTAACCTGAAGAAAAATATAAGAGAATGAAGTGAAGTCACATCTTTAAAATTTCACCCTTAGCGGGAGCAGGTAAAAAACAAACGAATGGCAACTTAGCACATAAAAAGTTTAAAATATTTGAAAACCAAAACAAATAGCATGAAATATCTCTCTATTATTTACTTTCAGGTTTTATCTGTCTCATACGGCTTACCAAAAATTCAGTCAGTATGAAATACAAGAAATAGAGCCATTTGGGGGAAAAACAAAACATAAGGAAAATTTTACCCCGTCAAGGATGGTTTGGGAGTAGGGGGTATTTTCTTCGAAAATCTTCATATCGCATCCTTGGAAGGGGCCGAATTTAAATATCCAGTTTCATATTTATCCCCCTATTTGTTTTTGAGTCACACGCATTATTCTAAAAATGATATTTTTTTCAGGCGTCTGGAAAGCTGTACTTCAGTTGAGATGGAGAGGACGTCGGTCTGAGTGGCTCAGTTGGTTAGGCGCTGCGTCCCTGATCATAAGGTCGCGGGTTCAAATCCGGCCTAGATCGACGGTTTTTCAAGTGTGCTTAAAAGCGATAGCTCTAGGTCAGATTTACTGGTATGTAAGAAATTCCTGCGGGATCACATTCTGCCATTATCTTCCTGGTAACTGACACCGTCGTTTACCGAATACTTTTATTCCAGGCGAGATGTGTAGATCTCATTTTTTGGATGGAATAAAATACTTTCCCTACTTACTACAGCTAAGTGGTAGAGAAAGTAAAAATACTGGGCTAGACTGTAGTATTTTGAGCTAATTCTGTAATGATTATAACACATTAAACCCCCTTCACTATTAAAATGGGTAAATTAGACTCAGTTTGGTTTTAAGATAGGACTACGGATAGTGTTGGGGCAATTTACCACATGTGCCTTTAAACTTTATTGCTGCATCTTGCCGAATATAGAGCCAAGGCGTGTCGATATATTCCATAATTTGCCATACAAGAGCAGCAGCGCCTCTCGCGCTAATTTCCCCAAGTGTTTGCTCGCGAAAATCTAATGCAACGAGAATTTCCATATTAAATCGATCGTGGCCCGGCTTTGTATAGTATAGCAATAGGCTACCCCCGGGATACACGCAACACACCATACGCGTAGCTACGCTCGCTTCCTGGACATGCCTGCCTGGCTGTGCATCAGCTGTTCGCTGTGTTATAACGTGCCTCGTTCTTAACAATATCAAACGGCTGAAATTGTTGTAAGTTCTGAAAATACTCATTTTTTTCGCAATAAATTTGTGATTTTAAGAGGGAGGTGTACGATTATGGAAGCATTTAACAACAATAAATCTCAGAAGTGCCAGTCAATGTAGAATATAATTTTGAAATCCACAATCAGCTCTCCCCATAACAGTAATTTATTTTCCGCATTCTTAGTGCCAATCATAGCTCAAATTTGGTTTCACAACGTGGAAAATACTCGAGATTTTTCAGCAAATCATTAAAAAAGAATAAAATTATCTTATACAGACGAAGGTAAAAAAACGCTTTTAATGGTAGATGTTAATTATGCCACTGAGTACCGCATAATTTTAACACTTTAGGATAAATAATCTTAATTTCCTGGTAGATATTTTATGTAATCTGGCTCACGTAACCGACCTGGGCACGAGCAACTGCTTCCTCTACTTTTGCCCTTTGGATGTGTCAAACCAAAGAATAGCCAGATTTTGCTATATGCTGCTAAAGAAAGAGGGGGGGCACTATAACGCAGGTATTTTAAATTCAAAACAATAAAGGACATATTGAAAATCCTAATTAACGGAATAATTACTTATGGAACAAATGTCCCAACTCTCCCCCTCTCTCCCTCCCTCTCTCTCTCAATACCCCTGTCTATCTCTCTCAACCTCCATCTCTCAATATCTCCGTCTATCTCTCTCTACCTCCATCTCTCAATATCTCTGTCTATCTCTCTACCTCCATCTCTCGATATCTCCATCTCTCTCTACCTCCATCTCTCAATATCTCTGTCTCTCTCTCTACCTCCAACTCTCTATCTCTCTACCTCCAACTCTCTATCTCTCTACCTCCAACTCTCTATCTCACCCTCTATTTCTCCCTCTATCTCTAGCTTTCCCTCTATTTCTCCGTCTAGCTCCATCTCCATCTCTCTCCCTCTATCTCTCTCTCTTTCTCGGTTAACCTTATAACATTAACGAAGTTCACTCGGAATGAAAAGAACTTAAGTGTATTCTTTGGTCACAATCTTTTGAGACATTGCGAAGCCACAGGCAGAAAACTTGTTGCCCGTGCCTAGGTCAGTTATATTGTAGGCACCTTGTGATAATTGCCGGTGCAGCCACGTGACGCCCTATCTCTCCCTGCTGTTGTCTCAAAAGAATCTGATCAAAAATACAGAAAATTCCCGATATACATTGTAGTTATCATGTAAATATTTTAAATGTGAAATAAATGTTTGGGAAAATAACGACACATCTTCCATGATATGATAGACAAAGGTGGAAGGGGAGCTTTATTTATTATTATTATTATTATTATTATTATTATTATTTGTAAGAATATTTACGTCGCATTCTTGAAAAATGTTGCACTTATATAACAATTTTGGTATTTATCCGACAATTCAGTATTCAGTTATGCTGTTTTCTCTCTCAGTTTGCAAAAATACTTTTTGGGGAACCAATGGGCCATAAAATGTGTTACCGTCCCCACATGTAATACAATTCTTCCTCTACCTGCAACAGAAATCTGGTAGAAATTAAGCGTGCAGTTTGGAGTGCTAAGTTTTGTACTACGAAGGTCAACAGGTGGTAGTCAGGACTTAACGGTTGAAAGCATGTCCGGGGTGTCCCGGATCTCTGTAAGCAAGCATATGTTAACAGAATGACGTATGAATGAATGTCTGGGAAAACCTTCTGTGTGTGAGGCACCAGTCATTTCTCAAGAGAAATTTGCAGTTACATATCTGCGGTCTGTAAGGTTGCACTCCCTGCTGGGAATCCTCATGATTAAATACAAGCAAATTATGAAAATAATCTTCCCAAACTGGGAACTTAAAAGAAAAAATTCCCGAAATATGTATTTTAAAGCCAAAACATGTTATATTTTAAGTGTGTATATGGAACGAGTTTCACTTAGCTAGTTTAAAACAAATCTGATGTGTTCCATTCACATACATTTCTCTAGCTGTTCTACTTACAAACTATTCTTACAAACGATTATTCTTTTATCTGCATCATGCTAATCAAGATAAACAGAAATTGTTTTATTACTTTTCCTTGTAAGTAGAAGGGAAATAAGGGAATACTTTATGCTAAAACAATAGTCAAATCCTTTAAAGTCGGTCGTTATGTGAAACAATTGAGGTTCGGTTCGCTTTGTATGGTCCCGTTTGAGAAAGGTTAGGTAGTTTAAAATTGAAACCAACAACAAGGAATATCTGGAAAATGATCAACTCTACGATAAAAACGTATATGACATAAATTGAGTGTTTTAACAGATATACAATTTTTTGTGTTGTAAGTTTTGTCTACCTCTTATATTTAACCGTTATGCAATATTCAGCAAAATTCATTCACAATAAAGAGGCCTTCAGAGGCTATTCCCAGAAAATTAAAAATATACGTTTTATTTGTTATGTAGGTATATTTAATACAGGGAATTTTAATCAAAATCGTTAGGCATTGTTTGAGAAAAATAAAATTTTCAAAAAAATTGTAATGGGTAGTTTGTGTTGGGAGGCTTTTCTTAAAAATCTTCGTGTTGCATCCTTGGAACATACTAAATATAAATAACAAGCTGGGTATTTCGGGTATTTTCGTTTTTGACCTATGCTGTCCACAGATACACACACGGATCTTTTTCTAAAACTTTTTTGGACTAAGGGGACATCAAAACACATCTTTCCGATGAACTTTTGGGTGGAATACGTTACCTTTTCTAGCTACTATGTACATTGTACGTACATACGTGCTAGATAACGTAAAAAGTTACTAATTACTTTCGCCTTAATACGAATTACTATGTTAAGGAATTCTTAAACAGTTGGCTTCAAATTATCAACTCATAGAACATACATACAGCGACCGTGCGTCACTGACGGCAGGTAAAATGCGGTCTTGTGATTAATCTGCACACCCCAATAGACTGAAATGGGATGGGGTGGTTTGCCTTCTACTATGTCACAGCGTAAAATCCTGTAACAGTACAACCTAATTTACATTCGTCCTAGTTTTAATGCCTTCTAAATGTCTATGTCTCCTAATTACAACATATCATTAAAGACATGGTCTGCGAAAATAAAATTTGTTCAAAAATACGGATGTTTAATGTCCTATGTTACAGAGCAAAAACTGCACCTAAGAGTTGGAAAAAATGGGCTTCCCAGAAAGAGAGGCTTATGTAGGTTTTCTAAATGTGTTTCACAAATATGTCTTTCCAGGGTAGAAGATTTCTAGGTCCAGCTCATTGCTAATGGAAATTATTTAAAAGCGAGGAATCGTAAATCTTACAAATTATCACAAAATAATTAGATTTTACCCATACATTATGAAATATGAAATGGATAAGTAGAGTCAGACCGAAAATTGCAATGCCATAGCCGGGGTTTGAACCACGGATCTCCGGTCTCTAGCTGATTGCTCTACCACTGAGCTACCATGACAAAATGCCGGCACGGCATTAAATCTCCTGTCTTACACACGGCTTGTGTGAAAAAACAATTAAAATTAATACTAATTGACCATAATAGTTGGCTATACTACGAAGCCCGGAAAGTTCAGTAAAAAATGTTTAGAATGTGAAATTGTATATGTTTCCTGTCTCTTTACTTATAACAAAGATCTTACATAATACGTACCACAGAACATTTTCACAGACACTTTTTTCAGAGACACAAACTATTCTTAATACCCACCATTATCATGGAAGTCATCGAAAACATTTTAAATATTATATATTTTTTTTGTATCTACTTAAACATTTCAATATCGTGTATGTTGTACAATCAATTATTTTATATATGTTTGCTATAGTAACCAAAATGGTTGAAAGAGCACCATTATGTACAACCAACAATAACGTAAACGTTTATTTGCACAAATAAACTGGATGAATAACACCAGAAAATTGGAGCAGGTATATTTATATCCAAAAATCCTTCAGCAAACGATTATATCTATCTAGAAACTAGAGAACAACGGCCTTACAGAAAGAAAACTACAGTATAGATATAAGTTAAGATATATTTCTAATATTGGACAAAACAATAAATAAGTAAATAAGCAGACGCTTTTCTTCTTGCATCCGAAATATCAACTATTTTGAAGTAATATTTGAAAGATCCTGTGTTGGCATTTTCAGAAACTACTAAATTTTTCTTTCGTTACTGAAAAAGTTATTTCCATCCACTGGTCATAGATCCAATGGCATTTTAATCACTATGAATCCGATTGGTGTTTTTCATGTGCATCAATTTTTCTTTTGTCACTGAAAAAGTTATTTCCAGCCAGTGGTGATAGAACATGTGGCATTTTAATCACTATGAATTGGATTTGGGAGTTTTCGTATGCATCATTTTTTCCTGTTATGCTACTTAATTTCCCAGAGGTCTTTCAGTCCATTGGAGGCTTTACATTCCGTGTTTAAGAGCCAGGTATCAAAATGTACAAACTCATAAGTACTTCGACACCGATTGTAAACGATGTTAGTTACTGTACTATACTAACTAGTTTGCTCTTCATGTTGTTTACAATAGAGGAGGTAAAGAAAGGGAGGAAAACATCTGTACAGTCTGGTCAAAGTGACTAGCAATGATGATAGAGCACTTTGATTATTCTCCAGTTGCTTCTTAGACATGTATTTCCACATAGGTAAATGTAACATCATAATCTTTTCTATGTATTTCATTCATTTCGCTAAAATAAAACAAACCTTCCACCCGCGATAAAATAAAAGAACTTTCTTTGCAGTGTAATCAGACATAGAACCATAGCTACAAGATTAATAGCAGAAAATAAAAACCAAACGTTTCCCGTGTACATAACTCACATTAAAATTCACATTGAATAACATATATTTTACTAATGCATGACGTGAAAAGCGCTTTCTGTTATCAGTTATGATAGTTTTGTATTTATAAAAGCGTCTCTTTACGTCAAATGGTGTGACTGGTGCAAACCAGAAGTACAGGACATCATCAATGTTTATTCTTATGGATTTATGCTCACTGCCCAAAATTACGTCCCTTATATCATATATACGTAGCTGCATATCCAACATTTTCGAATTTTATTATCACTTTTGTAATAAATGAATCTGGTGGCGCTTCTTTCAATGTCTAGTAATTTGTTTACTATACGAAGTACTTCGGACATTTTTAAATTTGCAGATCAAGCATTGTTTTAAATAGATCTGTAAATTCATTTGTACGTCTACTAGAAATACGTTTAGTTCTTCTGATATTAGTGCTTTTTACATGTCCATTGCAGCACAACCCTCGCTGCCTAAGAATTTAGCACTAATTATTTTATAAGAGCATGTTGCTATTACTTAATGAATACTTCTGAAGGTGCCGTCAATGTAAACACAGGAAACGCAACGTTACCCTAATTACAACTGAAATGCGCCATGCAAACATAGATGAATTTCTACCACATGCAACCGGCGCCGAAGCCTACTCATAACTAATGTAAGGAACTACTCAATCGAGTACCGAGTCTGCTTTGAGTCTACACAGCATTTTAAATGCAGTTAACTTCACCACTGTCTAGGGCATTCAGACAGTATCATTCATTTGGTAGATATTTCAGAAGCGATACATTAGGTCCAACAGTAATCACCTTCAAGATCCAAGTGTCATAAGGCCCAATCCAGTGATTCATAATGTCCGGTTTATCTACCGTAGCTCTCCTACATCCCACTTGTGTAAACACAAGTTCAGTAAGGTTAACCAAATGGTGAATTACCCATCATCTTATCTGATTCCTTCGTTAATTCCCATGAATTTTACTCCTAGTGTCACTAGTGTGACTATGAGTTTCGGTAAAACTAAACAAACACTGAGTGCCTGGTGAATTACCATCTTATCTGGTTCCTCCACCTTTTTTAATTCCCACACATCCCACTACTAAGATCAGTGTAATTCAGTTATGTTAACCCAACACTGTCCAACGTGGAGAATTATCTTTCTGGCTCCTTCATCTTCCTCACTCCTGACAGCGTTAACTACAAGTTCAGTGAAGTTACCAAGCGCTCTGAATCTTATCTGTCTTCCTTAGCTCTCGTGTAGTCACACTGTTTCCTGCGACTTTACAATGGGCTCGAACAGAGTTAGCTGACTCGCTTCCGAAGCATATCAAACAGCCTCAGGGGCTTATTGCCCCTTTTATAACCGTCCAATTATTAGGTCGCGGATTTAAGTTATCTGGGACCAGAAACTAAAAAAACACATAATTTTACACTTCTTTAAGGGTCTAGGACTTTACCCCATCTCTAATGCTGTAAGGGGAACAGTTCATAGGCTGTTTCATGGACGTCACTGCCGCCACGATACTCCACAGTGGCGAACGCTTCTAAAGCTACCACAATCTTTTGTGCATTCGAGTCATAAAAATAATTTTCTCCAGGATTGTGATAAAGAACTACTTCACTCATTATCGAGTAGGGTTACTCAACATTTTGACCGTTCGCCGGGTTACAAGGGGTTTATTTCAAGAGCCCCAAGATAAGTCGGGCACAATGTTGGCTGGCGTACAATGAGAGGGTGGTGGGGGGTGAAGGATTGGCCGGAAGAAACAATTAAGGGAAAGGCCCGAGGTGGTAACAAGAGAACTCTGCCAGAATTAATGGTGTGGAAGGCAGGGGTGCACAAAGCCACTATCTATTGTCTGCCAATGTTGGGTCCATTCAATAAATGTGTGAAATTGTTTTAAGTTTCAAAAAAAAAATATTCGAAAACAAAGATGATTATATCCCGAAATAATGCACACTGAGCACGGGCTCGTCTCCATGGCACAAGTGGTTGTTAAGCCATTCTGAACAGATATGTGCAGGTTTAATCAGCTACTTTATGTGTCATTCGAAAATCACTGAAATGGACACCAAATCTTAAATAAGGTAATTTTTATTTCTTTTTCCTTAAAATTGAAACGGACAGAAAATGCATGAATTAATGGATGAGTGCGTAATAATAACTCTATAACTGAGAACGGCAATTAAAGCAGAATACAACGTTCCGAGAAGACCGAGATTTATTGACTTCGCATGTCATTAGTATTTGAAAGAAGACGAACAGATAACTTGCTACACAACTTTGTGAACGTACACTGTAGAAGGGTACAGTATTTAATTGACTGTCTTCAAAAGAGAAAGTTAATTACTTTTCTATGAAATACAAAATTACGTTTGAAAGCTGGTGAATTGGTGATACATTTATTGGACGTTTACAATTGAGAAACACTCCTTCAATCAGCCTACAATTCAGACACGAATTCATCTTATCATGACCTTTCTTTAAACACTTAAACACTTCTCGAGCAACTTCAACAACTTTGCACGACCTGAATACTACTTTACGAATTCTCCTTTAAGATTTAACTATCGAGTGCAATACATAGGGGTGCATTTAAAAAAATACTGTTTTCAAAGTTTTCAATAAATTTGGCTGGAAAATGTTATCTTAAGTTTGCCTTGCTCTCGTAGAAAAGAATACCGGTTAGTAGCGTTTATTCCATAAATATATCCTCAGCTTAAATATATAATTCAATATCATCAAAAGTGATATACCTCTAATTTGGTATCAATACGAATTGGTTTCATTTTAAATATAAATTGATTTCATTTCTAAGTTAACCTTTCAAAATAGAGAGCTTCAAAAAAGTGTACTGTCCTACGCCAATTGTTCCGCATAAACTTTAAAGAATGACAAATTCCTGTTTGAGAAACGTTTAAGTATACTTCAAAACAAACCAATAACAAGGAATATCTCGGAATGGGTTAACTGCACAAAAAATGAAATGACATAAATTGCGTGCTTTAACGAGGTCTACATTTTTGTGTAGTAAGTTTTTGTCTATCGCTTACAGTTTACCGGTTATAAGTAATTCAGAATGAAGAGGATTTCAGTGGCTATTCACAGAAAATTCAAGATAATACATTTTATGTGCCATGCATTTATCTTTAATATACGTATTTTAATAAAAATAATTAGTTATTTTTGAGAAAATCGAAGTTTTTGAATGTTTTTCCATGTAAATGGTGTGTCGCATCCTTGGAAGATGCTGAACTTAAATACCATGTTTGGTATTTAACCGACTCTAAGATTCCGAGTTATGCTGCCCACAGACAGACCAGACACGCACACTTGCTTTATTAAGGGGACCTCAAAGCATATATTTCTGGCGAAATCTTCTCGGTATCGAATTTTTGGGTGGAATACTATTCCGTCTCTAGCTACAGCGTCATTTGTACATGCTTGCTGCATAAATATGCGCATTATTTATCCGATGGTACCACACAAAACTGTTTATATTTAATTTATTTTTTTTTACTAAACAACTCATGTGTATCCGACAAGAACAATCCCATTGTAAACAATATTGATAAGAGAGAGAGAGAGAGAGAGAGAGAGAGATGGTGAGACGGAATACTATTAACCTTCCGATTTGTGGCGGGAAGTTAATATGCGCTTTATTTATTAACTCAAGTAGTAGTGCTATGAGAAGTTTTCTAGTCATTGCACAGCCCGAATTAATTTCGGGAAAAGAAAAGTTTACAAATATTTCGATTCTTAAAATGTTAATAAACTCGTATTTTCTGATTCCTGTCCATATACACCACGTTTTCTGGACAAATTAATTTTGAAAGGTATGTTTACTATATGCATACGAATATAGATAAAACAGAAGATCTTATTGTAAAACGTATGCAACCTCACATAATAATGCTATGATACAATGAGTTGTGTTCCTCTACCAGACAGCTCTGGTAGGTCGAAGTAGGTCTCGACGTGAATGCTGACTCAGATGTTATTGTTTAACCTTTAGCAAACCTCACAAGCCTAGAACAGTATGCGATTTAAAACCAGTAAGCTTTTCATCATGAAGCAGGCCGGTGCTTCTGGAGGCGAACAGGAAGCGTCAAGAGACGAATGATTGCGCGTCTTTCGCGGTGCTTAAATAATCTCCGAAGCGTTCATAAAAATATTGAGAAAAAAACAGGTGTTGCCGCAAGTAGTGTGAATGGAATGGAACAAGTATCCCCAAGTCCAAAAGCATCTGGAAAATCGCGTAAATGCAAAAAAAGCGTGGAGAAAAATGACGACTTTGTGAGAAGTGCTAGATCGTAGCAAAGTTCAAGCTCTTTACCACAGATTCTAAATAAAATGCGTTAAATTTTAACAGATTTGCCGAATTTCACACGAAGTACTTTCCACAGATTGCTGATAGATATTGGACTGAAATTTCATTCGCGAGCGCGGAATTCAGTTATAACGGGCAGAGATGATATTGCAATGTGAAGACGAACATATCTGCACCAGATCAAAGCATTTCATAGTGAGGTTCGCAAAATGTATTTTCTGGAGGAAGCTTGGCTAAATGTGCGGTATACAACATCTGCAGCTTGAAAGAAGGCTCATCATAATTCACATTGGAAATGAAACTGGTGTTGTAAACAGTAGTTTATTCACTTCTGAACCCAAAAGCACTGAGAACTTCACGAAGAAATGACTGGTGCTGTTATTCTTTCAATATATCTTTGGGAAACTTGTGCACAACTCCATTATTATTAGGCCAGCTATACAGTGATAAACCACAACGCATCCCGAATATTCATGTCTTGAAGAAAAGGAGACATTAAGTGGTTTCAGGAGCATGCATGTGAATTCATCGCCGAGATGATTAAACAGGAACTAATAACCATTGTAAAACTAGTGAGGTCACAATTCGATAAGCATATCATGGACGAGGCAGCATAAAGTGCAGGTCACTATTCAGGTTAATCTAGAATCAGATGAAAGGC
The DNA here is from genome assembly GCA_030762935.1 of Hymenopus coronatus. Classification (NCBI taxonomy): domain Eukaryota; kingdom Metazoa; phylum Arthropoda; class Insecta; order Mantodea; family Hymenopodidae; genus Hymenopus; species Hymenopus coronatus. The sequence continues at coordinate 39,648,382 of CM060883.1, forward strand.
ACTGTGCATAGGCAGAACAACTTCTTTAATCTGAATGGGGTTCGCTGCCTGTTTGACATCGCAGTAGAAAATGTAACTCCACAGGATTTCTTCAACTGTGTTCACCGTGCAATTAAAGGAGATGCGGAAGCTGGATAGATTCACCGATGATCTTGTTGAAAGACTTGTAATTCTTGTAGTTCAAGTGACAGCGAATACACAAACATCGAGAGATTACAATACTTCTCTATCAATAGTTGAAGTTCTTCAGGAATCCGATTAAGGTAACCATAATGCTATTACACTATAATATTATTTTGTAACTCTTACGTTTAATAAATTAATATATCTATAAACTCGATTTATGGACAAGAAGTTAGTGCTGCTAGTGTACAAAACGTACATGTAGCGTCAAGCATATGGCGCAACTTGATTCAGCACCTTTTTGTTAACAACAGGATGGTTCTTGTCCGAGATAAATATAGGTATTTTTATCTCCATAGAACAGATTCTACTGCGTGGTCTAACTTATGTCCTGCAATCTTTTCCTTGGACGTCCCATACATTTCCCTATAGTTGTATAATTTGCTGTCCTCTTGGGGATTCTTATTTTCTTCTATTTGCTCGGTGTGTTCTTTCCATTTAATTCAAGTTCCTCTATTTGATGGTTTAATGTGTAAATCTTGAGCCTATTTCTGGGGTCTTGATTACGAATAGCGTCACACTGTCATTTACCCTTCTTAAACGTCCCACTACTTCTGCTTGCATTTTACTTATTTTCATGTTTTAACGATGACTATAAATGTCTATTTTACAGACACTTTTTAAAAAAATCAACTAACTCCTACAATTGTTCACGAAACACACACACACACCCCCACAAACACACACTGCCAGACGTTTTGGATTGTGCATGCAAAATTATCATGAGAATGAATAAAACTTCCATCGTGTGAATCTTTGAACATAAGAACTAATTAGATCTGACTGAATTTCGCTGTAAAAACAAGTTGCTAGTAGACAAACAAGTTATTAACAAATCTAAGTTAAGCCTGCATGAATTGATCAGAATAACTCTCATTGATAACACAATAAATGACCATCCAACTCCATAAATGTTTTTTTTCCTTCTTTCTTTCTTTACTTTCTCCCTCCGCACTCCCTGGATGATCTAGGGCATCTTGTTCACGTATAAATCTGAAATGCTCACGGAAGTTGAGTTGGGGAGGGGGCTAGGTACTACCCCTGTACCCCTCTTCCCTCCCCCAGTATTCGAACAATGCGTAGTAACAACGGAAGTGCTTATTCACAATCGGCAAAGTTCCGGATCGGAATCCAATGCAGCCAACACAACAAAGTTCTCGGTCGATTTCCCCGATAACTTATCATCCGTGTGTACTTCACGCCTTTCACTAATGAACTGCAGCCAGTGAGAGAATTCAAGGGGAATGAAACAGAAAAGTTAAAGTAGAAGAGGAAATAAATGGAAGCAAAATAGTATTGAAACATAGTAAACAGCGAAGATTCTGTAGCCTGTAGATTGCATTACTTTCTCTATCTACTATTGTTTATTTTTATAGTTTTACAAACTATTCTTACAAAATATTATTCTATCCACCTCATGTAAGTCGAGATAAACGTTTGCAGAATAAGCTTAGTTACATATGCCATTGTAAGTAAAGATGGACAGAGACAAATGCTATTAAATGTCGCTGTTGAATTTTAAGTTCCTAATTCTTTATATGACGAGAAATCAACCACTGCTGGCTTAGCACTTCAAAAAAGATAGAAGCATTTGAAAATTCAACCCAATAACAATGAAGATACCGAGCCTAAATACCAACTCTGGCATTTTTCGGAAGGACGGAAACGCGCACGCGCACACGCACCCCCCCCACACACAGTCTTTTTCTAAAACGATTTTCATTAAATGGGCCTCAAATGTGCATTTCTAATGAAATCCCGTAATCCAATAGCAAGATGAACAGCACCAAAAGTGTCCATTTATAGTGAAATCTCGATGTTACACGCCCTAACTTACATTAACATGCCTTCAATTAATGGGTTCTGAGACGTCTCCGTCTGTAGACAATTTAGGGGAACCGAACTTCAAAAATAAATAAATAGCGTGCACCCTCGCATCGGAAGGCAACACGACACGCTCTAGTTATGTACAGGTGTATTAATATAGCCTGACAGAAATCCTGAGCAGTAGGGATGAGTAATAGATGTGGTGGGGATAACGCTCCTCTAACCACGATGCGTCACCCGCCTTAGATTACAAGAGAGGAGTACAATTAACACTATTTTGCGACGATACACAAACTCAGTAATTCTGCACAAGTGACATGCGACTGATCTGCGATTGACCTGCCCTCCCTTCCAATTGCCAACTGCTTTGAAATGGATTCGACTAGACATCATTGCGCATTGCTCTCCGTTTGTCACGATAAATGAATATATCTGTACAGTTCGTCAGCGGAGGTAGTTCGTTGACTATCAGTTTCAATGTCTGGGATGCTTACGTTGCTGCTTCAAGCGAATTGAGAAGTGCAGACTTTTTAGATGAGTTTATCACTATATAAAAGTCGGTCACATTTGCAAACCATTACTTTAAAAAAAAACATGTTTGAACGAAAATATTACAGTTATTGAAATTCAAGTTTGTAGATAATTCAAATGCTGTTCGATGAATGTCTTCTATGAGTTCTATGATCCTAATTCAATTAATTTAGATTTGATAAATATGCTGATATTCTACAAACTGCAATAAGTAAACGCATCAATTTATTCGAGTTATACTCAACATATACAATGTATCTTCATCAAATGTATACGCACATTTATTTAGAAAGTAAGCATCAACACAACTATGCTTACTTTAACACTAACAAGGATTTTCTTATAATTAAAATGTTGATTTTGTTTTCATATATATGAATTTTCTACTAGTGGAAGATAAGACAGGGATTAAAACTTGATGAAAAATGTCAGAGTTCTAAGCAAGGTTGTTTGTAAGAAATGCCTATGCCCCTAAATATGAGAAAATTAATTTGCGGAGAAAAGAAATTCAATAATAGTATTTATAAAACCTAAAATAATTCAAATAAGAAAATAAATTCATAGAAACCATTAATAGAACAGAATTTAATAGTTACATACCAGGGTTGTTCAAAAGTATTCATATTAGGAATGAAGATTATTTTTTTCAAACACAAATTATTATTTTTTTCAACATAGTCCTCTTTTAGAGAATTAATTGTTTTTATTTGCTTGTTAACAATGCTGTGAATTGCTAGGATATCAGAGCCACCAGTGTGCCGAAATTTCGTCCAATGGAAGTTCTTTAATGTCAGCAAATCTAGTGATATGTGATTGTCGCTTTTAAGCACACTTAAAACCCATCGGTCTGGGCCAGGTTTAAACCCGCGACCTTAAGATCTGAAGGCCAGTGCCTAACCAAATGAGCTACCCAGACATTTTAGGGATATGCACTTCTTTAAAGGTTCCTGCTATTATTAACTCTACCAAAAAATAGAAATTGTCAAGCTCTGCAAAATAGGCATTTGTCTCGATGATGACCTCATCTGATCTAAATTTTATTTCCGCAAACCAATTCTTCATGTTCAGAAACAGAAGAAATCGTAAGGAGCCAGATCGAATGAATTTGAAGGATGCAGCAGCAATTCATGCGGTTTGGCGGCGCCAACTCGGATGCGTCGTCGCAAAATGGAGCAGTGTCTCCTACTTCGGTCGAATCGAGTCTGCAGTGTCGTTCAGTAATATTGGACTTTGCCTAAGTCAATGAGTATGACACTCTTCGCATCCCAAAAATCGTCATCACTTTATCGGGCGATGGGACTGACTCTGCCTTTTTTGAAGCAGATTCACCGAAGGCAACCTATTGTTTTGATGGTCGCTTGTATTCCGGAGTATAATGATCCATATCTCATCCAAGGTGACAATTGCACGCAAAAAGCCCTCGGGATTTCGCTTAAAAATCTCCAAATAAAACTTCGAAATAGAAAGCCGTAGCCGCTTTTTAACCATTTGAGCAATCGGGTATCCATTGAGCCAAAAACTTTTCATATTTAACTTACCATGCAAAATATTAATTCTCGTTCTCGTCGACACACCTATAGCCTCTGCCACTTCCCGTACTTTCGTTCGACATCAGCGAGAACCACATGGTGGACTTTTTCAATGATTTTCTCGGTAACCACATCTGCCGGATATCTTGGGCGCTCCTCTAAAATTGATGTTGCCTTCTTTTAAACTCGCTGAACCAATCTATTGTCATAGATTGCTAAAGCTCTCCGTAAACATCATCCAAATTCGCTTTTATCTCCTCCCAAGCTTTCCCATCCAAAAGTAGAAAAGCGAATCACTGAACAATACTGCACTTTTTCTACTTTAACGGAAACATGCTGAACGACTATCTGAAATGTCTATCAATTCCGAAGTAACCTATGAATCATTATAAATTTGTCCGGCAACGTGTACAAAAATGAAGGTACAGGATAGTAACACCGACTTGCCATAGCAGCACCATCTATTCCATTCATAGTTAAGAAAATTTAAATTTGACAATTAAATTCAAATGTATTAATAAGATAAACGATCATGTTAAATGCGGAATTAATCTGTAAAGTATAATCATCTGTTTCACAACTGAAGCGAACGTGACGGCTAAGAGAATTAAGGAAAAGGTTTTTGGATAAGGGTTTAAATATTCGGATTTCAGCCACATTGAGTTGTGAGGGATGCCTAACCCTCAGGTTGACCTGGGCAGTGGCCTAATATAACATTCGCCCTGTTAAGTTCATACAATTACAACTAGTAGTATCCGAGTTATTTCACATCATGACCAAAAAGAATAAAAGAAGTTTTTTGATGCAACAAGTTTAATTTTAGGTACTGTGACGCTAATACTAGGTTTATCATGAATGACGTAACCGGCAACCCGTGGCTCCCATGGGACTGTTATACGAATCCCTTCGCACATTAGCAGAAGTTAGTTCCGCCGTTTATCCTCTAGGTAATTCCAACGATGCGCAACAATACAACTGTGCTACATATCCTTATAAAATCTATTCGAAGTGTTAGTCCTCTGCATCTATGCAAGCCTGGCACTTTTAGAACATATTACTGAACATTCGTGCAGCCAAAATATTGGAAAACGCGCGGGAGATACTGCCTTCTAATCTTTCGTATGTTGCTTTGTTACAAAAGCATCTTTATGCTCGACAATTTCTAAATGAAGTAATTATACGTCTATTGGCTGCACTTTTATGGACATCATTAAAGTGCACATGTCACCAATCAGCAGTTCATATGTAACAATGAAATCTTTTGAGTCTGTGGACATGTCGTAACACTACCATACACCAATTGTTGAAAGCGCAAATAACGATAAGTTAGTATGTTGAATCGAAGGCCAACTAGCGTGAGTTTAAAAAAAGTAAAAATGTCGGACACGGGGAAATTATACACCGCTGGAAATTTCTGCAAAGGCGTATGTGACTAATAATTTATAACACAAAAATTAAGAAACACGTCGGAAAATTCTATGCACAACAACCTAATTTTCACTGCGTAAGGTAAGGTGAATACTCTTACTGACTTAGATAAGCGTAGAATATTAAAAATAATTTATAAATTCAAAATCTTCTCGGGCTAGAAGCCCGAGAAGATTTTGAATTAACACGTCGCCAGGAAAGCTTTAGTTCTTATTTTAAATTTATAAATATTTTAAACTTAGTATGGTAGAGCATAAATAGTAGAGCATGAAACTTGACTATAAAAGGAGCACCACCAAAAGCTGCTACGGCTAAGCTCCTTATAATCCTTCAAGAGTTGCTTGGATTCAAAATTAAAACCTCAAAACAAACATTTTGATTAACACACACCAGCGGTGCACAAGGGCCGTTGCACCATCAAGGCAACCGTCGAGGAGCAATATTTGCCTCCTCCTGTCACTCCACAACCCCAAAACACACCCGCCATCCTGCAAAACCCACAATCCCGTCAGAACGTGGTTAAGTTCTCTCCGAGAACAGGGACACGTCTAGCACACCTCGGGCTGCCCTCAGCCTGCCAATTACACTGGACTGGACTATAATGGCAATTAAGATTAAGAAAATTATGAAACTCGCTCCGCTGCTCGTTCGACAATGAACATCTCGCATCTTAATTACTACCATTTTACTTTCGTTGTATAATGTGCTATTAAGCATTTCCCACAGATAATAAACACGTGTTGTATTTAGAGCTAAAGAACGGGCTAATTAATGTCATCAAAAAAAGGATCTAGTGATTTTTTTAGACTTATTTCTATGGCAGCCCCCATCTATCTAATTTTTCTTCAGTTACGGGATATTTCTTTTCATTAGACACGGATACAATCAGTTTACAGTTTTATAGTAAACTAGAAATTGCGGAATCATTATGATCGGTGATATCGGAGAATATCGGTATAAATTCAAGCCGACAGGTCTTCGAGCAACCCTAAAACACAATAAACACATGTTCTGTAGTATCCATCGTGATAATTAGACGATACACAACTTTGGACTGCATTGTATACGCTGTTACACTTGATAGGTGATACTACACAGCACGATAAATGCCGGTAGTAGCCGTGGCGCAGAGAACCGCCGATATCGAAGAATCCAACCCCTGCAGCGGTAGTCGCGTCATTCAAGATAAACCAATTCCACTTTGGTCCATATCTTTACTATTTCCATAGCCCTCCCGCCCTTCCATGCTCTGTAATAAAATTGGGAAAACATCCTAAACTTAGGAAACCATGTGACCTGATGGACAGATTAGCGTGTGTCAGTGCTACCAACTCTACCGAAAAAGTGCTGGCCCAGGCAACTGCGAATTTACAAAGGCGGAAAAAAGAGGTAAGATTATTTCTGCTTGAGAAGAAAGCAGCCAAGCCTAATGTATATGCCCCACATTGCTCCTCGGGGCGCAGCTTCTTTAAAGGAAACCAGCAAACCGTAAAGTTTGGGGTTAATGCTTTCCTTCAACTCAGTATTGCCTTGATTACCACGATTTTATTGTTACTTCCTTCATCGTAAACCTTTATTTTGAAAATGTTCCTATGGAAACGTTACAAAAAATAACTACGCAGTTACATAATTACAGTCTTTCAACTTTACAATAATGCGATCATTCGAGCAATGTTACTTTCTGTTATGCAGAGAAAGAGTTGTAATCCACCTAATTCGATACCAAAATTTTACTCGACTCCCCTAATTAATTTTTACTTTCTCTACACGTACTATGTATATAGTGTATAGAGAAGGTATTACATTCCACCCAAAAGTTCGATACCGAGATTTTACTGAAAATACACGTTTTAGGTTTCCCTGTATAAAAAAAAAACATTTTCAGAAAAAGATCCGCGTATATATGTGTATCCATGTATCTGTTATCACGCTAACTCAAAAGCGAAAGTCGGTAAAGTACCAAACTTTATATTTAAGTTTAGTATCTTCCAGGGATGCGACACGAAGATTTTGATAAGAAAATCCCCCCACCCCAAACTGTCCTTCACATGGAAAAATATTGCAAATTTATTTTCTAAAAAATGGCTCTAAATATTTTGGTTGAAATACCGTATATTAGAGATATTTACACGACAAATAAAATGTATATTTTGAATTTTCTGGGAATAGTCTCTAAAGACCACTTTATTCAGATGAATTTTGCTAAATTTTGCATAACTGATAAGCCGTATGAGATAGACAAAAAACTAACTACTAAAAAATGTATATCTGATTAAAATACACAATTTATGTCATATACTTTTTTTTCGTGGAATCGACCATTTCTGAGGCATTTCTTGTTATTTGTTTCAGATTTAAAATACTGACCTAAGCTTTTCTGACACGGAAATTTGTAAATTCCTGGCCATTCATAGAGGATTTCAAACACATGGCAACCAGGTTTTTAAAATATTTGACTATCGCTTAACTTAAGTGTGTTCCCTTATTTAGCTTGTACATACAAGGAAGCAAGTAATTAAGACAATTTCTGCTAATGTTTATCTCGATTACCGTAAAGTAGATAGAAGAATAAGCTGTTTAACAATAATTTGTTACAGCACTGTAGAGAAATTCATGTGACTGGAACACATGCGATTTTTACTTTCTCTACACGTACTATGTACATAGCGTATAGAGAAAGTATTGCTATGCACCCAAAAATACGAGATTTTACCATAAATACATGTTTTGAGGCCCCCTGAATAAAAACATTTCTAGAAAAATTGTCCTGTGCGTGTGAGTGTCTATGGGCAGCATAGCTCAAAAACGAAAAGACTTGGCATTTAAGTTTGGTATCTTCCGAGGACAGCACAAGAAGACAGGGCAATGCTACTTTTTAGAAGCTGTATGTATTTTGTTTATTTTTTCTTTACTGTAGATAGTAAGAACAGGAAGTATTGCATTTCGCTCAAAATTCGATACCAAGATTACACAGGATATAACCGTTTTTGGAAACTCTGAATAAAAACGCATTGTTTGAACAAAGTTCATATGTATACGGTAAGAGAGAAAACAGCATAACCCAACCCCGAAAATCCCTTTAAAAACGAAACATATATTCTACATCATCCAAGGATGCGACAAGACGATTTTTAAGAAAATCCGCCACCCTCACTGTCCTTTACATGGGGAATTTCTTTTGTTTCAAAAGTAACTAAAAATTTAATTATGTGTTAAAATGCCATGTTTCATGGCAAATGAAATATATTTATTGAACTTTCTGCTAAAGATCTCTGAGCTCCTCTTTATTCTGGATTATATTTGCATTACTGGTAAACCATAACAAATAGACAAAATCTTACTGTAAAAAAAGTATAGAATAAATTTCGTTTAATAATTATTCAGCTAGTTCGTAGCAAGTTGCATAACCTATTCACCATAATGGGTGAAGACTTGGAAGAAAGCAACTTTCTTTGGTTGATCACACTACGGAAAGATGGCGGGCGGGTTCTCTGTCTTCCCCCCTTCCCTCGCTACCCGTAAGACCACTGCCTAGAAAAGGTGCGCTTCTAGTAAGTACTTAAAAAGACCATCTCCGTCAGCGTTTATCTCGATTCGTGAAAAGATAGAAGGAGCTTTTGTAAGAATTGCTGCATTTTAGGAAGAGAACGTCATGTGAATTTAGCATATATTTTCAAGAAAATCTCCCGACCTCCAACTATACAACTTCGATATTTTTTTCTTTCAAAAGTGACTAACAATTTTGATTAAAATTTCTTATGTTTAAGATACTTGAATGACAAATAAAATGCACATCTTGAATTTTCTGGGAACAGCCTCTGAAAACTTCTTTATTCAAGATGACCTTTTCTGAATTTTGCGTAACTGTAAACCGTAAGTGATAGACAAAAACTTAGTAGCAAAAAATGTCCTATACACTTTTTTCGTGGAGTTGATCGCTTTGGAGATAATCATTGTTATTGGTTTCAATTTTAAAATACTTAAAACTTTTCTCAGACGGCAACTTGTCAACACCTGGACACGCAAAGAAACTGATTTCAAACCCATATCTAACACATTTTAAAACATTTGACTGTCGGTTTAGAGTATTCCCTTATTTCCCTCCTACTTATAATGAACTAAGTAATAAGACCGTTTCTGCTAATGTTTATCTCGATTAGTATGAAGTGATAGAAGCATAAGCGTATTAGCAATAGGAATTTGTTAGAGATGTAGAGAAAGGCATGTGAATGGAACGCATAAGATGTTTTAAAACAAAAGGCATAATCCATGCAACTGCAATCAAAATGTAACCTAGTCATTCGTCCAAACCTGGCATCACACTAATTATTTTACTTGAGCCTCCCCGTCCTTTACCACAGGCACATGCGACTGCAGTTGATGGGATTCGAATTCAAGACTTGGGCTTTGAATGGATTTGATCAGTCCTTTACCTCTTGATTTACGCTCACGTTTGTTCGAACTTTTTTGGTTGAGATGCTTATGAGCTTGGTTTAGGGTTTAGAAGAGCGGCATATGCACAAAATAATACCGTCATTGACCGCTTAAAAATGCAAGAATGCACATTACAACTCGACCCTTCAAACACCCACAAGCCGATGAATTCAGACCAGCCTCTGTAAAATTGACAAACGGAAATAGCAGTTTAAGATGCCTCATGATTATGTCTGATTTAGACGCCAAAGGAATAAGGGTGCGTGAGTTGTCAAAATCTGGAATACCGCGTACAAGGATTTTAAAAACAAACAGTATTAAAATGTACATGAAACACCAAATCCTTAAACAGTGGGCTGCTGTCTCTGAAATTCCACTCTTTGCAAAGGAGTGGCGATTTAGCGTTTAAAAAGTGTATTCGAAATTTCAAAACAGTAACATTTCGGAAATGGAAAACATTAATATTTTATTGTGTTTTAATAAGACATCATTTTTACTTTCTCTATACGTACTATGTACATAGTGAATAGAGAAGGTATTGTAATGCACCCAAAAATTCGATACCGAGATTTCACCGGATATATATGTTTTGAGACCCCCTGAATCCAAAAAAAAGCATTTTTAGAAAAATGTCTGTGTGTGTGTGTGTGTGTGTGTGTCTGTGGGCATAGCTGAAAAATGAAAAGACCGTTAAAAAACAAACTTGGTATTTAAGTTTGGTATCTTCCAAGGATACGACATGAATATTTACAACAACAAAAAAATATCCCCCCAACCCACACTACCCTTTACATGGAAAAAAAATTCGAAAATGTTGTTTTTCTTAAAAATAGCTCTAACGATTTTGATTAACATATCGTATATTTAAGATACTTACTTGACAAATATCTTGAATTTTCAGGGGATAGCCTCTGAAGACTATTTTGGATGAATTTGACGGATTTTTGCATAACTGCTAAAACGTAAGAGATGGACGAAAACTTACTACACAGAAAATGTAGAGCACATTAAAACACATAATGTATGTTATATACATTTTTTTCGTGGAGACGGTTGTTTTTAAGATATTCCTTGCTTTTAGTTTCAGCTTTAAAAAACACACTTTTCTCATACAGGAATTTGTGAACTTCTGTCCATACAAACAAAGGAACTTACAGCGACCTGCCTTTGACTGTCAGTTTACTCTTATTTCACTTTTACTTACAAGGAAGCAAGTAATAAGACTATTTCTGATACTTTTTTCTCGATTATCATTAAGTAAATAGAAGCATAAGCTTTTTATCAGTAATTTGTTGTAGATATGTAGAGAAAGTCATGTGAATGGAACACATCAGATTTTTACCAACTAAGTTTTTCTCCTCTCTTATGGCTTACTACTTATATAAAAATGGCTAAATTCACGGAGAATTGAGGTCTACAGAGGATATTTGTATAAATTTCAATATATACATTTTATTTGACGTGCAAATGTTTTAAACATATATACTGCATTTTAATCGAAATAGTTCACATTTTTAGAAAATATAAATTACGAGATATTTTTCACAAAAAGCATTGTTTGGGTGAGGGGGATTTTCTTGAATTTTCGCGTCGCAACGTTGGAGCGCGAATGTGTTCCATTCATATTACAAATTATTGTTGATAAGCTGATTCTATCTACTTCATGATAATCGAGATAGACATTAACAGAAACTGTCTTATTCTAGTTCCTTATAAGTAGAAAGGAAATAATTGAATACACTAGGCTAAACCGACAGTCAAGTGTTTTAAAATGTGGTTGCTACTTAATTGAAATGGTTGTATGAGAAAAGTTTAAAATGTTTTTAAACTGAAAACAATAACAAGGAATATCTCGAAAACGGTCATTACACGAATAAAGTGTATATGACATAGAGTGTGTTTCAATGGGATCTGCATTTTTTGTAGTAAAATTTTGTATATCTCTTACGGTTCTCCAGTTATATAAAAGTCATCCAGAATAAAGAGATCTTCAGAGGCTATTTCCAGAAAATTTCAGATACACATTTTATTTGCCATGTAAATATCTTAATTATAAGATATTTTAATTAAAATCGTTAGAGCCATTTTTGATAAAAACAAAATGTTCAATATGCTTTCCATGTAGAGAGTAGTTACGGATTCTTGTGTCGCATCCTTAGAAGATACTGAACTTAAATATCAAATTTGGTATTTAACGGTCTTTTCGTTTTTGATTATGCTGCCCATAGACACACACATGGACATTTTTCTAAATATGCCTTTCTAGGATTCAGGAGTCTCAAAACACGTATTTTAGGTGAAATCTCAGTATCGAATTTTTGGGTGCATTACAATACCTTCTCTATACACTATGTACATAGTTCGTGTAGAGAAAGTAAAAATGATAGGTATTTCTTTATTCATGGTATTTCAGCTAAACTCAATTATACATGATGTCGAATTTTTGCGCAGAATTTCATATTTTCTCTAAAAACTATAGGTAGGCAATAGAAAAATCATTGCGAACTATTTTGATGTCGGAAACGTTAACAATTTGACACAAAAATCTTAGCCCAGTACCTCGAAACTGAAGTACATTTGTTTTTATCCTCCTTTTCAAATGCTGCTCCGTTTCTCTCACGAACAGTTTTCAGAAATTTTAAGTGCACCTTAAGTGCACTTTAAGTGCCTCGTGTAATGACACGGAAATATTGCTCATTAGCTTAAATATTTGCTTCATTTTTACTTTCTCTACCAAGTATTATGTATGTATACAATAGGCAGAGGAGGTACTATATTCCACCCAAACGTTCGATACTGAGATTTCGCCGGAATTACATTATTCGAGGACTCTTGAATTAAAAAAGAGAATTTTTGTAAAATATGAAAATTGGTATTTAAGTTTAGTACCTTCAAGGATAAGATAGAGATTTTCAGGAAAATATCCTAACTCAATCTACCTTTTGCATAGAAAATATTTTTCAAAATTTTAATATTCTCTAAGATAGCCGTATTATTTTGACTAGAATTCGTATATTAAAGATATTTGACAAATAAAATGTATATCTAGAGTACTTTGAGAATCCCCTCTTAAGATCTCTTCATTCTGGATCACATTTACTTGGTAAACCGTAAGAAATACTGTACAAAAATGTAGATAGCGTCAGAATGCACAATTTATCTCGTATACATCTTTTTAGTTGACCATTTCCGAGATATTCCTTGTTATTGGCTTCAATTTTAAAAGACTTAAACTTTGCTCAACTAGAAGTTTGTCGTTACTGTTACTTTTCCTTTGTTTTACTGCTGTTCATGCAAAGAGAACCGGATTTCAATCGCGTAGCAACCAGCTTTTAAAAGATTTGACTATCGCTTTAGCATAGTGTTATTTTTAAATCCTGATTTCTCTTCTATTTAAGGAACTAAATAAGAAGACTAATAGATAGGAGAGTAAGAATGGAGCATTCAATGTCACGGATCTCCCGATCTCTAGCCGGTGGTTCTAAAAACGGAGCTACCATGGCATTATCCCGGCACGACATTAAATTCCTCAACTGACTCTGTGAACCACAAATTGATCTCAAATTATTTTGAGATGATGTACCCCAAAGGCAACTTACAATGTCGTAAGTATTTTAAGGCCCGGGCTTCATAGTTTAGCCAACTATTAATAGTCAATTATTGTAATTTAAAGTACGGATCGTCCCAGGTGAGCACATCCCCGATCCGTTTCACCTGGCCCTTAGGTGGAGCTTCAAAAAAATTTTCCATAAAACAAACTGATTGTATGCTACAATTTGGGTAATAATTGCTCTAGAAGTTTACTTTCGGCATGCTCTAGTAGCCTACCCTTCGAGAATGTTCCGTTTTGTATGCGGTACCTTTATAAGAGGCACGGTTGGACAGTTCAGCTGTGACTCGATTCCACGGGCCAGAAGTGTTCTATGCTAAATGTCTGTCAACAGTGTCTTACGTGTAACGTTGAGCGTCTTTAAGTGGTAAATAAAGTGCCTTTAGCAGTAGCTGGTACTTTTATATATTGTCATAGTCTCAGCCGGCGCCGGTAGCCATGGTCGCTGGTGCGTTTGGCATTGACGCTCTGCTGCGGAAGAGCTGCGGATTCGCATCCCGCTATAGACATGGATGTTTAATGTTTCCATGTTTGTGTTCTAAGCAAGACATTCTCTTTCCCCTGATGGCCAATTAGGTTAAGTCTGAAGGCCAAATATGTATGCATTAAAAGAAATTGTCTCACGATTCCTCCAAGGGACGAATCAAATGTAAATTTTATTTCAGGTTTGTAAAATACAATGAGGGCGGATATTGTCGGCATGGTGAGAAAAGGCTAGCCACTGTAGTCATGAGTGTATTTTTTGTTTTCTTTGCAAAGTTTGAATCGCAGGCAAAGCTTTAGAGACAGAACTAAGACTCCTCTGTGTTCTGCATTAAGCCTTGGAAATTCACAAAATCGATGGCGGCAGATGATTGGTTAATTAATCGCTGAGCTCAACACCATCCAGCAGATGGATTGTTTATTAGGCCAAGATGTTTCAATTCTCGGTCTCTGATTACCCAATTCCACTGACATTACATCACGCATGTAATATTGAGTTGCTTCAGAAGTTAAAAACTCCCGATATGACTATAGCAGTTAAAGGGGTATATACAATAGAAACAATAAAAATAAATTAATAAATAAGCAAATTAAAAAGGCTTATCCAATTGTTGCGTTAATTACTGTTATGCCAATCTGTGAAATTCTCATACTCATTCAATTTTATATAGCATCGAAACCCGAAGGGACAAAACAAAAAAAACAAAACTTATTAGTACAAAATGCTTTCCGTAACTATTCAATCTGAAAGCAGGCTAGTTTCATTACCAACTCCGCTATTTAATATAATGCTTTGCTAGTAACAAAGCGTTGCGAACTTAACAATAATTTAAAGATCAAGAGCTGGTAAAAAGCGATACTAGGTACTTGGAAACAGCTCAAAAACATAACGTGTGCTGCGATTTTGAGGGAGAAGTTACAAAACGCTTCTAATTTCAGATGAAGACACAGCGTGCGCTAGACTCATTTCGGCGCTGTTCCGAAGTCAAGTGACCTAAAACGTTAGTTGGACCAATTAGCGTACGGGCTGGTCATGTCCAAGCTCTCAAGAGTGGCCGGAGCAAGGTGCGGCGAAAATTCATGCAAGACGGGTAACCTTCAAACAAGAGGCTAAATTCAGATAAGCAGTTTTAGCGAGTCACTAACAGATTTTATGAAATTAAATACACTAAGTTTTATAAAACAAAAGACGACGATACCTTTTGGGAACTCAACGCAGCAATATCCACATTACTCTCTCTCTCTCTCTCTCTCTCTCTCTCTCTATCTCTCTCTCTCTCTCCACTGTATACTATGTGTACACAGTTTCTATAAACTATTCTTACGAAGGCTTATTTTTCTATATATTTTATGTTAATCGAGATAAACTTTGCAGGAATAATTTCATTATATATTTTGCTGTAGCTACAAGAGGAATACAGGAAACGATAGTCAGATTTTTAAATATGTCACGTTGCATTCATGGCTTTCTCTATTCATTCTTCCTCAAACTAATCGCACAAAAGTTTATTTTTATATTTCTTGTTATAAAAATAAACTTTCATTATACATTTGCCTATTTCGTGAAAGTTTAAGCACAGGCTAAAACGATAGCTGTCAGTGATATACTGAGCTATGTGAAGGTTTTGAAACCCATACCCCTTACATAGGAAATGACGAATAACGACCTAGCATTTAAATAAAACTAACCTGTTACACTCTTTCTCCATTGCCTTTTATTTTAATACAGTTTCTAAACAATTCTTATAAAAGTGTAATTTGGTAGCTTTCTATTTACTAACTTCAAAAAACCTTTGCAGAAAGTTCTATCATATATTACGTTGTTGGCACAATAGGAATTCAGGAAGCCGAATATTCAGATGCTTATAAGGTGGGCCGCTGGTCTTGAAATATTCACCAAATATGGGTTCATTTGAGGAATTCTTGCATGGTGTTACAGTTTTACAAACGATAATATATATATAATTCAAACACATGTCGGCTATCTCCAAAATGGCTCTCACCAAAAATATCGCTCATGTGCAGACTCGTAATCTTGCCACCACATGGTGGTCGGCTTCTTTTCATAGTTCCACTGTCATTGCTGTAGGCGCTCGTAATTTAACACGTGAAGGGCGTCCGTAGTACTTCAAAACCTTGGAATGGCACACCTAAGTGTAGTGGAAACATGCAAAAAGTATCCCTATTTTTGGAGGCATAAATAGAGAGCTGCAATCGCCACAGAACTCGTCATCCAGACGTGCATTCATCCATCAGGCGCAAGTTACACCGCATCGAAACGAACTTCCAAGCTGAAACGAGACACCACGACGCCAAAGCTCAACCCGATCCTGCCACCACAAGCTCCATGGGGAGCAACGACCCTGCCACACAGAACGCACCTCCTCACACAACGGAAAACATCGCACCCTCAGCCGCAGCATCATGTGCTCTTAATACCGCATCGAGACGAACCTCCAAGCTGAAAAGAGACTCCATGAAGTCACCCTGATCCTGCCAACAGAGGCTCCGTGGGGAACGACGTCACCGCACAGAACGCACGCCTCACTCAACATAAAGCGTCGCAGCAGCGGCCTCAGCGCCACCAACAACCACCTCACTAATCATCGCCACGACAAGCCGCAGCCTCCACCCAACGCCACCACACTGTCGCTGTCGAGCTGTAGCATCCGACTCGAGCAGAGAGGGAGGACCGGATGCAGCTCTGGCGCATCGGCTATGCTCTCCATGATTGGACGTACCAGATATAACTAAGCCCGAGGCCTCTCCTCTTTCGAGGCCCCACCAGACACATAAATGCATAGTTGATGTTTACAAAATAAATATGGATACCATCTCCTTTTGACATCCACGCCTCCTTTCAGTGCTTCGGCAATGTCTGCGGGGCTGGATCCTCTCAATATAATTGCTCCTGCCTTCAGCAGCAGCACCCTACCTCCGAGACTAACAAGGGTGCTTCTGCGAGACCTATCCTTCACATATTTCCTACCACTGTCTCATTCGATCAAAGAAGAAAATAGTAGTCTTCGACTGTGAGCGTACAGTTGCAGTGTAGAGAGCCAGCCGAAGCAAAAGCAGCAAGCGTGTTGACGAGAAAGAGCTTGTACTATAGCGTTATAAAAATTATATATTGTAACCAGCTTTACAATAATAACGATATTTTGTTACAATAGGTTACTTTCTTTTTCAAAACGAAGCTTCTGTAACAATTTGTTTATAATTAGAGAATTAAAGACTCACTTCAGTTGTTTCATAAGTTGAACACTGTTGGGGACTGAAGCTGGAACATACCTGAAAAGAACAGACATGCCATATTAGTTTTTAATGTAACATTTATACAATTGTAGTTCTTCTCATTTATTTGTTCTTTTAATTTTAGTCCGTCACTAATGAAATAATTAAGCATTACCCTTCCTGCCAGCAATGTAAATTAATTGATTGTGGCCAAAAGATGCATATCTATATAATATTACAGATGGGAAATGGATGATAATAACTATCCAATTATAACTATTCGTTTAATAAAGTATAATTACTCCCTAAAATGCAGTATTTTAAAAATGTAAATCACAATTTTGTTTTCTTCACAAAAATTAAACAAAACAAAGCAAAATAAGCTCATTTTAATCCTGTTACTACGCCTTTGTGAATCAATAATCAAATACGTATTATTGCAGTGAAATATACATTATTTAAGGATCTAGATAGTTCACTTAGAAGGGTTTTAACATCAATGGCGGTGACCGCATCTCTTCCAAGTCCCATCACACAACTCCAAGCAGTCATACTTTATCCTTTAACATGTGTGTGTGTATGTAAAAACTGAGTTTTATTTATGGACGCTGTTTAATTACTGTGGTTCCCAGCGTCCCATTCTATGTTGGGCGTGAAAGACAGCTTAACTTTGCTCAGATGCCTCTTTATCAGGCTTGAAGTTATTTTACGTGCCGGGACCAAGGAAGCCATACTAATAATTTTACGCCCGAAAAAAATCCATCGTTCTCGCGGGTTTTAATGCGCGACCTTGGGTAAATGAGCTAGTATGGTAACCATTACACCACTGAGGGCGACTGTGTGTGTAAGTGTGCGTAAAGAGCATTACGATAAAAACGAAAGTCCACCATACTGTATTAGTTTTAAATTTAGCACCTTCCAAAGACGAGCACATGAAAATCCTCACAGCAAACTGCCTTTTTAATGCTTCGAAAAACTTCTAAGGATGTTGCTGAAATTACTGTAAGCTTTCCACTGTATCTATGTACTGAATTTTCTGCGGGTGTGTCGTCCTCTATGGTCTAGCGGTAATACGCTAATCTCTAGTTCCGAAGCTTGCAGATTCAAACGCGGCGGAGGCCGATGGAGGGCATGGCTTCCTTCGGAAGGGAAGTAAAGCCGTTGGTCCCATGTCAGATTTATGGTACATTCAAGAACTTGCAAGCCTGATAAAGAGGCCTGTGAGCAAAATTAAGCGGTCTTTCACGCCCAAAATAGAAAAGGACACTAAAACCCACAGCATAAATAACATTCAATTTCGCAAGCATTCAATTTGGTGTCAAGCCAAGTTTTTACCTGGCTAGAAGCCCGAGAAGATTTTGAATTAACACGTCGCCAGGAAAGCTTCAGTTCTTATTTTAACATTCAATTTCATTTCTGCGAATGTACAAACTCCTCCACTGCATTAGGAACTATTGCATTAACTGTTACGACGTAAGAGATAGACAAAAGCTTGCAACCAAGTGCAGATTAGAACAATTGGCATTAAACATTTTCGAGATAATAGTTGCTATGGCTTCTGAAGCGTTGGGCCGCCTTTCATTCGCTTCTCGTGATGTAATTTAAATATTTTACACATTGCTTTAGCCTTCTTAATCACTATTGTACCTGTAACCTATGGATAGTAAAGTATTTCAGCAAACGGTTAACATGAAACAGGTAGAAGAATAGCATTTGAGAATTAATAATAGAAGACTTGGGAAAGAAACGTATGTGAGAATAATTCTCAACAGAAAAAAAAAGTATTTATTAAACCGAGGCTTCAAACGGTAGTAAGTATTAAGTTATGTGAAACGACGCGTAATCAATTGGAGCAGGATTTCCGTTGAATATTTACCAAAAAATCTGTGCTCCATTCACATGACTTTCTCCATATCTGTGTAACAAATTATTGGTAAAAAGCGTATTCTTCTATTACTTCATGACAATCGAATAAAAGTAGCAGAAATGCTTCCTTGAAAGTAGAAGGGAAATAAGGAAATACACTAGGCTAAAGCGATAGGCAGTCAAATCTTTTAAAAACTGGTTGATATGTGGTTGAATTCAATTGCCGAAAATTCAAGATGCACATTTCATATCTCATGGAAATATTTTATACTTCTATTTAGATCAATTTAAAGTCATTTTTGAGAAAATCAATTTGTCTAAAAATTTTCCACATAAGGGATGGATATTTTCTTTAAAATGTTTTGTGATGCATTACTAGATGATGCAGTATTTAAACATCAATTCAGCAGCTTCAAACCATTCACTGTCGTAAAATGTATCGATATTTTGCGTGGAATACAATAATTGCTGTAACCAGTAGCGACCATAAAAATAAGAATGGCCAATGCATGGGATTTGAACCAGCACCCTACCGAATGAAGCCAAAGTTTGCTCGGTTATTGCTGTCGAATTTTATAGATACTGCTTCAATCTTCCACCACACGTTGCCTCCCATGCTCACAAGCATTTACTAACTGCTATTCACCATTATGAGTTCTGGGAGAATTGAGAAAGAAACCCCATTGCAATCCGTTATTTCAGGTTTCCTTTTGCTTTCTTTCTTTAACCACTAAAACCGAGCATGTCCGAGCAAAGATTATCTTATGATATTTATTTCAAAATTCAAAACGTTCGCTTCTTTATATTGCCCACCCAAGCGCCATTTATCTCCGGTAGAGCTCGCCATCTGCAGGGGCGGTCCTGATGTACAACTCAAAACACACGAAACTGCCTCGTTACAACTCCTCTCACGTAATGGCTATAAACTTTGATTTTATCCTCGCTTCGCCTCGTGTAACATGGACCCTTCGCTGCGGTTTCTTCATTTGGGCTCAAAGCTTTATTTCAGGTGCGTGTCATAAACCCTTTCTTATGGTAATATTTTTATTATGCTGGTGCAATGTTTGAGTTTCACGCCACAAAAAATAAAATCTGCCTGCTCGAGTACCTGTTATTTATAAACACGCCATAACCGCGTAAGGGGACATCCAAGTGATAAAAGTAATGTAAAGTATAAAGCTAAGGCTGTAAGTTTTTGTACACATATTATTGGAATCTCCTTCAGACATTCTACTATATGAACGTTTTTTTTTTGTTTTTTTTTTACTTTCTCTACGCAGTACATACATAGGTAGAAAGGGTATTGCACTCCACCCAAAATACGATACCGAAATTTCATCAGAAATACGTGTTTCAGGATCTTCTGTATTATTATTATTATTATTATTATTATTATTATTATTATTATTATTAATATAATTAATAAAAATAATAATAAAAAGGCGTTCTTTTTGCTTCCACACGAACTATGCATATAGTAGGTAGATATGGTATTGCATTCCGTCCCAAAATTCGAAGTCGAGATTTCACGAAAATATATTTTGAGGTCCTCTGCGTCCAAAAAAATACTTTTAGAAAAAGGTCAGCCGTTATATACCAAACTTAGTATTAAAGTTTATTATCCGCCAAGGATATCGCAAGATTTTCAAGAAAATCTCGCATCCCAACTACCCTTTATCTATAAGGAACAATTTTCGAAATTTTGATTTTTTTCAAAAATGGCTCTAACGATTTTGATTAAAGATTATTCTATATTTAAGATATTGTCTTGAATTTTCTGGGTATATCGCTGAAGATCACTTTATTCTGGATGAATTTTGTTGAGTTTTGAATAAACGGGAAACCGAGTGCTAGACAAAAAATTAGTGCACAAAAATATCCTAAAGAGCTGGCCGTTTCTGAGATATTCCTTATTGGCTTCTTCAGCTTTAAAACACTTATACTTTTCTCATACGGAGATTTGTCAACTCCTGGCTCTACAACAAAGGAATTTCTATCACACAGTAACCAGTTTTTAAAAGATTTGAATATCGCTTCAGCCTTAGTTCCTTGCCACTTAAAAGAAAGAATTTCTGCTAATGTTTACCTCGATTAGCATGAAGTAGATAGAAGAACAAGCTTCTATCAATAATTTGTTACAGAGATGTAGAGAAAGTCATGTGAATGGAACACACAAGATTTTAAGTAAAATACTCTAGCTGGTTCTATGCTTAAATTCCGGGTGAAGATGCTGTATCTGGCATGTTTACATCCAAGTAAAGTTTCAAGTTATTTGGTGGAGTCCCTAAGGGTATGCGAGATCAAACGAACCACAGCAAACTCTTTCTGACATTTCGGCATAACTAGAAGGAGATGGAACTTTCAGCTCGTTTCGCATCAACATTTCATCCGTATACAGGTCTGAACAGTGCACTGTATCTAATGGGTAGAAACTTGAAGATATAGCACTGTGATCGACCTCTTCCCTATACTATTTTGCTCAGAATCTGATGTGTTCCACTCGCATGACTTTCTCTACTTCTCTGAAAACAAATCATTGTTAAAGAGCTTGTTCTGCGTACTTCATGCTAGTCGAAATAAACATTACCAGAAATGCTTTCTAGTTAGAATAAAGGAAATCATGAAATACACTATACTAAAACAAGTCAACTCTTTTAAAAGCTGGTTGCCATTTGGATGAAATTTGTTTCTTTTTTATTTTGCATTGCCAGGAGTTGGCAAATTCCCGTATGTGAAAAGTATTTTAAACTTGAAACAAGGAATATCTTAAAAAATGATCAACCCCACGAAAAAAATGTTTGCGACATAAATTGTGTTTCAACGAGATCTACATATTTGTGTAGCAAATATTTGTCTATATCTTATGGTTTACTAGTTATGCAAAATCCAGCAAAATTCATCCAGTATAAAGATGTCTTAAGAGGCTATTCCCAAAAGCTTCAAGATATGCATTTTATTTGTGTGTAAATATCTTTAATATACGGTATTTTAATCAAAATCGTTATTCATTTTTGAGAAAATCAAAATTTTCGAAAATGCTTCCATTTAAAGGTTAATTTCTTCAAAATCTTCGTGTCGCATCCTTGGAAGATACTAAACTTATATACCAAGTTTAGTATTTTACAGACTTTTCGTTTTTGAGTTATCGTATATACAGACTCAGAAACACACACACACACACACACACACACACACACACACACACACACACACACACAGGGATCATTTTCTATTTTTCTTTTTGATACAGAGGATCCTAAAATGTCTACTTTCGATGAATTATCGGTATCGAATTTTTGGGTGGGATGCAACACATTCTCCACATACTACATACATAATGCGTGTAGTGAAAGTAAAAATATGATGTGTTCCATTCACATAACTTTCTCTAGCTGTTCCAAATACAAACTATTCTTACAAAACATTCTTTTCTCTACATCATGCTAATCGAGATAAACATAGCAGAATTGGTCTTATTACTTGCTTCATTGTAAGTAGAAGAGAAATAAGGGAATACACCAGGCTACAGCGATAGTCAAAATATTTTAAAAAGCTGGTCGCTATTTTAAACAATTGAGTTCGGTTCGTTTAACAATACCCCGTTTGAGAAAAAATAGGTACTTTAAAACTGAAACCAATAACAACAAATATCTCAAAAAACGGTCAACTCTACAAGAAAAACGTAAATGACATAAATGATGTGTTTTAGCGAGATCTATAATAGGTACATTTTTTGCCTCTTAAGTATTTGTCTCTTACGGTTTAACCGCTATGCAAAATTCTAAAAAAATCATCTAGAATAAAGAGGTCTTCAGAAGCTATTCTCAGAAAATGCAGCACACACATGTTACTGTCATATAAATAGACATCTTTACTAAACGGTATTTTAATCAAAATCGTTAGGCCATTTTTAAAAAAAAACTGCATTTTAAAAAAATTGTCTATATAAAGGGCAGTTTGTGGTGGGTGAATGTTTTTGAAAATCTTCGTATCATCCTTGGAAAATACATTCAATTTAATTTTATCGCCTTCAAGGTAGGCCCCTTCTGAAATTATACATTTATGCCAACGAATAATCCAATCATCAAAACATTTTTGGTAGGCTCTTTTAGGAATCGATGTCAATTGTCGCCGCGAATTTTCCTTTATGTCTTCTATCGACTGAAAACGGGTGCCTTGAAGTGGTAACTTGAGTTTTGGAAAGAGAAAGAAATCAGCAGGAGCCAGATCAGGTGAATACGGTGGTTGTTCGATGAAATTTGTTGAGTTTTTGGCCAGAAATTCGTTCACAATAATAGTCTTGCGAGCTGGTACGTTATCGTGGTGCAGAATCCATGAGTTGTCGTTCCACAAATCTGGCCTTTTTCGCCGTATTTGTTCTCCCAAACGCCGCATAACGCTCAGATAATAGCCTTTATTTACCATCTGACCTTCTGACAAGAGCTCTTGAGTGCACGACACCCGATAATCGAAAAAAAACTGTCAACATGACCTTTAGTTTTGATCGAGTTTGACGTGCCCTTTTAGGTTTCGGTTCAGTTGGAAGGAGCCATTCGGAAGCTTATTGACTGGTTTGAGTGTCAAACTCGTAAGCCCACGTCTCATCACCAGTTACAATGCGTTTCATGAATGTGGGGTCGGAACTGGCTCGTTCTAGCATGTCTTCAGCAATCCTTACGCGATTGAGTTTTTGTAGAAAAGTCAAGTCTTTCGGAACTAACCGAGCTGCAACGCGTGTCATGCCCAAACAATCGTTTAAAATGGTACGAGTCGATTCGCGAGACAGAAACTTCAACGGCAATCTCTCTCAGACCTAAATGACGATTTTCAGACACCATTTTCTTCACTTTAGTGATGTTCAGTTCAGTTGAAACCGTTGATGGCTGACCAGAGCGAGGCAAATCTTCCACCACATCTCGACCACTTTTGAATGCACTGTACCACTCATATGCATGTGTTCTTCATAAAGTCCATTCACCGTAAGGCCTCTGTAA